>CM065468.1:44302000-44902000 GCA_032872505.1 Leptopilina syphax | reverse complement strand
ACCGAACTATTCCTGAAACGTTAGTGCCCATCAAGGAGGTATTTATTTAATTTACATTAAACGTTCAGTTTTAATTTTTTTTCAACTTTTACAGTACTAGTTCTTAAGGAATAAAGATATCACATTAGATTTTAAATATTGTTACCGAAAAAATAATATAAAAATTATTAAAAATTACGATTATGCTACTATATCCCAAGTTTATTGAAAAATTCGGTAAAATGTAAGGAACAAATTTTCTCCGTGTATGTATATAATCATCAAAATGCGCATTTATATATTATCTTTATTTTAAGAAAAATTAAATAAAAAAACAAAAGATTCTATTTTACGACTTAAGAAAAATTAGTCTTTGACTTTGAGTTGACTTTTTAGCCAAATAAATAGGATGGAAAAGTCATAAAATAATTTAATACTAAAGTTCGAAGTTTAGTAAAAAAGAAAATAAAATAAAAACAGCTCTAAAGGTGGACTTAATAAAAGTAGTTTTCTTCGAAACTAAAATTTACTGCGAGTTAAAAAGACTATATTCCTTTCATTGTATAAATAACTGGAGCGTGAGAAATATTCAAAAAAGGAGAGGTGGGGGTCAAGTAACGAAGAGGGGATAATGAGGATGAGAGAGAAAAACTTACACTTCTCTCTGGCTTTCATTGTCCTCTACTCTAATACTTTACTTTTGCTTCTTCTTTATTAAGCTCTTCTCGGTATTTTGCATAATTTTTATAAATAATTATTGAAAAAAAATGTTTAAACATGACGAAAACGTGTCAAAAATGTAAATTTTATAACTACCCCGTGTAGAAAATTTCATTACTCGCAAAAACGAGTTAGAAATATTTTACATATTTGCCCGCACTAATATTTAAAATGAATTAAATTGATTACAAAACGCTGACTTTACGAGATTGCATTTGTCATTCTTTATTTAAATGGTTAAATTAAAAGCGTTTATTACAAAAAAAAACACAATCATTATTATAAATCAAAAATAGAAAAATATAGTATATACTATTCAATACTTTTTAAATATTTACAAAACTTATTTATTAAAGAAGGCTTTATTTTTGTAAGCTTAACACTGTGTTCGTATTTGAACTAAATTTTTGTAAACATAACCAAAACTTCAATCCTTTATAATGCATTTGACAGTGAATTTATTATTGAATTTTCAAAATTTTTATTCTTTTTGTAAAAGTTAATTAAGTTAATAATTTGAAGTTTCATTAGAGATATAATAAATTAATATTAATAAAAAAGTAATAAATCAATTTCCACTCCATATTTAATGCAACAAAAATATTTTAGAAACTTTTTATACAAACTTTAAATTTCCAAATAAGTAAATAATCATAAATAATATTTTTTTAATTATTTAAATTTGAAATCAAAATAAACGATTTCGGTTTTAACACTTTATATATTATATAGAATTTATTTAACTTTTAATATTAAAAGTTGTATAAACATTACTGTAGGGAAAAATCGCATTACTCGAATATTAACCTCATAAGTGACTTCTTACGTCAAAATATCATATAATTTGTTTTTTTTTTACAAATTATGCATTGAAACGAAAAATGACATTTACTTTTGGATTTATATATATATATATATATATATATATATATATATATATATATATATATATTTTTTTTTGCGTGGGAAGTGGAAAATCTGCTGTAACCTTGGAGGCCTACTTCCAAGTCAGATACCTGGAGCCCGTACTCCTAGGTTATTTGGGGATGACCGCTCTTGTTCTGGCCGACCCACTAAAAACCACTCCCTTTCGAGACATATCTCCCCTGGCGGAACTGCCGTCAAGCTTAACATCGCCAGTGGAGGTCTCCTTACCTACTTCCAGATCCAAAATCCTTAACTAAGCGCTAGCGGAAGAGGGAGGAGGTCCAGTTAAGGTCTCCTCCGTCTTCCGCGAGCGCCCAGCCGAGCTGCAGGAATTCTCCGATGGTGTTGTGACATCCTTCTGTCCTTTTCCTTTGTCTGCATGACTTTGATGACAAAGGACTCTATCTCACGCCATGAGTCTGCACTCTAACATAATTTGAACCATGTTCTCGACCGTGACTTCAGTGCCCACGGCCGAAAACATGGCTTCCCTAAGTTCACCCGAACCGTTGCAGTACACACATTTTGCGTCTGCTTCTATTTTAAACCGTTAGAAGTACTGTCCGAAACAACCATGACCCGACATCGCTTGTGTAAGGTAGTAGCCTACTTCACCGTGTTGTCTTTCCAACCATGTGGCGAGGTGGGGAATCAGGCGATGAGTCCATCTACCTTTTAATTCCCCATCCCATCTCTCCTGACAACTCAGAACGAGTCTTTTTCTTGACTCTAAGCGGATTAAAGCTTTGAGTCTTTCTCTACGTTCCGGGTTGCCTACTAGATCTTTGGAGAGCAGGAAATTCTCCTGCCTTTCCATCGCCAACAAATCCATTGGCGGTAATCTAGCAAGCACCCGAAGAGCGCAATCAGACACCGTTCTGAAGGCTGACGTTATTCTCCTTGCTGGCTCTCTCTGGGCCGAGAGAAGTCTGTCAGAGATGCTGTGGATCTTAAGGGCTGAGGCCCATACAGGGGCAGCATAAAGCTGCTTTGATTGAACCACAGTCGCCACTAGTCTTTGTTTATTTTCCCTGGGGCCACCGATATTGGGCATCATCCTCGAGAGGTTTCCCATGCATTCGGTGGCTTTGAGTGTTGAGATGTTAATATGTTGGCCAAAACTTAAACGTTTGTCCAACTCCCAGGTACTTAAGCTTATTTCCCCATGCGACTTCAGTTCCTCCCATTTCAATTTTCGGGGCTTCATAAACTCTCCTGTCTGTGACGAGCAGAGCTTCGGTCTTTTCGAGGGCCATTTTCAGACCATGCCGATATAACCAAAATTCAGCTCGCCGCAGACTATCTTCAAGTTTTATTTTTAGCAGTCTCAAATCCTCGTCATAACATATCAAAAGCACGTCGTCCGCGAAACCGGATATAGACGTATCTTCGGGTAAGCCCAACCTCAGAAAACCGTCGTACATAACGTTCCAGATGGTTGGTCCCACCTTTGATCCTTGGGGAGCTCCGCATGTCATTTTCTCTTTGATATGACATGCATCGCTCTCGTAGACAACCCATCTGTCGCTAAGATAGTTGTCTATCATTCGCAACAGATACGTTGGTACCCCTTTACATCTCATTGCTTTAATACAAATGTCCCATTTCGCGGAATTGAATGCGTTACGGATATCGATTGAAACGAGTGCGCAAAAAACCTTCTTACGTCCCTCTTTGACTCTTTTCGCTTTTTCGAGAACTGCTAAGATCGCGTCTACTGTCGACCGGCCTTTCCTAAAACCGAATTGATTCTCTGATAGGCTATTTTCGCCTACCAGGATTCCCTGAAGTCGCTCTAGAATCATTCCCTCTAGAAGTTTACCCATCGTGTCCAATAAACAAATTGGTCTAAACGATGAGACTTTATCTAGAGGTTTATCCCCTTTTCTCAGGAGGACCAACCTGTGTTTTCCAGTCACTGAAAAACTCTCCACTCTCGAGACATGTATTAAAGACGTCGAGAAGCAACTCTGGATACACAGCGATTACCTCTTTGAGGATCTCGTTGGGTATTCCGTCGATGCCTGGCGCTTTGCCGTTCCTCAACGTCTTTGCCACCTTTTTAAGCTCCTCCAGCGTGAAGAGCTCCTCCCTTTGCACTACACAAGAGGAAAAGTCCTCACTAGGGCCAGATTCCACATGGGGAAACAGCGCCTTAATAATCTTTCGAACCCAGATCGGATTGTCAAGACCAGGGATTCTTTGCCTCGAAACTAATTTCTTAGTGACGACTTTGTAGGCCAAGCCCCATGGGTCCTTCTCCGCTTCTCCAATCAGGTCCTTCCAACACGATTTTTTGCTACTCCTTATAGCCCGCTTAAAAATCTGCCTGGCTTCTTGCCACTCTTCTTGCAGCAGGAGGTCTCCCTTAGATTGGGTATATTTCCTTCTTGCTGCATGGCATTCTCTCCTTAAGCGAGCTAGTTCGTCATTCCACCAGTACAGAGCTCCCTTCCTAGTTCTTTTTTGTTGCCTCGCCTCACGCACTTTATCACCCACTGAAGTTGGCTTCGTCATCCAGCCTAACTCGTGTATAGCCCGAGCATCGGCTAGTGACTCTACCAACTTCTCCCTATTTAGCCGTCTGAGATTCCAGGAGGGACTCTTGTGACCAATATGCGGCCTAATGTTCCCTCTCGGATTTTTCTCAGCGACTATAAACTCTATGTACTGGTGGTCACTCATAGTCGTTTCGTCCAGCACCTTCCACCGCGCGAATCTACGGGCCACGCGGGGCGACGCAATTGTCAAATCAATGATGGACCCTGATACCCCGCGTCTGAACGTGAACTCTCGTCCCCGGTTCATCACCACCAAGTCGTTTGCTGCAACCATGTCCGACACCAAGGTTCCCCTCTTGTCTAAACGGGTCTCCCCCCATTCCGGCGACTTACTATTAAAGTCTCCCGCAATGAGGACATCCCCGCCAAAAACATTGAAAAACTAATAACAGATTCGTAATCAGCGACCCCAAAAACCCTCGAGTAACAAATTTTAAACGAATCCAATGAATTTTTCAAAACCATGACCGACATATTGGATCCGCCATTTAAAATTTTAAAAAACTAACACCGGAATCGTAATCAGCGACCCCAAACACCCCCGAGTAACAAATTTTAAGCGTATGCAATGAATTTTTCATAATCGTGTCCGCCATTTTGGATCCGCCATTTTGAATTTTAGAAAACTAATGTCAGATTCGTAATCAGCGACCACGAAAATCCCCGAGTAACGATTTTTAAGCGAATCCAATGAATTTTTCAAAATCGTGTCCGCCATATTGGATCCGCCATTTTGAATTTTTGAAAACTAACACCGGAATCGTAATCAGCGACCCCAAAAACCCCTTAGTACCTAGTGTCATGAAAATTTATTCACAAGAAGGGCTTACACATTTTGGGACCATTTTGTTATATTTTAGCTACACACTGAAGGGGTTAATAAGTGGTTAAATTTTTAAAAAATTTTGAAAATTCATAACTCAAAAATTTGGCCCCAAAAAAAATAATAAAAAAATACGTATCTGTTTTTTTTCAATACAGAATAGAAAAAAAAATATTTTTGGCCGATTTTAAGAGATCGACTGAAATCTCACGTGGAATTGCCCATATATTATAATGGATACAGAAATTTTCCAAAAATATTTTTTATTGAATTTCTTTGGTGCTAAATACAAATTTTATATTAATTGCATGAAATAAATGTGTTAACTACAGTAAATCTTAATATTAAACAAATTTTCAGTATTTTAAAAGAATTAATTTGCCTAGTTTTTCTACAGAACCGTTGAACAGAATTTATAAAGTTGGGCTAGATAATAACTTGTTTAAAAAAGCGTGACACTTCGTTACAGTTATTAGCCAGTTGGCTTGTAAAGTAACTAGACAATTTCAAGCGCGACTGGACAGTTCCTTTATAATAACTAGGACAAATTTCTACTTGGGAAACGCAACTTATCCTCGCTTTTTCATTGACTTATTGACTTTGATTACTTTGACTTTCTCTATAAAAATGAATTTTAGACCTAAGCAGAATAAAACGGGAATCTATCGGATTCGACGAACTTCAAGTTCGTAAATCAGAGACGCTAAAAAGGAAAGTTTACCGCAACTGTACGAAAAACCATTTATTTTGTAATATTTCGTTACGCTATATTGGATCCTCCATTTTGAATTTTAAAAATCTGATGTCAAATTCGTAATCAGTCATCAGCATTCTTGAACACTTTTTTTAAAGATACAGCTGTCATTGAAAGTCAACAGGTTATAAGAGGAGTAAATAATAATTTTAAAAATTGTAAAATTAAAAAAATTTGTTTCACCATGAATAAAAATTTGCAGAGAACAGGTAAAGTTCCCACTTTTTGAAAATTTAAAAATATTTTTTCTAATTTTTCTTAATTATTCATTAACTCTTAAACCGCACACTTCCGAATCCATCCTTAAACCGCACACTGGGTGTGCGACACCCGGGGACTTTAAAGTGTGTTCTCCAAGCTGGAAAAAGATATTATGGTTTAGAAAAATTATCTTATGTAGCTCAGTACATCTATTTTGAAGGAAAATAGGTTTCATAATGATTTATTTAATTTTAATAATTAAAAAAGAGTTTATTAAAATTACTGAAATTACCTTAAACCAAAAACTGGGTGTCAAACAAGCAGAAATTTTTCGCCGACAACTTCATAAAGTTATCAAATACACAAAGACACTTGGGAGACTAATGTCCCTCACGGAACATAAAGTTAAGTACAAAATGTATCGTCCAATAACGACACATGTTCAATTTTTACGAATTTAACCGAAATATTAGAGTAAAAAGCTAGAATATGGGTGTCGCACACCCAGGGTGCGGTTTAAGGGTTAATGAAGGTAGTGATAATTCGTATTTAATGGCTTATCATAGCTCTTCGTATAGAGACAATATCACCTAATAATCAGAAGCAATTACACAGTGAAAATTTAACTTTATACATCATTTGAAACAGGGTACTTTGTCATTTTCAAACAAATTGCGCTAATTAGCCATTTCCATGTAATTTAATAATGTTAATTGCACTTTAAGTTGGTATGAATCACATTAATTAATAAATTAAATAAAAATGAATAAATAATACATCATGTACAATTTATTTGCAATTTATCTAATTGAATATCTATAAAATATACACTTGAAATAATATGAGATAATTTATAATATATTCAGATTTCTGAAAGATAATTACTTCATATTAAATAATAAACCCACGTGGAAAGTCGAATACATATACGCGAGGGAGTATTTCTGTTAACCAGTAAATTCGTAATTTGGATTTTCCTTCTCCTCATTGTGGTATCAAAATGTCAACATTTTTATGTATTTTTATAGACAATAATATATATCTGATTTTTGTTAATTTCAAAATTATTTTCAAAATTTAAATTAAAGTACGGATTGAATTATAGAGTAATTCAAATTTTTTTATTACACTTTTTTCGGTGCTTAAGGAGGTTGTTCACAGGTATGCAGACCTTCAGAAAAAATATTGAATTGACATTAAAAAATTTTTTAATTTATTGTTATTCGTTTCTTCTGGAAGAACAAATATCAATTTTAAAGAAAAAAATTTGAAACTTACAAAAATTATTTATTTAGTCATTTTGCATATGATCAAAGTTTTCTTCATATCAAAAGGTTAAACTTTTTCAAAACTGATTCGATTTAAGTCAATGATGGCTTATTTTCTTCAGAAAATGATTCTCTATAACTTAACCGCTCAGATTTATAAACAAATACACCGTTTTGAAAATATGCTTATTTGTTTAAAAAAGTGATTTAATTAAAAAATTCTACTACAAAAACGCTAGTCTCCGCAGCCATCCACCACTTCAAATAAATAAAATAAAACAATGCTTCATTTTCTAAACAAAAACACTAATATAATTAAATTTCATTTTGTTACTATTTTCGACCAATTAGCTTAGGCGGCCAACTTAGGACCACTCTCTCCTACTGATGATCCAACAATTTTCTTTGTTTCGCTTACTTAAAGAAATTTATAAAACATTAAATTTTATAAAATCTGTGTAAAATTACACTCCTCTCTCTCAACTTCTTAGACGTTGTTAAACCTTTTATTTCTCGATGGGTTTTTGGTATTACCTTTTTTTACTTTTATACATAAAAACCATTTTTTAAGAGATTATTCTTAATTTTAAAAGTAATCAAAATAAAAATGTTTTAATAATACAGCTAGGAAAATTATAGTGGACCCAATTAAAGTTCATGCATAAACTCCTAGCTTATTACCTTGGTATACACAAAATACCCAGCATCATTTTTGTTGTATCTTAAAATGAGACAAAGTTAAACGCCATAGAACGAGGCGCTACCACTCAAAGAGTCTCATTTTTGTTGCAACTCAAAATGATTAGTCTACTCTATACATTATAAAATTATTGCGAACTTGATAGGAGTTAACTGTCACAGCGTTGTCAAGGAGAAACTGATTCTTCTTAAAAATTTGTAAAAAAGACTGTTATCCCCACACTACCTCTTACAGATTTTAATCTGAAGGGTTCATTTGTGGTAAGTAAATTTTTGTTAACATAGATTACAGGAAAATCATAGTATACCCAATTAAAGTTCATGGTTTTTAAAAATTTACTAAAAAATTTTTTCTTGTTTTATTGATTACACTATGAATAATGTATTTGCTTTTGTGTCTTTTACGTTTATTGGTATACGGAACCCTTAGTTTCTGTATACTGAGAGAAATGTATGATAAGATTTTGATAGTAAAAAGTAGATGTTGTACGGTACCATCATTATGCTAATGGGTACATCAAAGATATTACAGAAATATTCTTATGTTACCCACTACAATCAAGATGTTACTCCTGACAATCAGATTTATCTGATACAATCTAGATAGATGTATATGTAGCACTAAATTACGATCATTATGTTACCTCGTAACATATTTTTCTCTCAGATTAGTCATCTAAATAGTGATACAGCCCTAGTAGAAATTTGTCCTAGTTATAATAAAGGAACTGTCCAGTCGCACTTGAAATTGTCTAGTTACTTTACAAGCCAACTGGCTAATAACTGGAACATAGTGTCACGCTTTTTTCATCAAGTTATTATCTAGCCCAACTTTATAAATTCTGGTCAACGGTTCTGTAGAAAGACTAGACAAATTAATTCTTTTGAAATACTGAAAATTTGTTTAATATTAAGATTTACTGTAGTTAACACATTTATTTCATGCAATTAATATAAAACTAGCAGAGCTACGCGCGCTAAAGCGCGCGCGATATTTCTGCTTTTGTCTTATTATACTTACGACCTTATTTCATTGTGTGTATATAAAAATGTGACTAAGACTTTAAGATGTTTTTTTCTTCTTCGGAAATATTAGAAAGAAATTACAAATTTTTTGAAGAATTTTTAAAAAAACATAAAACACGAAAACCAAAAATTAAATTTAACATACTGAGCAGTTTCACGACATAAATATAATATTTTTTTATTTTTATAATTATTTCCTTAAATTTTCAGTTTTTAGTTTAGTCAAGCGATAGAAAAACTTTATATAAATTCATCACACATTAGAAGAATTCTTTTATTGAAGTATTCTTCCTTCTTTGTCAAAAGATTGACACCGAGATTTATTGATAGTCATGATATTAGCCGCGGTATAAGCTTAGGGGCCGTCCATAAACCACGAGGACAATTTTTCACCAATCTTTGACCACTCCTTATCCAATATAGAACAAAAATTTTTACTTTATGCAATTGACCTTAATTTTGTCACTCGGTGGTTTCTACCCAGATAACAATTTGAGATTGATATGCGTCTCATATCGCTCGCATGTATGAGGTTTCTTTTCGCACTCGTGCCTTCACTGATGCAGACAGATGCGTCCTCATATGAGACGCATTACGCTCGCATGTCATAAAGGAGCATGATACATGAGAGAGAAATGCGAGTCTCGTGCGTTTTTTAAGGATTATTTATGATAAATATATTGTAAAAAAATAAATACAAAAAACTAAGGTTAAATTTAAAAATATTTCATAAAAATTTTTCATTTCAATAATATAAACATAGCATTAATATTGAACATTTTTCTCTTTAGTCTTGAACATACATAACCTCCTAAATAACCTATAATAAACAGCTGAGATCATAATTCGTAATAAATATAAACTTTTCAACACAAATTCAAGAAAAGTCAACTGTATAATATAATAAATTAACAATTTGGACTGCGTCTAAGAGCCTTTCTATTCGAAGCAAATCAACTTTAAATGATCTTGTTCGTTATGACCGTTAAATTTTTTAATTTTTCAATTTAAAAACGAGTTTAAACAAAAACAAATATTTATAAAACATAAAAGAAACAAAACTGTGATTTGCACACGCACTTTTTATAAATAACAAACAATCACGACATTCACCCAACGATAAAAACACATGCTCAGAGCGAAACTGGACGTCATGTGACTCAAGACGGACATCAACAAGTACATTTTCGGCCATATTAGGAAAATTGGCTGCGCACCCTGCGCACATGTGCATCGGTGAGACCGCGAATATTAAAAAATTATAAAGTCAATTCTTTTTCTGCCTTTATTATCAACTTTAGATAAATAAATAAAAATAACGTTCTACAGTAAAGTTTTATTTTTTTAAGTAAAAATTTTTTGTAGTAATTTCAAAACATTTAGTAATTTATTATTATTTAAATTAAATTATAAATTACAATCTATAATAAATATTATATATATATATATATATATATATATATATATATATATATATATATATATATATATATATATATATATATAAGTCATTCCATTATATTTCGACTAAAGTCTTTGCCGACTAATTTTAAAAAATTATAATATTTTGCAGGAATGATTTTAACCTTCAAAGTGCTATGCCGGTCTGACAGACCGCTATTAAAATTTTCTTTGCTTGTAACTTTTTTTCAAAGTATAATAAGAACTTGAACTTTTTAGTAGCTTCATGTTTTATAAAAATCTGTTAGGAGACAATTTTTTCAAAAAATTTTATTCGTTAAATTTTGTAATATAAATAAATATTTGAAGTATAGCGGTCTGTGAGACCGGGGTTAGCTTTAAGTGAAAGTATATTCCAGTATATTCCCATGAGTATCGTCTGCGCAGCTTGACGCGCAGCTAGTTCTACTGACAGTTCTCATAGACTGCATTTATAAAATAAATAAAATAAATAAATGCATAATACAGAAATGACTTTTTTTGTTAAAAAGTAAAAAATATTTATAATAGTTGTCTTTTAAAAATTATAAATCACTAAAAAACTGTCAAAAGGGAATAGCGGTCTGACAGACCGGGGTTAGCACTGAGCGTGATTTTTCAACACTTAGCACTTTAAAGGTTAAAGATATTAGGATCATCGAACAAAAAGAATTCTTTAAATATTTTTTATATTTATTGTAAAATAAGCATCTAAAGTATATAAAGTCGTAAAAACGGTCTATTAGAAAAAATTAAAGAAAACACATAATTTACTATGAAAACGTAAAAAATTATTAGAATTTATTATGAATGGATTATTTTATTATTATAAATTGATAGAAACAATTATTATTAAGAAATATTAAATAAAAAATTATTTTAAAGTTCACCTGGCAAATAACCTATTTTTTCAAATTTCATTCGCTAAATGTGAGAAAGAGAAATCATTAAATTGAATAAAACCTTATGAAATATAAAGAAACTTTTAATAACTTTTAGTTTTTCTTATCACTTTCTTCCTTTTTTTCTTCACAAATGTTAAAAAATAAGCAATTAAAACTGGCACTTTGCTTATTTTCACGATTTCAAAATGTAAATAACTTCTGACCAGAAAAATGAAAAATTACGAAAATTGGGCAATAATAATAAGATGCTTATTTTACAATAAATATAAAAAATATTTAAAAAATTCTTTTTGTTCGATGATCCTAATATCTTTAAAATCATTCCTGCAAAATATTATAATTTTTTAAAATTAGTCGGCAACGACTTTAGTCGAAATATAATAGAATGGCTCATATGCATATTATATAAATTGATAAAATATAAATTTTATATTAAATTTTAAATTGTAAATTATTAAATAATTCAATTTTAAAAATTTTTCATAAATTTTATTGATTTAATGTAATATAAGATTATTTGAGGGGCTTATATAAAGTGGTTTAAAAAAATATTGGGAGAAAAAGTGGGATAAGTGACTTGGTAGTAAAAATGGTTTAAAACAATTAAAATAGTTATTAATAAGTTTATTACACGAATGACTTGCAAAATATTAAAGTTTTTCTTTACTATTTTAAATATTTTTTGATCATTAATTATAATTAATTTTTTTATAAATTACAAATTCATTTTAGTCCGTATTTGCGCCCAAGTCACTTATCCCACTTTTGCTCCTAATTACCAGTTTTACTATCAACCCCGAAGTGCGACAAAGTGCGACGCATGATTGTTATCTGGGTAGGGTCGCTGATTACGAACAGATGTAAGTTTTCATAAATTTAAAATGGCGGAATTTTCTTTTTCATTTATGCAATGGACTTTAATTTTGTTACTCGGGAGTTCTTATACCAGTCAGGTAGGGGGTCGTCCATATACCACGTGGACAGTTTAGGGGGGAGGGGGGGTTCGCCAAAAATCCACGATTTTTCACGAGGGGGGAGGGGGGGTCAATACAAATGTCCACGTGGACACAAAAGTTTAATTTTATATCTTTTTTTTCTTTATATTCAACTTTATTATTAGATTATTATTAGATTGTGATCAGACAATATTTGTAATCCGAAATTTATTTAACTGTCAAAAAAAACGCCAAATTCTTTTTTAATTTATATTACAAAATCATTATCGTAAATGCACAAATATGAATATATGCAAATTTGACAATTAGGAATACAAAGCAACCTCTACAAACTCTTACAAATTCTAAAAAAAATAATTTCTATTATTGTTTATGTGAAGGCTCAAAGCTACTGGATTTTAGAAAATTTTTAGATTTGTTACAGAAGAGATTAAGTATTTCTACTAATATAATAATTGAAGATATATTGCTGCCAAAGTCCTCTCTATAATACTAAAAATGGTATTTACCTATTTAATAATATTTTAAGATAATTTAATCTTTATTGAATTTTAAAGAAGTTTGTTATAAAAAAATTTAAAGAATTTTTTAATTGTATTTCTTATTAAATATCTTTTTATTATTCACTATTTTAAAATAAAAAACCCGATTGTCCACGTGGACAATCAGGGGGGGAGGGAGGGGTTCGTCAAAAATCCACGATTGTCCACGAGGGGGAAGGGGGGGGGGTCAAAAAGTGTCTAAAAAGTGTCCACGTGGTATATGGACGACCCCTAGGTGTAAATGTCCTAGGAGCGCTCACTGACAATTGACTTCTGTTTTAGCACTTGCGCCGACTCACAACCAGCGAGCGTGTATAGAAATTTTTTTAAATTTATCTTCCTCATATTATATTAGCCACTTTGAATATTTGAAAACAAACATCGTATTCGTAATCATCGAACTTAAAAACCACCGAGTCACAAAATTAAGATCAATTGCATAAAGTAAAAACTTTATTCCATATTGGATCCGCCATTTTGACTTATTGGAAACTAAAATCGAATTCGTAATCAGCATAATCAAAGTTTAAAAATTAAAAATGGCGGCTTCAAAATGGCGATCGACAAATTTCAAAGTTTACTGACTTTAAATTTTTTCGTTGGCCATTTTGGAACGGCTACACTGAACTCTTGCTGTAATGGACGTTGCTGTAATGTACTAGTTTGTAGATGAAGTGGTGAGCGGGGAAACGGGGTCGCTGAGCTCGGCGACTAGCGCCACCAACAAAGTATTATTTTTTAAATTTTACGGGTGCACAGTCTCCCCACTAAAATCTTATGTTCAATTTTTTATTATTTTATGAGCTGTTCAGTCGTTTTAAAAAAAAAATATTTTCCAAAATTATGTTTTCATTCCTTAATTACTTGCTTTTAGTTAAAAATTTGTGCATTTAAAGAAAATAAAAAAAAATTATTCAGAATCTATGTTTTAAATCTTTATACGGCCCTGAATGATTTGATGACCTTGCTTCAAGGGTACTCTTGCTGTAATGGACCACAGCACATTCGAGTCCATTACAGCAAGAGTTCAGTGTATTTTAAATTTTTAAATTTTGACTAAAGATTTGGATTTAGAAACTTCAAAATCCCCCGAACCAGCATTTTAAGCGACCCCAAAACTTTAGAATATTCATTGATATTCATATTTCATTTATTACCAAGATTTTCATTTTAGATGCCACTATAGCGGTCATACACACTGGTGGCACGAATTATTTTTGCCTCTATAGACGTTATACACTGGGAAGGGGATAAAGGGTAAAAAAATTATCAAACTTAAAAAAATGAATTTTTTTTGTGTTTTTAAAATTATAACCGCTATATTTAATTTTTGGGTTGAACGAAATTCTTTTTTACACAAGAATCGAAAAGAGGACACTCAATAAAATAAAATTTGATAAGAATTTTCTTTTTCCAGGCGTTAATGAGTTAATCATTAACATAATAAACGAACACTATAATTTAATTAAAATCTTTATTTTTTTAAAATTATTATAATATTATATTAACACCATAGTCAGGGAAATGTCAGGAAAAAATTTTTTTCATGGAAATTAAGAAAATTGAGACAATACATAAAAAACCACAATTTTTACTAAAAACGTGCATGTTATTTTGATAATGCGAAAAGTAACTATAAACAAATCATTCAAAAATTGTTTTTGAATCATTTTTTAAGACATAATTTAATTTTTGAAATATATCTATCATAAAAATCTTTTTGAATAGTTGAAATTTTGTAAAATTTAATTGAAAAATAATTAATTTATTTTAAGTATTTTGTTACAATTTTTAAAAATTGTTTAAATTAAATTTTAAAATGAATGAAAATTGTCTTCTAATTTTTTAAAATTCAATATTTTCAGTGTTTTCAAATACATATATTTCCAAAAATCTAAATACATACAAAAATAATATTTCAGAATAATTTTCAACATTTTAAAAAAAACATTTATATCCAAGATTTTTAAATGAAATTCATCAAAAAATTTATAAGTTTTTTAAAGTTATACAAAAGCTCTTTTAAATAATTCAATTATTTTTTAAAAATTACATTAAAATATTTTTCAAAAGTAATTAGTATAATTGTTTTATAATGATTATTTAAGATTCAATTATCTTCAAAAACAATTAAAATTTATAAAAATCTTTTAAAAATAATAGAATAAGTAAAAAATATTAATAAAAATGATCAAATTCTTTGAGAATTTTAAGTATTAACAGGACCATAATTTGTCAAAAATTTCAATAAGTCCAAAAAGTAAATATTCAAAAATTTTTATTTACATTGTTCGAAGATAATTAAATCTTAAATAATCATTATAAAACAATTATACGAATTAGTTTTTAAAAAAAATTTAATGCAATTTTTAAAAAATAGGATTGAATTTCTTAATAGATTTTTTGTATAATTGAAATAAACTTATTAATTATTTGATGAATTTTAATTAAACATTTTGAAAATAAATGTTTTCCCCAAAATGTTAAAAATAATTTTTAAATATTATTTTCGTATGTATTTGGATTCTTGGAAATATGTAATTATAAATACTGAAAATATTGCATTTTACAAAAATTAGATGCTAATTTTTATTAATTTGGAAGATTTGTTTATAAGTCGAAAAAATGTCTTAATTTTCTTACTTTCCCTGAAAAAAAATTTTTTATTGACATTTTCTTGATTTTACTGAAAAAATTTTGTTTCCCTGACTATAGTGTTAATATAACAATTTAATAATTAAAAAAAATTAAGCGTTTAATTAAATTATAGTGTTTATTTATTATTTTAATCGTTAATCATTTTCGTAATTTTGTGCTTTGAAATATGTTTAAAATGAGCTTTATTACTTTTTAAAATGCAGGAGTAATATTAAAAAAAATACTTACCTACTTTTCAAATGTGCATTGTCCACGTGGATAAGTGTAAAGGGGAGAGGGTTTGCCAAATGTTCATGATTGTCCACAACCAGAGGCGGGGGGGATTAGAAATTGGTGAAAAATGTCCATTTAGTATATGGAATACCGATAAAATTTATACCCCTCACTCTTACCTCGTTTTCGATCTCCCTCTCTTGCACTCCTTAATCTATCTGTGAGTGAGAAAAGAAAAATAATTAGCCAATAAAGAAATAAGACGCCCTTTTCGTATTTTGGCTTGAAAGTGAAATTCCCCACTTTTTCTTTCCCTCCCAATTTCTGTTCCTCTCTTTCTACCTAACACGGAAAATGGAGAAAACATTATGCTCTTCTGTAAACCAAAGAAATAGGCGTTACTTTCTTAACTATTCGCCTCTCTCTCGCTCCTACTCTAAACTGAAAGAAGAGACGATACTTCCCTCTCTTACTCTGTATCGTGCTTTCTCTCTCATACTCCGACAGACAGAATGAATTTTGGAATACGAAGATTAATATATTTAATTTCTATTTAGCACCAAAGAAAATTACCTAATCCACTCTTCCGGACGCGCAGTCGCGTTACGAGACTGAACGAAGTTATCCGAGTCGAGTCAACGCATGCGCGCTCTTCATATAAAGAATTACTCGATTCGCGAACTAGGTCTTCGCTTTATGTAAACGAATAAAATGTTACTTTTCCATCATATATTACTTTTTTATTTTTCTATTTATCTGATTTATTTTAACTACTTTTTGATGATTAATACAAGTTGTTTAATTTAATGTAGGACTTGTTGAACAAATCAGAGAAGTTAAAAAGTAGTCAAATAATCTACTATGAACTTATTTGAGATATTTCTCAATTTTGTTATTGTTTTTAAATTTACATTAATTTGTTTATTTTATTTTACGCAGACAAATTATTTGTTTATTTTTTAATAACTTATTATTTATTTATAACTATTTATTATTTATTTATTTTTGTTCATAGAATATTACTAATTGATTTAAAAAAGAAAGAATTCAATTCGATTGAAATTTACGAGAGTATTAGGTAATTTTGACCGTTACCTTGTACACAGAGCCTTTGCTTCAGTGCGCTTTTTGGCCCTGCGCGCAAAGACAAAAAATACAATATCTCCGAAAGTTTAAGAGTCTCCATCGATTTCTTTATGTCAAAATACTCGTGAAATCCTAAGGAATCAAAATATCGCTATTAGAAAAAAATTAAAGATACGCTTATAAACAAAAAATTTGTTTAAACAATATTTTTTTAATTTTTTATTTAAAACAAAAAAAAATTTTTTTGCAAATTTTTTCATTTTAATTGTTTGTAAATAATAAGTAATTCCTGAAAAAATCATTAAAATCTATCGAAATGTCTCTGAGATATTGCGTTTTCAAAATTTCAAAAAAAAATTTTAAAAACCCTGAACAACCACAAATTTTCAAAATTTTCGAAAATCTTTTTTTGAATTTTTATTCGCATGTATTCCCCTACAATTTCTCAAATTTTTACCAAATAAGAGAACTGAGGGACAACTTTGATTTGTTAGGTATGATTCAACCCCACTGCACATAGGTTTCAGTTCAGTGCCGTAACTAGAGATTTTAAGCATTGGTATATACTTTTAATATTTTCTATGTAATAAAACATTTTAGATGATTTTTTACTTATTATAACTTTTTAGTAATTTAATTTGCAACGTTAACAATTAATAAATAAATTGAATACTGTAATTAAACTTTTAATTATTTTTATTAATTTATCATAAATTATTATAAATATTAATTAATTATTTTATTATTTAATATGATTAATTGATTAGTAATTAATAATAATAAATTAATTAAATTTTTAATTAATAGAAAATTATAATTAAACTAAAATGGAATTCAAAAAAATTAATTTTTAACTAATTTTATTATTTTTATATTTATTATAAATGATTGTAAATATTTATTAATTAATTTTATTAATAAATATTATTAATTTATTTTATTGATTATTAATATTACTAATTAATTTTATTAATTAATATTGTTAACTAATTTTATTAATAATTATTAATATTTTTTATTATTAATTAAATTTATTAATTAATATTATTAATTTATAATAATAAATTAATTAAATTTTTAATTAATAACCAATTAAAATAAAAAGTTTTAAAACATTGAAAAGAATAAGAACAAATTTATCTCCAGCAAATAAGCAGTCGAGCTGTCTAGTTATTAGACATTATTGCAGTGTCATCGACACGACAAACTTAGAACTATAATTTCTAGGAGTACTTTAAAGTAATTAAAAAAACTAGGCAGAAGTTATGTCTAGCCAATATAAAATTCAACTTAAATCTTTGACGAAGAGCGCTGGTCAGTAACTTTACAGTTATTTACCAGTCCGCCTAGAATCAGCGTCTGTGACAAAAACTGTCCAGTAACTTGAACAATCGAGTGGCTCCATGACAAATTTTTACTAGGGAGTGTCTCGCTAAGTGTCATCACTGGGAATTTTTTGGGACCGAATTGTTGGTTGTCGCGCATAAAAGGAAATTGGCGAGGATTCATTCGAATTCTATAATATACATTCAAGTGCAACGAGATTGAAAATCAAATTGTAAGATATCTCCAGATGTAGCTGTTTGAAGGGTGTGGTTAAAATTGCTTGGAACTCGGAAGAGGTCCCGAGATACGCAGCAATATTAGAATCAATAAAATCAGTCTACGCGCAAGCAAAAACAACTAAACAATTCAGATATCAAATTGACGCCTCCCGTTGATGCTTTTTCAAAGTCCAGTGCAATCAATCCTAACTCAAAATAAGGTGCAATATGAAGTTGCCTAAAAGTTCCTAAAATAAAATTCTTATTCAATCTCCAATGCAAGAAAATGCTTATTTAGAACTGCGTGTCATAAAAAGAAACAGAAATGACCAATTTTTTAATGTAAATTGTTTTATATACATAAATTCATATTGAATTTTATTTTGAGTTAGGATTATATTACACTGGACTTTGAAGAAGCATTATATCAACGGGAGGCGTAGAAATAAAAATGCTCCATTTTAAGTGAATTGAAAGGTAATTTATCATTCCTAAACATCCTTCTAATAGAAATTAAATTATCTGACTTATAAAAATCACCTTTTTTGGCATTCCTATTTAAATTTAATTGTATAAAATTAAGAAACACACTTTAACGAATTTATAAATTCGATGCTTCGAAAAATCTTTTAAATTAATGAACAGAAATCAAACAGAAAAATAATACGATTATCTGGGTATTAGTTAATTTCGATTATTATCAGAAAGTAAACAATCTTCGACGTTAATGGCTTGGTATTTTTCCGGCACGTGAGATAATCTGAGCGGGAGGTTTGACGTCGAGGTATAATGATGTGCACCGTCGATTATTGTCCGGTACACACCATTAGAACTCGACTGTCGATAAACCGGTTGTACTCAGGAGAGGTTTTCTACAGTTTTCCTCTTCTCTGGCGAGAAAACCCATTGACGGGTGGTCCAGGCGGAATGCGATTACTCCTAATAAAGTCGGCTGTAGACGCAAATTAGGTTAAAATAATATAGAAAAAATTTCTAAGTAGAATGGTTATGCTTAATCCAAAAAAGTATCCCAGGCGCGAAGTGACGCCGAGTTCAGGCTTTATAAAGATTGGCCGAGCATTGGTCAACATTGATTGAGCATGAGTGAATCAGCGAGAGCAGGAATGATCGAAGCTTTAATGTAACACCGATTCCAGACTGCAGCGCGAGCCTTGATTCAGCATTGGCACCAATGCTCAATTAATGCTGCGGACGCCTAATGCAGGACTGAAACAAGACTGCTTCCACTGTTCCCAAATTTACTCGTTTCTCACGTTTATTCAATATAATGTGAATATATGAATTATTAATAATAATAATAAATATTATTGTTATTATTTTAATTGTACATATACATTTAATGACAATAAGTTATTATTTTTAATAATTATATTATTTTCATATAAATAATAATATATTACTAACAATAAATATCATTTGAATAGTAATTTTAAAAAAATAATTTTAGTAAAAAAAGACAATTTTTCTGTTAATCGTTACATTTTTTTCTTGATTTTTAACAGACTTTTAACATTATTTATAAACATGTTCACATTTTTATTCACGACACAACACACAATTTTATTATTTTATATAAACGCATACCGGAAGTTCTCAACGCACGCATTTAAACCGCTCGGCCACAAAAGGCTGGAAGGCTTCTCGCCTAATCTACTATATCAATGCCAGTACCGTCACTCAGTATGGGACACCAATGTTCGTCCCATGCTCGATTCAAGTCTCGGTCAATCTTGTTACAATATTCAGTTCCTTATTCAGTTCTTTAAATTATTTAATATTAAAATATTTTTTCTGATAATTTTATAAGTTAAATTATATATTATTTTTTTTCTCGCACAGTGTCAAATTATTATTTTCAAAGTTCAAGAGTTTCGTTTATCTGAAAAATTTTCAGTGAAAAAAATGTTCATTAGGTAGTAATAAATATTTATGCCTAGTAGTTTTACACTAGGATTAACTGTTTACTGAATATTATCAAAAATATATTTTTCGTCAAACGCGCACGACTAAACACAAATAACCTTGAGACGTTGCGATTGTCGTGCTCCTACCATCCCATCTACTCAATGCACTCCCCGCCTGTGACGTCATGAGGGGAAAGCATTGAGTAGATGGGATGGTGGGAGCACGACAATCGCAACGTCGCGCTGTAAAGTCTCAAGGTTATTTGTGTTTAGTCGCGCGCGTTTGACCAAAAATATATTTTTGATAATATTCAGTAAACAGTTAATCCTAGTGTAAAACTACTAGGCATAAATATTTACTACTACCTAATGACATTTTTTTCACTGAAAATTTTACAGATAAACGAAACTCTTGAACTTTGAAAATAATAATTTGACACTGTGCGAGAAAAAAAAATATATAATTTAATTTTATTTATATGAATCTTATATAATTAATATAAATATTACTAGAACAAACTCTGCGCGCTACGCGCGCCCATTCAAATTTTTTTAACTATAAACTTCTATGCTACAAATTAAATTTTATACCAATACCACAACATAATTTTAAATTTTAAACCTTTTTTTTAGGTATTTGATTATTTTTATAAAATATAATAAACTCATTCAGAGTAATTCAACTATTTTCAAGAATATCAATATTCGTCACAAGAATTCTTTTTTTTCAAAAGTAATAAAATTTTTTAAAGAAATTCAATTATTCTTAAAAAATGTTATTCTTAAAAAATTATTTTTATTTATTATATAATTATTATTATTAAGAGTCTAGTCTCTTTCAGTATAATCAAGTTATATCTTTTGGTGTTGTTAGCAGAGAGAAATATTTGTATTTTTTAAAATTTACACTGATCTTTCCCTTCAATGTAATGTTTCACATTTGAAATCCCAAAGGAATTCAACATAACAAAATAAACTAAATTAAGAAAAGTCCAAAATTTCTCTATAAACATAATTTTTTATATATATATTACTTCTATTTTCTCCTAAAAATATTTTTACGGAATCAAATGATTTTACTCTTGATAATGCAACATACATCTGACCATGATTAAAAAAATCTCGTCTTAAATCAATGAATATTTTATTAAATGTTTGACCTTGAGATTTATTAATGGTCATTGCGAAAGCCAATTTTATAGGAAACTGTCGTCTTTTAAAAGTAAATGGATATAAGTTTTCACAATATAAAGTTACTCGATGTAAAAAAACAATATTTCCACTCTTATCTCCGGTTAATATTTTACATTTAATAACATTATGTGATAAATCTAAAACAATTAACCTTGTTCCGTTACATAATCCTTCATTAATACTAAGATTTCTAATAAGCATTACAACAGAATTAATTCTTAAATGTAATTCATGTGGTGGTAAAGAAGGTGGAGAGAGAGTGTTTAAATATTCTGGTAATAAAACTTCAGAAAATTTTCCATTATCACAACTTTCAGTTGAATCAATACTTTTATATATTTTTTCACCTTTACTGTCTAAGAGATTTACCACCCTCTTATTAATATCATCAACGTCAACATTTCTTGGTGCTAAAATTGCACACATTGACAAATCTTTAAATTTTTTCTGTTGTATCAAATGACTATACATTTCTTCAGCAATATCTATATTTCCTTGTTGAATAATATGTTCTGGTAATTCGATGTTATCATCTATATCATTTAATTCGCCATTACCAACTTTAAGTAGAAATTCTACAAATTCTGTTTCCTCTGGTAAAGCTCTCATATTTTCTGTTAATGTGTATTTTGTGAAATGTTGCCATAAATGACTATTTTTTATTGATAAATTTATTATTTCTGATCTAGTACCTCGTTCTTTTATCGGTAAAATTTGTCGAAAATCTCCTCCTAGAATTACAATTTTTCCACCAAAAACTTCATTTGATTTCATTATATCTCTTAATAACTTATCCATAATTTCTAAGGCATATTTTGGAGCCATTGGTGCTTCATCCCAAATAAAAACATCAATATTTTTTAAAAATTGTCCTTCTTTTGACTGAACTTTAATATTTGAAGATGAATCATTGTACAATGGAACAGGTAAGCCTAAGACTTTATGTACAGTTTTCCCATTAGGAAGCAGTGTGGCAGCTATGCCTGTAAATGCCATGTTGCAAACATTTATTCCTTTACTTTTTAATAAATGCCATAAGGTAGTATATAAAAAAGTTTTTCCAGATCCTCCACAACCATTAATATATAAGCATTTAGAACTATTAGAAGAAGAATCTTTTATTACTTCAAGTATATAATTAACTATATTTTTTTGTTTAACATTTAATTTAGTATAATTCTGCTCTCCTATTTTTATATGTTCAAAAATATTTATATCATCAACCTGCGCAGGAAAATTTTCATCTATATCTAATAAACCCTGAAAATCGGTTAAACAATATCCTTTATTCAATAACATTGATTTTATATTTCTATAAGCTATTTTTTCAGCTTCAATATTGTCAATTTTTGAATAGTCTTCTGACATTTGACCTTTAAATTTCTCCCAAAGTTTTTCCGGATGTACAGGATGACAATGAATTAGAATTCTTACAAATAATTGTCGAAGTGAATAAGGCATCATCCATAAAGTAGCTTCTTCCATTGTCCTAATCCACTCACTATCATCTTCTATAAGTCCTAATGCCAAACAAGCAGATGTAAAAGATTCATGAATAACTCCATTAACTGTTCTTAAACTTTGGAAAGAAGTTACTCCTTTTACTGTAAGTAACAATAATCTAAGGTGAAATAATTCCAATTGGCGTGGATTAACTGAATACATTCTTCCCAATACTTTTTCTTTACGACTCCTTTTTTGCCATTCAAGAGTTTTTTTATCCACGTATAATGTTCTGGTATTTGTGTATAATAATACTGACGAGCAGTACTATCACGCTCATTAAGTTTAAAAAAATCGAGCAATTTTGTATTTTTCTGTAAATCAAAAGAAACGTTGTTATTATCTTTCCTTTCGCGAATAATAACATTCTGTTCATTTGGTAAATGTATGGGTAAACGATTTATACTATGGCTCTTTTTCCCTAAAGGTTTACTTAAAATTCTCCAAACAGCCTCAACAGGACCTACATACCTATTTTCTTCATAATGATTAATTTCATTGTGATTAACAGTTACCTCACCATTCGCATTTGTAATAATAATGGATGCAGCATCATGACCCTTGAAAATATATTTATATAGATATTTAACAGATTTAATACTTGAAACTATTTCCACATTTATATGGCAATTAAATATTTCCGAAAGTGTAGGGCAATATGGAACCACATTAGAATTGTCAACAACAAATCCATTTGGTCGCTCATACGTTTTATTATTATTTCTTCGACGACAACGAACATAACAGTTTTCTTCAATTGTAGTTTCTTCTTGGTAACTTTTTGGAAAATTTTTTGAACATTTACCATCAATTAAACACCAATCTCCACAAGGTCCGTGAATGTTATTTTGCATTATTATGTTATGCAAGGAAGGATTGATATTTTCATCAGGAATTTCTGCAGAAATATAACGATCAACACTTTCAACTGTTAATATTTTAGAATTTTCTTTTAATATAACTAACAAATGAATATGTGGTAATCCTCGCTTTTGAAATTCAATAACATAAACATAAGACTTAACCTCTCCAAATAATTTGTTGTCAACAATAACATTTAAAAGTTGTTTCACCTTCAATGCAAAAACTCTAGTTACTATATCAGGTCTATCAGAAGCAGTTTGATGAGGTAATAAATTTTCTTGTATCTCTTTCCAATTTGGATTACACGTCATTGTAATAAATAAATCTGGTCTACCATGACGACCAACAATAGCCATGGCATCCTGATATTGTTGCATCATATTACGAGGTGATCCTATAAAAGTGGAAGGCAATATAAGCATTTTTCCAACATGTACATCATTTTCTAACTCATTATTTTGTAAATAATCGATTAATCCTTGATATGTTTCACTTCTCAATTGAGCTTGATTGTTTGCACAAAATTGCAATCTATCTTTCTCTATTTTTACATAATTGTCAACTACCCATTGTTGAAACAATCTTCCCCCATATAAAAATTGATTAAATTCCTTATCTCTTATAGCAATTTTGTATTTACAATAGGCAGACCTAGAAATATTATGTTTTTTACTTCTAAAATCACTATCACTACGAAGCATATTAATATTATAACCTTTATTTCCAAGTGGATAAAATATGGGATAGATCCATGGTTCAACATTCGGATCTAAATTACTAACTGATTTCAGTTCCTTTGTAGACTTATTATAAACTATTACATAAGATTCTGGTATTTCTCCTTCTGAGTTTGTATTGAAAATAGCAGCAACTTCATTGTAACTTTGATAATTATATCTTTTTTTATCAAAACCTTTTTTCAACGTGAACAATAGTTGTAACTCTGGAACATCTTCATTATTTTGTCTTGCTAATTCAGTTTCTATTTTAATTACTGACATCATCATGTAAGATTTTGTGTATGCGTTTGAAGTTCTCATAATATTTTCAATATTTTGTAAAAGTTCTTTGTCCAAATTTTCGTTACTTTTTAATCTGTATTTAATCTCCTTCTGAGTTTGTATTGAAAATAGCAGCAACTTCATTGTAACTTTGATAATTATATCTTTTTTTATCAAAACCTTTTTTCAACGTGAACAATAGTTGTAACTCTGGAACATCTTCATTATTTTGTCTTGCTAATTCAGTTTCTATTTTAATTACTGACATCATCATGTAAGATTTTGTGTATGCGTTTGAAGTTCTCATAATATTTTCAATATTTTGTAAAAGTTCTTTGTCCAAATTTTCGTTACTTTTTAATCTGTATCTGATTGATTCGTCAGGGTCATAAATAAATAATTGACTAAAACATGGATCCTCACCTTTATCCGGATATAAAGCACTATTAATTTGATAGTAAATTTGACCTTGAATTTTATAACAAAATGGCCCTCTTCTTCTGTTATTAAAATTAATTACATTAGCATTTAAAGATGCAAAAGAAAAAGAATTATTGTACAGCCTTATATTCTTTTTAAAATGACCAGATTTTTCATGAAGCCCTTTTAGCAAAAGCTTTAATTCATCTGGATATTGTATGGAAGTTAAAACAACACCTCCATGACTACAACAATCATTAAAACTAACTTTTCTACCAGCAACTTGTTCATCTTTAAAATGTTTAGCTTGACAATGTGTGCAATAATAATTCATTGGACCTAGATAATTTTCAACATTATTTGACTTAAATGTTTCATTATCATCTAAATCTATATTTAATATTTTCTTTGGAACAGAAATATTCAAATTTGAATTTATACTATTATTTACCAGTTTCAACTCATTTTGAATTTGATGATTTAATACTCTTTCACAATAATTTCTTGGACATAGAGTATTTTTTGTTTTTGACAAAGTACTTCTATCACTGTTTATATTTTTTAATTTAAGGTTTTGAGCATATTCTATTTTAGATTCAACTTGAAGTTTTTTCTTAGTTGAAGTGTGCACTTCACCTGAATAATTTACATTATCACTTTTACATTTCAGTTTTTGCCTTTCGCGATAATTTCTTTGAATTTCAGCCTTACTTTGTTTAGGTGTTGTTGATGATTCAACATTTCCTTCATTTATTTTATTTATTGCTCTCGGAAAGAAAGGGAAGTGTTTGCTTCCTCTGAATAATTTGGATTATCAACTTTACGCTTCAACTTTTGCCTTTCGCGATAATTTCTTTGAATTTCAGCCTTACTCTGTTTAAGTGTTGTTGATGATTCAACATTTCCTTCATTTATTTTATTTATTGCTCTCGGAAAAGAAAGGGAAGTGTTTGCTTCCTCTGAATAATTTGGATTATCAACTTTACGCTTCAATTTTTGCCTTTCGCGATAATTTCTTTGAATTTCAGCCTTACTCTGTTTAGGTGTTGTTGATGATTCAACATTTCCTTCATTTATTTTATTTATTGCTCTCGGAAAAGAAAGGGAAGTGTTTGCTTCCTCTGAATAATTTGGATTATCAACTTTACGCTTCAATTTTTGCCTTTCGCGATAATTTCTTTGAATTTCAGCCTTACTCTGTTTAGGTGTTGTTGATGATTCAACATTTCCTTCATTTATTTTATTTATTGCTCTCGGAAAAGAAAGGGAAGTGTTTGCTTCCTCTGAATAATTTGGATTATCAACTTTACGCTTCAACTTTTGCCTTTCGCGATAATTTCTTTGAATTTCAGCCTTACTCTGTTTAAGTGTTGTTGATGATTCAACATTTCCTTCATTTATTTTATTTATTGCTCTCGGAAAAGAAAGGGAAGTGTTTGCTTCCTCTGAATAATTTGGATTATCAACTTTACGCTTCAATTTTTGCCTTTCGCGATAATTTCTTTGAATTTCAGCCTTACTCTGTTTAGGTGTTGTTGATGATTCAACATTTCCTTCATTTATTTTATTTATTGCTCTCGGAAAAGAAAGGGAAGTGTTTGCTTCCTCTGAATAATTTGGATTATCAACTTTACGCTTCAATTTTTGCCTTTCGCGATAATTTCTTTGAATTTCAGCCTTACTCTGTTTAGGTGTTGTTGATGATTCAACATTTCCTTCATTTATTTTATTTATTGCTCTCGGAAAAGAAAGGGAAGTGTTTGCTTCCTCTGAATAATTTGGATTATCAACTTTACGCTTCAATTTTTGCCTTTCCTGATAATTTCTTTGAATTTCAGCCCTACTTTGTTTAACTGTTGTTGATGCAATACTCCCTTTATTTATTTTATTTATTATTCTCGGGAAAGAAATTTCTTTCTTCATAGAGTTTTTAGAAAAGTTTGATTCTCCATACTTAAGTTGAATATCTTTTTTATTTAAAAGGCAATTCCAGTCATTCACAACTATGCAAGATCTACTATTAGAAAGTTGTTCAGAGGGAAATTCACTTAAACTATTGTTTTTGAACATTAACATTAAATGATTTCTCATATTACAATAATAGTAATTGACAGAATCAGGCATAATATTAAAAAATAACGATGTTGCGAATGCTATTGCATATATTCCACAAGCAAGACTGTTTAATGGTTGTTGATCAACAGTTGTGAAAACTACTGGTGGTTCAAAAGGATATAATCTAATTAAGTAAGCCCTTTGATCGTCATTTAAATATTTTTTATTAAGACTATCAAAAATGTAAAGGCTTTTTCCATCATAATAAGTACAAATCCAATGACCAGACTTATAATATCCACTAAAAAGTATTTGAATGTGCTGCTTATTTTTCTCGATTGGAACTATCAAATCAAGTGTTTGTAAACACAAAGTATTTTGCATATTATAAAAAAAATTTGATTGTCTTCCCAATAGCTTTTGAAATTCATACATATGATCATTATTTAGCATTGCTCCTTCAGTGACAACAATACTTAAATCATCAGTAGTCAAATTAACAGTTTCTCCTTTGTTAGACATTGTTCTTTTATTTTATAAAATTTACTTATATCAAGGAATTAAAAATTTAAAAATAGCAATATTACAGTAGAATTTTAAGATCAAGTTTTATACATTTAATTATAAATATTATAATTTCCTTTTATTCAATGATATTACCAAATTTTGCCTCCTATAGAAAATACAAACAAATTTCCAATTTTGTCTCTTATCCAATATATAACCAATTTACTATTTTTCCTTTAATCCAATTTAACTAATTTCTAGCTTTCTTTTTATCCAATATAATTAATTTCCAATTTTGCTTTTTATCCAATATAACCAATTTTGCCTTTTATCCAATATAACCAATTTACTATTTTTCCTTTAATCCAATTTAACCAATTTCCAGCATTCTTTTTATCCAATATAATTCATTTCCAATTTTGCTTTTTATCCAATATAACCAATTTTGCCTTTTGTCCAATATAACCAATTTCCAGCTTTTATCCAATATAACCAATTTCTAATTTTTTATTTTATCCAATATTCCTGTTATACAATTCAACCAATTTCCAGCTTTTTATCCAATATAACCAATTTTGCCTTTTATCCAATAAAACCAATTTAACCAATTTCCAGCTTTTTATCCAATATAACCAATTTTGCCTTTTATCCAATAAAACCAATATAACCAATTTTGCCTTTTATCCAATAAAACCAATGTAACCAATTTTGCCTTTTATCCAATATAACCAATTTTGTCTTTTATCCAATAAAACCAATATAACCAATTTTGCCTTTTATCCAATAAAACCAATTTAACCAATTTCCAGCTTTTTATCCAATATAACCAATTTTGCCTTTTATCCAATATAACCAATATTTATCCAATATAACCAATTTTGCCTTTTATCCAATATAACCAATTTTGTCTTTTATCCAATAAAACCAATATAACCAATTTTGCCTTTTATCCAATAAAACCAATGTAACCAATTTTGCCTTTTATCCAATATAACCAATTTAACCAATTTTGCCTTTTATCCAATATAACCAACTTCTAATTTTGCCTTTGGATTCCAATTACATACGATTTCCAAATTATAACAAATTTTTTAATTTATTAATAAACATAAAAAAAAAATTTTTTAACTTTATTAATTAACTTCGAAAACTAAACGCAACTCAAATACATAATTATTTAAATGATTGAAAAAAATTAGAAAAAAGTATTTTAATGTATTTCTATTATTATTTAATATTCACTTATTTAATTATATTCACTAATACTTACTATTCACTAAATCACTATTTACTAATTCACGAAGTATTCACTGATAATTCACTTATTTAACTTTTTTATTCACTCACCTATAGTGAGTGAATTCCCAAAAAAATTGTTATACTTCAATTTCGTTGAAGACACGTAGAACGTGCTCCAAGGAAAATAATCGACGATATGATTTTTAAATTAAATTTTCGTTCTTATATTTAGGTGGTAGGCCCTAAACGTGAGTGTCCTCTTCGCACTCATATATATATATATATATATATATATATAGGCCTGTATTCGACCCTAAGAAGGATTACGAACCCTTAAACAATAGCCTTTGTAAACCTCGGAGAACCCAGGTAATATTTTCTTTCTTCCTTCATCGCAAGGGAAATATAAAGAAAAGACTATTATATGTATATATATATATAATATATATAGTAATAGAAACTCCAAAGGTAACGGTCTCGATAACGTCTGGATAACGGCGCCGATAACGCTTTCTCTGGTAACGGCTACCTTTCTTTCTTTCTCTAAAGGCAATGTCAATAAGAATGTCTCTCTTTACCTAATTTGCATATCTGCTGATTTCATATAAGGATACACTAAATAAATATTAATATTTATTTACCAATTGATATCTTAATAATAACAATAATAATAATAATAATAATAATAATAATAATAATAATAATAATAATAATAATAATAATAATAATAATAATACTTATTATATTATTTAATAATAATTAATAATAAGAATAATAATTTTTAAATAGTATAAGAAATTACTAAAAAATATCAGAAATAATATTTTAATATTAAATAATTTATAAATATTATATCTAATTTATATCTAATATTGGTAAGTGCACACGGTAATTGATTCAAGATTGAATAAAGACGCGATGTTGAAGCTCCACTCACGAAGATTGACCGAGTGTTAAATCGAGCATGGGACGAACATTGGTGTCCCATGCTGAACCAATATTGAGTGACAATGATATAAAGACTGCTTCAACTCTGGGTTACCCACGCTGGGCATACAAGACTCAGTCAAGTTTCAACCCATCGTCAGCACTGGTCTTTCGCGCCTGGGATTTCTCGGGGACTCTTGTCGAAGCGCGTAAGGCCAATAGGGCAGGAGTATAAACAATAAAAAAAAAATATATATATATATGCAGGCTCTTGTAAACGATTCACGACCCTCAAATTAATCTAACCCCCTCACTAGCTTTATCGCTTTTTACATAAAAAAAACTTGGTGCAGTGAACCTGAAAAAAGAAAACTTCAGAAAAATTCAACTTTCCTCTTAATGCAGAGGCAGAAAAGCAAGAATTTAATGTCCATGCACTGGCGAGAAAGAAAAGACACACATTATTAATTAGACGTCTGGTAAATTAACTTTTGTTTATGACGTCAAAGTTTTCTTTTGAAATATTGAATAAAACGTCAGCACTATACTATTTCATCTATTCATTACAACATTTCTCCGAATTTTTTTCAGGATCTAAATGTAAATTTTAATATCTTTAGAAGCAATATACGCCAAAAAGTAAATAGTAGAGTAGAGAGGGGTAATGTGGTGCACTGGCTTTACTGACTAAACGAATGAATTGAATTAGTTGCCGTTGGTATGGTAGGATTAAGGTATCAAATTATAGTAATGTATATCATTTAGGCTTTATTGTGCTTCTTCTAAAAGAAGTTGTGGCGTCACTTCAAAAACACTAGATTTCGAAACCATATTTCCGTTTTTTACTGACTTGAAAAAAATGTAAGGCTCGTTAAAAAAGTATCAGGTAAGTGCTTTTTCCATGTAAAATTTACTTCTGAACACAAATTTAGTATTGATTTGACGTTTAACTTTGTTTTTATTGAGATATTGAAGTCAACGTGAAAAAAGTGCTTGGGGGCATTGTAGTGCACGGGGTTGTTGGGGCAATGTAGTGCAATTATACAGAGTACCGTAAATATGTATTATTTAACCATGTTTGCTTTTTGCAAATTTTTGCAGTTTTCTTTTAGTTTTATCTAACACAGGACCAAAGAAATCTCTAGTTTATAGTGCTGTCCACGAGGTGAGATAATACCATGCAAAGTCTAGATCTCGTCTCGGTTTTTACATGCAAAGTCTCGTCTCGTGGGCATCACTACTAGTTTATAGTTTTTTAAGTTTCTTATGTTCCTAATATTATATCTAATAAAATAAAATCGTTTATAATATATTCTCTGCTTTTTATTTTACTAATAAAGTAGTGCACTACATTGCCCCACAAATTTTAGAATGTCGAAAAAAAGTGCCTTCAGTTTTTTGGATATAGAGAAGCTTCATCTACGTCTACAAAAAAATAATGTACACCATAAATGTAGCTAGAAGCATTGGCTTTCCAACGAGTCCTTATTGATCGAAATTGGTTAAAAATTGCGACCACAGGAGTCTTCGAAAGAAAAGTGCACTACATTACCCCCTTCTACTCTAATTATTACTCTTCAGAAAAGTTTATTTCTAACTATTGAACTCTCTTTCTCTCAAATAAACAGACCTTTCTTCACATTTTAACAATTGAAAGAGTTTACTATTTAATGTACTCTAATTGAAAACTATTGAAATTCATTAACAACCGCAGGAAATCAAATTGTTAAAAAACAAAATAAAACGCAAATGAAACTGAAGAGCATTATAATGGGTGTCTTGTAATATATATATATTGACGAAAGTCGATAAATTGAAGGATATAAGAGAAATTCAGCAATAGATTGAAAATCGAGGGCGTGGAAAAGTCACTCGTGATTGAGAGCAGGTGTGGTTAGCAGAGTGTACATTCTGTGTACGCACCTCGAATCCTGATTTGATTTGAGAGTGCAATCAGTGTGCTTATTATTGAACGTGGGGTAATGCAGACAACCACCTGAGTACCACTGTGTACAAGAAAAATCTATTTAACACACACATATGCAAATGAATAATATCTATCAAAATATTAATAATATTAAATAATATTTAATGAGTTGTATTTTTGACAGTATTAATATATAAATTTTGATGATGTAAAGGCCTAATTACGGTTTGTAGGTGTTAATTTCTTGTGAAAAGAACTTTTCTTTCTTTTTCTCTCAACTAGTTTCGAACCTTTATTAGTTCCTCATCAGGAGATTATATTCGTAAAGTACATCCCAGTAAAAAAAATTCGATACACGGACCGCGGAGTTCGTATACGAGCTCGGTAGCTCGTATGAGAAATATAAGAAAACTCTCATACGAGCATTTTTCTTAATATAACACTATTTTAAAGTAAATGTAGATAATAGAAATGAATTTTCAAAGTAAAACAAAGCTAAATTTATAAGGCAAATGAAGTTTTAAGAAAAAAAGGATAATTTTGTTCAAAAAATTTATTCACACTGAAAAAGGTTAGAATTTGATAATTCCTTGTTACTCTAACTTACCGACATTAGATATTTCTCGGATGCGGTAAGCACGATTTTGTATTGGCGGTAGAATAAATAAGTTTTTTTCATTACTAATTAATAATATATTATTATTTATTTATTATATAAATGTTCTTATATAAAATAATTAAATTTAATACAAAATCTGCTTACCGTATACGAGAAATATCTAATGTCGGTTAGAGTAACAAGGAATTATCAAATTCTAACCTTTTTTCAGTGTGAATAAATTTTTTGAATAAAATTATCCTTTTTTTCTTAAAACTTCATTTCCCTTATGAATTTAGCTTTGTTTTAGATGAGAAAATTCATTTCTATTATCTACATTTACTTTAAAATAGTGTTATATTAAGAAAAATGCTTTAAAAGTCACCTCGTATACACAGAAAAAAATTGAACTCAAAATGAGTCGGAAAAGTGACTCATTATGAGCTGCAACAAAAATGAGTAGGGCAGATGGCGCCACGTTCTATGTCATTTAACATGGACTCATTTTGAGTTGCAACAAAAATGAGTCCAAGTTTTTTCTGTGTACAAGCATCTATACACTTCTCATTACGGGAAAGGCTCGTATGAGAGTTTTCTCAGAGAAAGGATCAGTTTTTTATTTTTTATTTTATTTAAACAAAATCAATTTTTTAATATAGTAATAAGAATATATTTATTTCTTTAAAAGAAAGATAGAAAATTTCCATATTATTTTTTTATATTTAATTTATTTTGTAAATTTTACGGAAGCACATGTTTTCCAAGAGAAATGTTTCCGTAAAAGTAATATGAAAATTTTATATCTTTCTTTTAAAGAAAGAAATCTATTCTTATTACTATATTAAAAAATGATTTTGTTTAAATAAAATAAAAAACTGATACTCTCTAAGATCTCTCTACGTCTATCTATCTGTATTTGGATGATATGTACTTTACGAATAATCTCCTGATGAGGAACTAATAAAGGTTCGAAACTAGTTGAGAGAAAAAGAAAGAAAAGTTCTTTTCACAAGAAATTATCACCTACAAACCGTAATTAGGCCTTTACATCATCAAAATTTATTAAATAATATTATACATACACTTCAAGTATACTAGAAAAATTTGCTATAAACCAATAACACTTCTACTCAAAGTACTAAACAGCGATAAAAGTTTCTTGTTAGACATCAAGAATCCTGTATACTGTGACCTGGTAAGTTAAAAGGGACCTTAGGTCAATAAAATCAATTTTCACTTTTTCGACGCAATTGGCTAAAAAACGATAAAAAAACGTCAGTACAAAAGAAATGTATAAAAATTAGTCGGATTTGCTTCACACTTGTTTCTCGGGTGTTTTTTTGGTCGCTAATTACGAATCTGGTATCAGATTTCCAAAATTCAAAATGGCAGATCCAATATGTCGAACATTAATGAAACTTTCTTACTTGGTTAATTTTTAAATAAATATTCTCTCAATCATTTAGTAGGCTCATTGACTTATCGTCATCCCAAATTAGATTCAATTCTGAAACTAATTTAAACCGAGGAATATTGGTATATTTAAAAGGTTTCTGTTTTGACGTAACACTAATTATATAATTTTATTTTATTTACTTATAACAATATATATGAGCTGTACAGATTAGATTTCGAGTGCGTTACATTTTTGTATGCTATGAAGATTATGCATTTTTTATAACCTATTAATGCCCATGGTCACAAGAACGCAGATATAACAAAAGTAACAATTGAGATCAAGGCATGGGGTCCAATAATAATTTTTGACGTTGAAATTTTTGTTTAAATAATTTGTTATAAACAAATTAATAAAAATTGATTTTCATAAAAATCTGATAGCGCCATTCGATTCTATGCAAAAAACTACTATGAGAACATATATTTCATAATTTTTTAAAAAACTTAGTTTTTCTTCATTTGTTTAGGGGCCGTTCAAAAAATATGTAACGCTATTTTTCGGAAATTTGGACCCTTCCCCCTCCCCCCATGTAACGCAATGTTGTATACATTAGCGCTATTTTTTCTGCTGACCGTAACAAATAGCTTGACCCCCCCTCCCCTCTAAAGCGTTACGTATGTTTTGAACGGCCCCTTATAACAAATTGTTTAAAAAAATTTTTTTAAGAAAATTTTTAAAGTCAAAAATTATTATTAGACACCATGCCAGGATCCCAATAGTTACTTCTTTAATATCTGCATTTCTGTGTCCGTGGGCTGGAACGAGTACACTACCGTCGGGAATTATCGGTACGGCTGCACGCGCAGGGCCCAAAAACATACCAATCTTCAAATCACGATTTCTTTGTAAATACAAATGTCAGAAAATTAACAAATATACCATTCGAAAGATTATTAAATTCTACGATTAATGATATGTAATTGAAAATTTTAATAAGACCAAAAGAGTTAAAAAATCTTATTCGGTTCGAGAGATATCATTATAAACGGCCGAGCATTTTCAGCCAAAAAACGTTCAAAATCGACTAATTCAATGCATTTGTCAAAAAACATGCTCGGACGTATATAATAATATCTCACGAACCGAATAAGATTTTTTATCTCTTTTGGTCTTAAATTAAAGATGAGACTTGAATGATTACACCTATATAAGTTTCAAAATTTTCCTACAATTTTTAAAAAATGTGCAGGGGTTGAAATAATTTCTAAAAAAATTTTATTTAAAAATTTTTTTTTGTTAAATTTGTAGATTGCTGCAAGCTTTGTATAAATTATTAAAATTTTCAGTTGCATATCATTAATCGTAAAATTTAATAATCTTTCGAATGGTATATTTGTTAATTTTCTGACATTTGTATTTACAAAAAAATCTTGATTTGAAGATTGGTATGTTTTTGGGCCCTGCGCGTGCAGCCGTACCTATAATTCCCGACGGTAGTGTATATTATATATACAGGCTAATTGTTTTATGTTTAGAGATTCAAGATACTGTTACGTCAAAACGAGAAACCTTTTTAAATATACCTAGCGTTCCTCGTTTTAAATTAGTTTCATAAATGAATCTAATTTGGGATGAGGATAAGTCAATGAGCCTACTAAATGTGAGAGAATAATTTATTTAAAAACCAAAAAGAAAGAAAAGAGTTGACAAAATTACAATGAGTACAAAAATTATGAATCTTACTTAAAGAATAACGATTACTGGTGGTGTGATGATAATCTCCTGTCTAATCTCAATCGTGTTGAGCGCTAGACGAAAAGGGGGCCTTCCGTTTGTTGTCCTTAATGGTTGGGTATTAATCCTCTTGTTTACACTAATGAGATAGTGTATTGTATTTTGAAAATATCTGCTTTCTTCCAGACGGTTGTCGCCTCTTGAGCAAATTTCGATGGTTCGAAATTTGGAATGTGTTGTTTCAATATTAGATCTTTGATTGTTGAGATTATTTCCAATTTAATAATTTTGGAAATTGTTTAAAATTTATATTTTTCAAATTAGTGTATAATAAAAGGTTGATTTACAGTTCACTTCAATTTTAACACTTGGGGATATATTGTTCACTTTCGAACAATGCACTTTGAAAAGAATACTTGAAGATATACTGTTCACTTTCAAAGATGTACTTTAAATTCACTTGTAAACTATGTGATGTGTTAACGTTGACTGCACGATGTAAACTGGTTGATTCCCAAAAAATTACTCTCTTCTACTAAGCGATGTGTTCAAGTTGATTTCTAAAAAACTACTCTCTGATCTGAGTAGAACTCATATCCCCTTTTATATAAAACTGTCTTCATCAATTCTTTGGAATCATACACGTGTCGATGTTGCTTGGATTTTAAGGGGGGTTGGAACGACTGGCTGCAATGCCGTGAAGACTGTCTAAGAGGCGTGAGGAGTGATTATTTTCTCTCTCAGTTGTGACTGCTAGGCGACTGTTGTCTCTCTCTTTTGTGGCTGGTAGGTTGCAATCCAGAGCGATAGTTTAAGGGGGGTTGAGGGGCGACCGTTGTACCTCTCAGTTCAGATTCCAGAAATTAGACACCTGCCTGCTTGTTTTATACACTCCAATGATTATGGGATTATATTAATCTGCCTGATGGATTATCGTTATTCTTTTTACATGAAAAGTATTACCCATATTTCTTGGATTTGTTATAATTTATAAGTTTGTTTAAATACATATAAAATTTATAATAACAATTACCTTCTTATAAAATATATTGAATATAATGCAATAATATGAAGAGATTGTATGAATACGTATTTCAAATACGTTAGTATAATATATTGTATAATTCAATATGTTTAAAAGAAATACATACCTAAATATTATAGATAATTTAAGTATATTAAGAAATTACGGACGTAACACCTCCCCTCTCAGATTGAGCATGGGAGAGAAACGAAACATGCTCAAACTTTTTAAAAACGTATATTATAGAGGAAATGTTATGACCGTTTATACATGCATTCTATCCACTCTTTATATTCTTATATATTTGGAAAATTATTTTCATTCAAACTTATCTTATTTTTTATATTTTCATTCTATCCATTCTTTATATTCTTTACATAATATTCAAACTTATCTTATTTTTCATATTTTCATCTGCATTACAATAATTATCTTTGTTATTAATGTATATTATTTGAATCAATCTTCTAAATTTACAATATATAATGAATTTTATGTAAATATTTTATGTTTTAATTTTATATAATGAATTTTATGTTTGATACAATTTGATGCTTACAATTTTTATCTACAAAAAGAAAAATAATTTGTTCTATACAAAGGATTGCTTTTGCGTAACATTTTGTATCGAAATTAACAAAATATGTTTATAAAATGCAAATTATAAATTTTTTATAGTCTGCTTTAAAATTACATTTAAAAAAAAATATTTTTACAAATTGGTTTTGAAACTTGAGTCTTGCATGATTTAAAACTATGTCAAAATTTTTGCTCTAAAATAAAAAAATTGTTTATGATTTAAATTCATTGCAGATTTAGAGATTTTTAAATATTTTATTATTTATTATATATTTTTAAAATCATTTAACCTTTATAAGCAAAAAATTTTTACTTTTACAAACAGAAAATATTTAATGACACATTTTACTTTTTTGACATGACAATTTTTAAATGTTTATTTCTTAATTTTCGTCGCTTTTATTTATTTCATTTATGCGATTCTCTTTCGTTCTCAAGTTACATTTAGACATAAATCATTAAGGTTTTGAGAAGGAAGGAAATTTTTTTTTGAGCTTCAGATAAACTTCATTTTTAAGATGTTTGTTAAACACTGTGGTTGTAATACTTGTTTCTATTTAAATAGCTTTTTTCTTGATAATACTCTTTAGTCAATAATAGGGTAAAATTTCGAAGTTACCTTGGTTTGTTATTATAAATTTGAACAATACCATTTTAAATTCTTCTTTAATAAAATTATATTAAATAAGGTGTAGAGTTTATTTTAATGTGTTAAAAAGAAGAGTTTTAATTTCTTTTAGTGCAAAACAAGTATGTAGAATAGTGTTTAAGATTTAGGATCAAATCATTACAAAATCAAAAATTGATAAAATATTATAAAAATTTAATTTAAACTTGCGAATATTTAAAAGTAATGTTTTTTAAAATTATATTATTGTTATAGTTAAAAAAGATAATTAAACATTTGCTTAATATTTATAAAAGTTTAATTTATTGAAAACAAATTAATTTCTTTTTCTTTTGAAGTCCCTTCCTGAAACATGAAACTATATAGGTATTATAAAAATATTTTATTACTTTTGTTTAATTCGCGATAGTTTCAGTCTGTTCGTATGTACTATTTTTTGTTTATTTTTAACTTGTATTTTAACGTTTCCTTTGTGAAGGATTTCTAGTATCTTGTGTGGACCTGTGTATTGATTAGCAAATTTATGAATTTTTCCTCCATGTAATAAAAATACTTCGTCTCCAAGTTTAAGATTTTGTGGATTACAATTTTTGTCATAATAAAATTTTGACTTTTCTTTTGCTAAAATTAAATTTTCTCTAGCGATATTTCTCATTTCATGAAGTCTTGTTATTAAATTTGTTAAATATTGATCATATGTTTCTAATTTTTCGTGTTCAAGTGGCGGATCGCTTGATGGTAATCGTGCCAATTTCCCAAAAATAAACTCGTACGGAGTACACTTTGTACCTTCATGAATGCTTGTATTATATGAAAACATGGCTAATTCTAACCAATCATCCCATTCTTCATTTTTATTAATAAATTGTTTTAAATATTCTCCTAAAACATGGTGAGATCTTTCGATTGATCCGTTTGACTGGGGATGAAAAGCAGTTGTTTTAAATTGTCGTATTCTAAATCTTTTTGACAATCTTCTCATTAAATTGCTTAAAAAATCTGTTCCCTGATCTGTTAACACTCCTTTAGGTGATCCAAAAATACAAATAAATTTTTTAATAAATGCATCAGCTATTGTACTGGCTTGATGATTTGGAAGTGCGATTGCTAAAGAATATTTAGTAAGATTATCTTGTATTGTTAATATATATTCACTTCCGTCTTTAGTTTTTGGTAATGGGACAACAATGTCCATTGCAATTTTTTCAAAGGCTGTACCTGGTGTATCTGTTATAATCATTGGGTCTTTTGTTTTAACTCTAACTAATTTCTTTAATTGGCATTGGAGACAACTTTGAATATATTTTTGAATATTATTTTTCATGTTTTCCCAATAATAATTTTGACGTATTCTTCCATATGTTTTTGTTACACTTTTATGTCCTCCAACTGAGCTTGAATGAGCTTCTTCGATTAACTGCATATATTCTTCTTTTGTAGGATATTTTGTATGTCCATTACATACAACAACTTTTACAAATGAATTTTCAAAAATTAATTTTATCATTGATAGGATTTCGTTCCAAGTTACATTGTTTATTTGGGCTGTTTTTGCAATACTGATACTTTTCAATTTTAATTCTTCACATAAGTTTTTCATTGAAATAATTGTAGATTTAATTCTTTTTATTGTATCAGATAAATTTTCTTTCATTTCACTTTCTATAGGGAGAGCGATATGGTAATATATACCTCTCTTTATTTTTTCTGCTAAACCTAATTAAAGTTTACCAAAATTTGGCAATTTTTTACGTTTGGCTAATGATCTGGAGCCATTATCTCGAGGATCTCCCTCAACTGAAAGAAAATAGGTTAGATTGTCTCTTCGCATTGGTAATTGGTCTCTACAGTCGATAATATATTTTTCTTGATTATTATTTAAATTTTCACAGTTTTCATTTTCCACTAAGTGATCTTCTTCGTCAGATGATTCTTCAGAATTCGAATTTTCGTAGCCTTGGTCAATTTCTACGTGTTTCTTCAATTTTGATTTTTCATTAATATACTCAGGATCTGATTCAATTTCGTCAGGAATAACTTCATTATAAAATTTTTCTTTTCTCTTATTATTTGTATTGTATACCTTTTTCGGTCTTCCCCTTCTCTTCTTGGAAAAGGAGGTATTCAAACGTGTGCTATTTTTCTTCGGTCTGCCTCGTTTCTTTGTTTTGTGTGCTTTTTTTCTTCATTTTCAATTTCTTCGATTTCTTCATTTTTCTTTTCTTGTATATTCTTTTCTTGATTATCATTTTCTTGTATTTTCCTTTGATTTCTTGTTATGACATTACAAGTTTCTTTACTTGTACAATAATTTCTTTCAATAGATGGGAGATTTTTCTTTATCTCCGAATTCATGTAGGATTCATTGTCCTTTAATATTTTTTCAATAGATGGGAGACTTTTTCTTGTCTCCAAATTCGTGTAGCATTCATTAATTATTTTTTCAATATGTGGGAGACTTTTTCTTATCTCCAAATTCAAATAGGATTCATTGTCCTTAAATATTCTTTCAATAGATTGGAGACTTTTCTTTATCTCCAAATTCATGTAGGATTCATTGTCCTCAAATAATTTTTTAATAGATCGAAGAATTCTTAATATTTCCGAGTCTTCATAGGATTCATTGTCCTTAAATAATTTTTCCATATCATGGAGATTTCTTATTATCTCCGAATTCAAGTAGTATTTATTTTCATTTGCTACACAATGTATATATTTTTCAATTTTTTCTTGCACACATTTCATTATATTTTCTTGTATTTCCTGAGTTTTCATTTTTTCTTCTTTTATTCCTTGTACTTTTTCTTCAATAATATCTTCAACTGGATTTCTGGATAAGGCATCAGCATTGACATTTGTTTTGCCTGCTTTGTAGACCACGTTAAAATCGTATTCTGCAAGATTCAGCTTCCATCTTGTTACTCTGGAGCAGGGATCTTTAGAATTTTGAAACCAAACTAATGGTTTGTGATCTGTAACTAGCGTAAATTTTCTACCATAAAGGTATGGTCGAAAATGTTGCACACTATATATGATGTCCAAGGCTTCCTTTTCGTACGTGTCGTATTTTCTTTCGCATTCATTTAAAGTTCTTGACGTGTTCGCGACTGGTTGGTCTTTTCCAATCACTCCTTGCGATAAAATTCCTCCTATTGCGAAACCTGAAGCGTCTGTTGTCAGTATAAAAGGTTGTGAAAAGTCGGGTCTTCTCAGTAGTGGTTCCTCACATAGTTTATTTTTTAACATATCAAAAGCTGTCTGTTGTTTATCAGTCCAAAGGAAAGGAATATCTTTTCTTAAAAGTTGATTTAAAGGATTAGCGATTTTTGAAAATCCGTCTATAAATTTTCGATAGTAACCTGCCAATCCTAAAAATTGTTTTATATTTTTTACATTTTTTGGTTTTGGAAATTTCTTTACCGCTTCTACTTTTTTCGGGTCGGGTCTTACCCCGTTTTTATCTATTATGTGTCCTAAGTATCCTACCTCTAATTTAAAAAATTCACATTTGTCTGGCTGTAATTTTAAATTAGCAAAACGTAATCGTTCCATCAGTTTAGAAAATTTTTCTTCATGTTCCTCCAAGGTGTCTGCATAAATCACAATATCATCTAAGTAAACAAATAGTTCTGATCCTTGTAAACCTAATAATACTTGATCAATAAGTTTTTGAAATGTACTTGGTGAATTTTTTAGTCCAAAAGGCATTCTGTCGAATTCATAATGTCCAAATGGAGTTGAAAAAGCTGTCTTGTAAGAATCTCTAGGATCCATTTTGATTTGGTGGAACCCTGACGCCAAGTCGAAAACTGAAAAATATTGAGCATTTCCGAGTTGATCCAGTAGGTCCGTAATATTATGTAGTGGGTAAAATTGACCTACCGTGCGTTCATTGAGTTTCCTGAAATCTAAAACTAATCTCCATTTTTTATTCCCTTGTGAGTCATTTTTCTTTAGTACAATCCATATTGGTGTATTGTACGGTGAGTCCGAATCTTTAATAATTTTTTGTTTTAATAGTTCGTTTACTTGGCGTGTCATTTCTTCTTTGTGAACAGGCGGAAATCTGTATTGTTTGGTTATAATTGGTGTATCGTCTGTCGTTATGATTCTATGTTTTATGAGATCTGTTCCTTCTAAATATTCTCCAGGTATATGAAATCTGTCTGAATAATTTTTTACCAAGTTCATGATGTGTTCTAATTCTTCTTTGTTTAAGTGTTCAAGACGAAGTAATTTTTTAATTTCTTCGACTCTATCGTTGCCTGTAATGTTGAAAACATTTTCTGATTTAATATTTTTTGAAAATACATCAATTATTTGTTTAATTGATGAGTCTTCATTTTTAATATCAGATTTGTTTTTTGGAGTTTCTTGTTTTATTTCATCAAAATCTTCTAAATTTATTTCAAAAATTGGAATGTCAATTGATTCATTCAGTGTGTTAATTGCCTTTAAATAAGCTATGCCTTCTATGTTTGAAACTACTGCATCACCTAAGTAAACACTATCTTTTACTTCTAATCTTGGAATAAAACCCTCGTTTTTATTTTTATTTAAAATCTTTACATGAATGTTACAGATAGACCTTGGTGGTATTGTAAAATAATTTTTTGAATCAAAATTAAATTTTTGTTTATTGATTTCTAGATGTCCTTCTTCATAATTAATTTTTACTTTATTCTGGACAAAAAATTCTGTTCCTAAAATACCGTCATGTTCGATTGGAACTTCATTGGGTAATAAATTAAAAATTGTTGGAATCCCGAAAATATTAATTTCTACTTGTCCTAAAGTATAAACTGCGTGATCGTTAATTCCTGTTAATTTAAGACACTTATTTTCATCAATTTTTATATCAGGATTTAATGCGCGAATTTTTAATAAATTTGGTCCTGCTCCTGTGTCAATCATCATTGTTATTGGAACTTTTAACTCTTTAGTATCAATTCGAATGTATGGGATTGCATTAGTTTTTGCTAAATTAATGTTTCTGGATGCATAGTAATTTCTTCTTAATTCTTCCTCAGAGCACCCTACTGAAGAGGAATTTTGGAGTTTCCCTGATTTTGTATTTGTGAATTTGTTTGTTGTTGTTTATTGTTATCATCCCACATCTTCTTCCTACAATTGGTGGAAATGTGTCCTAATTTTTTGCAATAATTACACGTTATACTTTGATTTCTATTCGCAAAGTTTGTAGTATTGTTAATTCTTGGTTCTTGAGAAAAATTTCTTTGTTGATTTTGGAAAAAATTTTGTTGTTGATTTTTTCTTTGATTTTGGTATGGAGTTCGGAATTGATTTTGTGGTATGTTTCTAAACTGATTTTGTGATGTGTTTCTAAATTGATTTTGAAACTGATTTTGTTGAGGATTTTTGTAAAAGTTTTGATTTTGAAATCTATTAAACATTGGATTTTGATTGTTAAATCGATTCTGATTTTGGTTTGAAAAATTTTGTCGTAGTCCTGGATAAGAAGAGTTTTCTCGTCTTGGTCCTATTAATTTATTAAGTTGAAAACAGTTTACTGCAAAATGACCTTTTTTTCCACAAACTAGACAAGTTATTATATTATCTTGAGCGACATTAATTTTTGTTGTCTTAGCAAAGTCTTTATTATTTTTAAGATGAGAATTATATTCATTATTATGCTCATTTTTTCTTAGTTCGCGGTGTGATAACAATTTTCTTTCTATTTCTACTGCTTTGTTAACTATATCTTGAAATGTATCTGCTGTTCCAATTCGTATTTCAATTTCTGGTCTAATCTTTCTGTTAACTGTTCTACTGTATTAAAATTATTTCCTATTATAATTCTTCTTGCTTCACCCAAAATTCGACTCCTAATTAATTTTACTAAATTTGTTTGTACTTGTGCATTATCAGGAAGCATAAATTTTGCTTCTAAACAACTTTCAATAAATATAGATAGTGATATGTTTTTTCCATCAAACATTGGTATTGTTTCTAAAAAAAGACACTTGCTGATTATTTGGAAGAGCCATGTTTTCCTCAAAATTGTTACTATCTCTAGTGTTGTCAAAAGAATTATTTTCAGAGTTATCGTTTGTTTTAATTTCGCCAGTTAAAGACTTATTTAAGCTTTTATTTGAATTCTGATCCACTAAGGTTTTTTCAGTTATGGTATTTTCACTATCGTTACTGTCACTGTCGAATGAATTATCGTCTGTATCAAAAAGTTGAGATTTAATATACCCTGAGTCAAACTGTTCCTGTAATTCTAAGGGATTAGGGTTTTCTTTAGAATATCTGGGTGTACTTGTTGATGGTTTTATTTTATAATTAGGAATTCCCGAATTCAATGCTAATTCTGGATTATTCTTTATTTGTAAACGAGTTAAATGTGAGGAATTGGTAGTATTTTTTTTCGAAGAAGACATTAAAAACTAGCATAGTGTTAATTGTAAAATTGTCAATCTTGTCTCTTGAATATAAAATACACTTTTCTTTTGTGGTTAATTTTTTTATCTTGCTTCAGTATAATAAAATATTTTTAAACATGTAATAATAATAACAAATCACAATTAAATGAACAAAACAAATTTTGTATTAGCACAAATTAAATGTCAAAAATGATTCATATACAAGACAAAAAATTCCATAAGTCTAGAGGACTTGAACCCCTATTCAGTAATATAACAAAGGATTTAATTTGATGAATGCACCTTGCAACTTTAAAAATTATAAGTTGAGAGGACTCGAACCTCTATTTATTAATACAGAATTGAATTAATAAATGCACCATGCACATTAAAGAAAAATTTATAAGTTAAGAGGACTCGAACCTCTATTCATCAATACCAATATAAAATGTATATTTATGAATGCACCTTGCGACTTAAATCTTGTATAATGTTATCAATTAGCATAAGATGTGTTAAATTAATAAAAAAAATTTTTTTTTAATTTTTTTATGATACTGATTATTTTCAATTATTGTATGTTGATATTATTTGTTATTATTATTTGTTACAAAAAAAAATTTTCCTTTTTTAAACAATTGGTATACTCATTGATTTATTTATTTTTATTAAATTATTTCATTAATTTAAAAATTATAATCATTAAAATTTTCGAATGTTATTAAAAAATTTGACAAAATTATATGGCTGATCGACTTTATAATTTTCCCGGGCCGATGCACTAAAATTTAAAAGGGCTTCTGTTACGTCAAAACGAGAAACCTTTTTAAATATACCTAGCGTTCCTCGTTTTAAATTAGTTTCATAAATGAATCTAATTTGGGATGAGGATAAGTCAATGAGCCTACTAAATGTGAGAGAATAATTTATTTTAAAACCAACAAGAAAGAAAAGAGTTGACAAAATTACAATGAGGACAAAAATTATGAATCTTACTTAAAGAATAACGATTACTGGTGGTGTGATGATAATCTCCTGTCTAATCTCAATGGTGTTGAGCGCTAGACGAAAAGGGGGCCTTCCGTTTGTTGTCCTTAATGGTTGGGTATTAATCCTCTTGTTTACACTAATGAGATAGTGTATTGTATTTTGAAAATATCTGCTTTCTTCCAGACGGTTGTCGCCTCTTGAGCAAATTTCGATGGTTCGAAATTTGGAATGTGTTGTTTCAATATTAGATCTTTGATTGTTGAGATTATTTCCAATTTAATAATTTTGGAAATTGTTTAAAATTTATATTTTTCAAATTGGTGTATAATAAAAGGTTGATTTACAGTTCACTTTAATTTTAACACTTGGGGATATATTGTTCACTTTCGAACAATGCACTTTGAAAAGAATACTTGAAGATATACTGTTCACTTTCAAAGATGTACTTTAAATTCACTTGTAAACTATGTGATGTGTTAACGTTGACTTCACGATGTAAACTGGTTGATTCCCAAAAAATTACTCTCTTCTACTAAGCGATGTGTTCAAGTTGATTTCTAAAAAACTACTCTCTGATCTGAGTAGAACTCATATCCCCTTTTACACGGAGAGAAAGAAAAGTAAGCGGCTCTACCTGTCGGTAGAGCGGTTGCGTTAAATGCGAAACAGCCGTTCAACTTGAGGTTAAGCACGCTGCTTACTCTCGAGGGGAGAACGGTTCTCCTTTTTGGGGAAAGCGGGTACACTTTTTGGAAAGTAAGCGGCTCTATTTGTGTGGAGAAGAGAACCGATACTCCTCAAAAAGTAGAACCGTTCGACGTTTGCGGCGCTACTGCTGTGCTTTATAAAGGGAAAACAGCGCTCTCTTGCCAAATCAAACGGCTCACTTTTTTTTCTCTCCGTGTATATAAAACTGTCTTCATCAATTCTTTGGAATCATACACGTGTCGATGTTGCTTGGATTTTAAGGGGGGTTGGAACGACTGGCTGCAATGCCGTGAAGACTGTCTAAGAGGCGTGAGGAGTGATTATTTTCTCTCTCAGTTGTGACTGCTAGGCGACTGTTGTCTCTCTCTTTTGTGGCTGGTAGGTTGCAATCCAGAGCGATAGTTTAAGGGGGGTTGAGGGGCGACCGTTGTACCTCTCAGTTCAGATTCCAGAAATTAGACACCTGCCTGCTTGTTTTATACACTCCAATGATTATGGGATTATATTAATCTGCCTGATGGATTATCGTTATTCTTTTTACATGAAAAGTATTACCCATATTTCTTGGATTTGTTATAATTTATAAGTTTGTTTAAATACATATAAAATTTATAATAACAATTACCTTCTTATAAAATATATTGAATATAATGCAATAATATGAAGAGATTGTATGAATACGTATTTCAAATACGTTAGTATAATATATTGTATAATTCAATATGTTTCAAAGAAATACATACCTAAATATTATAGATAATTTAAGTATATTAAGAAGTTACGGACGTAACAATACACTTAAAAATTGATGTCCGTAAATTTTTAATAAACAGATTACATTACATGCCAGGAAAGTCAGTATTATTTTATAAATGATTTGTTTCTTTGCAATTTTAAATAGAAAAGTAAAACAATATAAAATGGGGAAAAGAGAAGAGAAAAAGAACAAAAAAATAGCAAAAACTGTTATAAAATCTTTTTGAAAATAATAATTAAAAAATGTTGAGTTCAAACATTATAAAAATATGAATGTTCGAATATCTATATTTGATTTTTTTTTAAATGTGAAAAACTTTACATTTGACATAAATAATCGTTTAAATAAATGTGGATTGATTTTTTAAAAAACAAATAACATCTTTTATCTTTATTTTACACTATTCCGCAAAATTAAACCAAACAACATTCTGGAACTGTTTTCAATTTTATATGAAATCTTCATTTCTTACAGTTTTCTTGAAGGTGTCAAACAAATAACAAATGGGATCAAACTGTCACCCAAATTTTGAATTTTTGGTAAAATTGTTGGAGAATTTGATACTTTTATGTTAACAGTGTAAATAAAATCAATTCTTGGAAATATAAGTAAACTTTACGCTTTCTCGTAGAAGCATTTGTTATACCTAAAATTTCACATATTCGATTCTTTACTCAGTTTTACGTTTCCTGATCTCTAGAATTCAAAAACCGTATTTTTAAAAAGTGTCATTCTGTTTGTGTATAAACATGACTCGAAATAGTTATGGGTGCACCCAAAACAATCTCAATGGTATTAACTAAGAACCCATTGTTAATCTTAATTTAGTAAAATTAATGAGGATTCCCAATCATTGTAATTATGATCTCTGTGTTGACTCAATAAATCCAAGCTTTGTAAAAACAACCCTGCAAATCCTAGTCAAATCAACTAAAATATTTAGTCATTTTGCAAATTTCCATAACGCGCATGCGACTGCTTTTGTTTCGACAGTATCAAGAATATATAAGCCATATCAAGCTATTTAAGCCCTCTATATCTTTCGCGTGATATATCGTGGTTTCGTAAAACGATTCTTTATCATTATTTGCGTCTACTTTTTGTACATAAAGTGAGTTTTCTGCGTATTTAAAATTTGCTGTTTTCTTGAAGTCTTTCGAAACAGATAGTCCAGAATTTAAAAATTAATTCTGTTTTATAGCGCTGCAGGAGTTATGCCGGAAATAATATTAGTTCTTAATTACTATTAATGTGAGAACGTCATGTTTGAACAATTTTTTACCAATTGTTGGCGACGGAATCCGAAAATATTTGATTCGGACTAGCTCGGAAGGTCGGAAGAAGGGATCGAGGTCCTTAAGGGGGAATGGTGGGACTGGCAGTCAGCCGTAAGCGTGGAGAAAGAACTAATCTTTGTTCGAAGTTTAAAAATAGTTAATTAAATAGTTGTTAATTTTCTTTCAAAATTTAATGTTTAAATAAATAATTGATTAAAATAAAAATATTTTGTGTAATACTTTATTGAGATAAATAAAAGTGAATCGAAATGGATGATGACGGAAGGAGTTCGCAGAGGAATCGAGACCGATTGCAGATTGAAGGTAGGAGTTATATATTTGATTAAAAGTGGAGTAAACTGTGACTCGGTCACAAAGAAGGAATGGAATAAATTAAAGATAAGGCGTGACTTGGCCATGAGGAGGAAAGCGACTTGGTCGCAAAAGGCTTATGACTCGGTCATGATATAAAAGAAGTTATATTTTTGTATTTTAAAATCTTTTCTTGTAATTACATTTCTTATATAATGTTATTTTACTTTTATTTGATATAACCCTACTATGCCCCTATAGAAAAATCCAAGAGGAAACTGGGTGATTCAGGAATCATTTATCTCGGTGAGTTACACCAATTATTTATAAAAATTGTGCAAAATATTGAGACGAGCCCTTGACAGGGCTTCTTCTATTATTTCCAAAAAATTCCAACCCAAAATATTCTTTTGCTTTTAAAATGAAATGTATTCTACGAAACTTTTTTCCTGGAAGTTTTTGTTTGATTGTGCAAAATTTGAAATCAGTTTTTATGAATTAATTCAGATGTAATATGAAGACTTAAACATCAGTGGTTTATATTGAATATTAATCATCTTTATGTATTTTTAATCCAAAAAATACAAACATAACCTACATACAAGTTTAAAGAATCAGTTTTTCTTGGTAACATCTTTTTGTCATAGTTAGATTTTATTTTACATTTTCTGTGTGCATCACTGAAGGGCTTTCGTAAGTGTGCCAACTCTCTAAATCTGAAACAGCGATAAGTATACAACTGATTCCAAATAGCGTATATACGCTGCGAATTAGGGAAATTTCGCATGTTCCTCATACCTAAACAAGTCTAAGAAAACTGTTGATTCACAATTTGTTAATAATAAAAATATTATAAACAAGTAAATAACAAAAAATAATGCTTCTTTTTCAGAAAAAATTCATTTTCTACTTATCCTTACTAATTTTTGAGATGATAATTTTTTTTTTTACAAATTAGATCCTAAACTATATTTACAATTACTTTTTTGAAATTTTTTTTTATAATTTTTAATAATAAATAACAATTTTTTGTAATATTTTATAAAATAAAAGTATTTCAGATGAAATTTCAAACCTATTTTCATAAAACTCGTTACTCGGGGGTTTTTGGTGTCGCTGAATACGAATCTGGCATCAGATTTTCAAAATTCAAAATGGCGGATCCAATATGGCGGACGCGAAAATTACAAATGAACTTAATTTGCTTGAAACTGGTTACTCAGGGCATCAAGATCAAAATATTGACTATAAAAGAAAAGTGTATTTTATATTGAAGAAACAAGATTGACGGTTTTACAATTATTACGTATATAATAAATTTTGATAATGATATTTTTTAATGTCTTCTTCGAATAAAAATACTACCGATTCCTCACATTTAACTCGTTCACAAATAAAAAATAATCCAAATTTAGAATTGAATTCGGGAATTCCTAATTATAAAACAAAACCATTAACAAGTACACCCAGATATTCTAAAGAAAACCCTAATCCCTTAGAAATACAGAAACAATTTTACTCAGGCTACATTATTTCTCAACTTTTTGATACTGACGATAATTCTTTTGACAGTGACAGCAACGATAGTGAAAATACCATAACTGAAAAAACATTAGTGGATCAGAATTTAAATAAAAACTTAAATAAGTCTTTAACTGGCGAAATTGAAACAAACGATAACTCTGAAAATAATTCTCTTGATAACACTGGAGATAGTAACAAGTTTGAGGAAAACATGGCTCTTCCAAATAATCAGCAAGTGTCTTTACGCGATGCTTTAGAAACAATACCAATGTTTGACGGAAAAAACATACCACCATCAACATTTATTGAAAGTTGTTTAGAAGCAAAATCTATGCTTCCTGAGAAGCATAGATGTTTGTTTGTACAAACAAATTTAGTAAAATTAATTAGGAGTCGAATTTCGGGTGAAGCAAGAAGAATTATAATAGAAAATAATTTTAATACAGTAGAACAGTCAACAGAAAGGTCAAAACAAATTTACGCACCAGCAAAATCTGTATATCAGTTACAAAAAGAACTAGGAGCAATATATATGTGGGAACAAAAAAATGTAATTTCTTACGGTGCAAGAATCACAGAAGCCCTTTTAAATTTTGGTTAAATTACCATGGGTAATCTAATGCCAGATTCGTATTCAGCGACCCCAAAAACCCCCGAGTAACGAGTTCCAAGCAAATTCGGTTCATTTTTTTTGCGTCCGCCATATTGGATCCGCCATTTTAAATTTTGAAAATCTGATGCCAGATTCGTATTCAGCGACCCAAAAAACCCCCGAGTAACGAGTTCCAAGCAAATTCTGTTTATTTTTTATTTTTTGCGTCCGCCATATTGGATCCGACATTTTGAATTTTGAAAATCTGATGCCAGATTCGTATTCAGCGACCCCAAAAACCCCCGAGTAACCAGTTTCAATAGATTTTAATGAAATGAAAAATGTATGACTCAAAGGGTTAAATATGGGTATGTCAAACGTAGTTAAGGGGGAGTGGCACCTTTAAGACCTCTTTTGAGCCTGTTTTTTATGAATTTTTTTAAGACACGGGAATAAAGTAAACAAAATTTGGTTTTGAGGGATTTATTTTTTTACTTTTTAAGTTTACAAAAATATATTTATACGTAAAAAAAGTTTAAATTTGTTGCCTATAGAGGGCGCCGAAGTTGGTATCCATTCTCTGCAGAGCAAATCGGTGGGCAAGATTCCGGTTAGACCGTTTAAAGTAGATCAAAAATTCAAAGTTTTTCTGAATCTAAGATAGATTTAGATTTCGAGTACGTAGGATATTTTAAAAATATTAATTTTGGTGTATTTGGCAGTTGTTTGAAGTAAAAAGTCGATTTTTAGGGCGAAAATTTGTCAAAAAATATGTTGCCAAAAAAAACAAAGAAACCAAAAAAAACTTAACTTCAATCATAGTACTTGAAGTACTAATGATTGAATTCGAGCGAGCGATTGAATCGCTCGCCCTGTGAAATTCACGTTTGGGAGCTAAGCCGCGTTTTCTCGTGGACAGACTGTCCACGAGAGTTTTGTCGTGGACAGTCAACGATTGAAGTTAGCTACGAATTTTCGAAATTTTGTCAATTCGACGTTTTGACTATTCGACGAATTGACATTTCGACATTTTGAGCATTCGACGAACTAACAATTCGATGTTTTAAGCATTCGACGAATTGACGATTCAACGTTTTGAACATTCGACTACTTTACCATTCTACTCTTTGACAATTCGAACAGATGGCGTTTCGACTATTTGAGCATTCGACGAATTGACAATTCGACGTTCTGAGCATTCGACAATTCCATTATTTAAAGATTAGAATCAATGATTATTCGAAAAAATGAAAATTATGTTGAATGGTATTTCGAAATATGAAAATTATGTGAATTGACGTTTCTCAAACATACAAATTATATTAAATGGCGATTAGTGTGAATGAATGTTAGGTTATGTAGTCATTCGGAGAATTAATAGTTATGACAAATAGTCATTAAGAATAATAAAATATATGTCAAAAATTTTTTCGACAAAATAAAAATTATGTTAAAAAACAATTCGATTATTTAAAAATTAGAATCAATGATTATTCGACAAAATGAAAATTATGTTGAATAGTATTTCGAAATATGAAAATTATGTGAATTGACGTTTCGATAATAAAAATTTCGATGTTTTGAATATTATGAAATTGAATTTTGGGCAATAATCATGCGCCCCGTTTTAAGTATATCCCCTTATAACATCCAGCCCCACAGTGCACTTGAAAATAATTGAACCAAAAATCAAAACAATTGAAATTTTCTATTAAAGTTTAAAAGTGTTATGTTTATACATTAAGAAAATCGAACAACCAAAATCTTCCATCAAAAGCCTCTTGAGAAAAATGATTATTTAATTTTTATTTAAGGGTAGGTGAGAGAAAAAGTGGTTTGGTGATCGAGGTCTCATTTAAAAAGAAAAGAATATTTTAAGTCGGGATTTTTTGAAAAATACAGAGAAACGCTCTGTGTGTTTGAAAATTACTTCTCATCTTGAGAGGAGAAAATATTTCGGGTTCATATTTAGAGGGGTGATAGAGAAATTTCACTCACTAAGGCGCGCCCTTCTCCGCTTTTACAATAATTTTGCGAGGAAATTATTTTATTAAGTTTACTTTTGACTTCAGTTTGTTTTATTCACTGATTTATATACTTTTTATTGCTTTCTCGTGAGGAAGCTTTGTATTCGTTTAATTTACAAAATTTTTAAAAATCCTTTTAACAAATTTTCTTCTATATAGGACTATGTTATATAAGACACTGAACAATTGTTTGGATGTATGTATGTGTGTGGATCCCGTTTTTTGTGAACACGATAACTCGAAGAGGTTTTAACGAATTTGGCTAAAATTTGTCAGGTATATTTATCATAAAAATATCTCAAAACAGATTGATAGACTTTAAAAAATTCTCAAAAAAAATTTTTTAAGTTGGTTATTGAAGTTAATATATAATAAAATCTTATTCTTTGCATCAAGACGAATCGATTGGTATATAAAAAGTATAAATTGTATGAGAATTTATAGAGTTAACATTTAATGTTAAATTGTATTAAAAATGATTTAAAAATGAAATATACTTATCGTTAATGCTTCCTCCACGAGGAAGCAAATTTTTTTTGCTGATCGTAAAGAGGAAGCAAAATGTTCATTTAATGAACATCTGGATTTACCACTTGTTTTTTGTTGTATTGTAAATTACGATTTTAACTATTGACGCAGGAGAACTGCAGGAAAAAAACAAAGTCGCACCAGCGCAGCGACAGAGTTGGAGCGCCGCTCTCGAAGGCTAAATTCTTATGACATTTCCGAGGGTGGGTAAAGGGTTTCAAAAGAAGGGTTACGGGTTTTAGACAGTCGGGGCTGGCAGTAGGTCGCCAGATTATTAAGCAAATTATCATTTCATTTTATTTTATATTTTTCTTTTTATTATACCAACCCCCACATAACCTTGGAGTGTGGAATTCAAAGGATCTGTATGAAGATTTCCCAAAATTCCCTGAGAAAAAAAAAATCTTTCTGTAAAAGTTTTTTCTTATTTAGGTAATTACTTTTTTAAAATTTATACGTAAATAATAATAAATAATTATCAATGCAAATTATTAACATTTTGGTATTAAAAAAAAACCTTTAATCTCAATTTGCTTACTATTATAATTTTCTGAAATTGGATAAAAATTTTATTTACATTTTACTCACTTTCTTTAGCGTTATCGAATAAACTTTGCAGTCCTTTTATACACAAAGGCATATTTTCTCATTCGTTTTTAACTTTTTTTATCATTTTCTAAAATTTTTTTAAAGCATGACTACGAACTCTCTAAATCTGAATCAGCGAAATTTCACTGATTCTCAGCGATAAGTATGCCACTATTTCAATTAGCGTATATGCGCTAATTAATCAGTGAAGTTTCACTGATTATTTAGTGAAATTTCACTAATTCACAGCGCATATACGCTAATTGAAATAGTGGCATACTTATCGCTGAGAATCAGTGAAATTTCGCTGATTCAGATTTAGAGAGAACCGACATTTATTTAACCCTAGAAGGAGTACGTTAGTTTACTCACCCTCTAAGGAGTAACTGGGGTGTCCCGACACCCCACGCTTTAAACTTGTTTTATAAGGATTATATTTGACGTAAAAAAAATTTATTACAATGAATTGATTGGTTTTTTAGTAAGGAATACAATAATATTATTCATATTTTGATAAATTAAAAAAATTTTGAAGAAAAACCATAAAAACCCAAAAAAACACCAAAAAATTGCAAAATTGACTTTTTTCACAAAAACGTTGTAGTTTCTTAAAACTTTGACTAATTTTAAAACTATTTTAGGTTTTTAAAGTTAAATAAATACACTTTTAGGGGAAAAAATTAGTTTTTGTATTACTTCCAAAAAACATAATTATTTGAACATATGAAGTGAATGAAATTAAAGACAATTGACGAATAGTGAAAATCATAAAAATGAACTATAAAATGGACTTAAACAATTAATATTTACTAAAAATGGTGTTATAAATTTAATATTTTACAAACTTAATATATCTGAATATATTAACATTAAAATTAATAACTTATGAAATGATTCTGTAAATTAATATTTAATCAAAGTTTTAATTAACAATTCTTAATAACTATAATATATGTTAAAATATTATTAACAATATAGTATTTATAATTTAAATTTGACTGTCATATACTACATTTTTCTGTATTAGAATTTAATTTCTGACTGTAGAGAGAGCACAGAAATTTTTAATAATAATCTTAACTCAAATTTCATAAGTTGTTACAAATGCAGAATGTCTATTTTTCATAAAAATAGAATTTTTGTATAAAAATGTTTCTTTTTTATAAAATACAACTTTTTCATGCATAACCTATCAATTTATACTTCATCAGATGATTTTAACTGATTAAAAACGATTTTTTAAAAAAATTTGAATTTACTTATGTTGACAATTTTTCTAACGTTAGGGAGTAACTGGGGTGTCCAGACACCCCAGACGTATTTTAACAAGAGATAGAGCTCTTTCTAGAGCAAAACTTTTGGCGGCACAAATAGGTGTCAAAAGATAGTGGTTCAAACTAAATTATCAACAAGTTTTGAGCGTAAAAAAATTATTGGTTAAGCCATGGGAATACTTTGAATTTTGCTTGGGGTGTCCAGACACCCCAGTTACTCCTTCTAGGGTTAATTATTGAATGAAATTAGAACAAAAGAAATAATAAATGATCCACTTCTAAAAACGACATCTGCAATGCGGCTTCCTATCAGGCCCCGAAAACTTCCTATCAGGCTATACATAGTCAATAAAATCTTATTAGGACCATTTTTTCTATTATCTTAAATGTTTACTTTACACACAAAAACATAAGAAAGCAAATAGTAAGTGACATATCAATATTATACTACAAAGAAATAAATTTTTCTTTTTAAATAGAAGTCTCCTTTTTCAGATGCAAATCATATGTGCACATACAATTTTGATGTTTGGAGTTAAATCTTTCCTGACATTAGTACATATTTATATGAAAGTTGGGAATATATTTAAAAATTGGATTTGCGCAAGTAGGTGGCATGTTCATTTATACATTTTTTAAACTTTCATTTTATCATATCGCGTGAATCATAAAGTTGTTTTAACTTGTATATATACAAGTTGAGGTAAATGTTGCTGCCCACACAATTTATAACTTTTTTATCCGCAGTAGATGAAGGTCATTTGATTGAAATTTACGTAAATATATGGGTCAAAATCAAAAAATCGACAATATGTGCCTAACTTTTTAAAAGAAAATAAAATCTTTGAAATTTTGAAAAAATTGTCTGCTTTGTTAGTTATGTTTTAAAATATGTCAAAAATCATAAAATGCAACCCAAGTAAAAATGTAATACTGGCATAGTACTGACCCAGTACTGACTGCCAGTATAGCAGTACTGACTCCAGTACTAAATCAGTACTGGGAAATCCCTGGCTGGTAACGCTGTCCAGTACTGATTTTTTACTGACAGTCAGTACTGAGTCAGTATTAAAATATCACTGGCAGAACACCGCCTACTTACTGATTCGCAGGTAAAATGTAACAAATTTAGAAAATGCTGTAACGCGTTCTCTCTAAAACAAAATTTACCTTTAGAAGCTTATATTAGTTTGTTATTTGATTATTAAAGAATAGGGAGTAATTTATTGAATACTAATAATTATTATTAATATTTCTGTAGTAAATAAACTTTTATGAGTAACAATAAAAATGTAAATAATTAGCGAAATTGCTTTTATTGAAATAAGTTTTTAAAAAAATGTTTTCTTCCTTTTTCATTAATTTATATATACAATCTTATTTATTTTAATTAATTACTAAATTATTATTATTATTGTTTATAATTATTTAAATTTATATTTTATGTAACACTGTTGAGAATTATACACTAAACACTTAGAACTAAGACGGAAAAATATCGCACGCATGGGGGATCAAACCCTAGACCTCGAGGACGCAAGTCGAATACACTAACCACACAGCCACGCAAGCTTGGAACTGATTTTACTTAAACTTCCTTTTGAATTATGGGAAGGATATATATACAGTGCTATAATAATGAATTCACTTATTATAAATATATGTTTTATATATTTATATACATTTTAACAAGACGTTATATATTAATTAATAGGTATAGCATAAAAATATGATAAAAATTATTTATTTAATTATTTATTAAAATAATAATAAAAAATATATATTTATACATTTTTAAAAAATAAAAAAAAATTTATTATTATTAATACATAGTAGTAAAAATAATTAATAAGTAATAATTTATTATTATTATGATATACCTATTAATTAATAATTAATAATATTAATTAATAATTAATAATATATTAATTAAGTGTTTGATGTTATTGTTGAGGAATGATGTTTTTAAAAATCTTGGAAAATATTTTAATAGTTAATAAATCAAACGATGTTGTTGTTAATAATAGTGGCCGATTTAATGCCATTATAACAAATTTTGTTTGTTTTTTAACTCCTTCGCAGTACTGATTTGATGTTATGCCAGTTTTCTGCCAGTACTGATTTTAATACTTTTTTAACTCCGACGTATTACTGATTCGGTTTTGGAGTCAGTATACTCCCAGTACTGATCGGGTTCCGAAAGTCAGTACTGAGTCAGTACAATGCCGGTGTTTAACTCCGTCCTAACTCCGGACATTTCTACTTGGGAAGATCAAGGAATACTTGAATTTAGTTTTAATTGTGTATTTACACAAATGATAATGTGTTGTAGTGGCTGCGCGCCTGGCTCGGTACAGATTTAATGCCGCCAAACATCCGGCGTTGTACACGCATTCGTCCGTCTGGCAACCAGGACGGGCCAAATTTTGTTCCGAAAGATGACTCGGTCCAGCGGGACCGGCGTTCTACTGGCATTCGTCCGCCTAGCAAGCGACGCGGGCCAAATTATATTCTCTATTGAAAAATAAAATAAAAAAAATATTTAATTAACTATGCATGGTGCATGTTAATTAACATTTATTTATAGATCATTTAAAGCATTTTTTACACATTTTACATTTTTTTACACATTAAAATTCTAAACGCTCGCAGTGGGATACGAAGCCCAAGCCTATCCTAATCTACGCACCGAAGTCTAATACGCTAACCACTACGCTATTCGCTCGCTTGCGGATATGATCAAAACAACGCCAATATACAATACCGCTAAACAAAAACTTATATATAAAGTGAATAATAATTTTTACTCAAATATTTTTTAATATTTTTGCATTTTATTTATATTATGCAAATAAATTTAAAGTTTTATTATATTTTTATTTAATCTTCAATGTTTTTAATATTTATCTTTATTTTATTATTTAGGAATAATTAGTTGAACACTTCACTTTATAACTATTCGAAATCAATACAAAATTAACTAAAATAAACATTTGTAACTTACTGCGTTTCATTCATACTTTATAAATGTTTTTAAAAAAGAGAAAAAGATGAATGTAATTAATTTGAAAGAAATATTAAATATTAATTAACATTCACCTTGCATAGTTAATCAAACATTTCTTTTATTTTAATTTTTAATAAAGAATATAATTTGGCCCGCGCTGGTTGCTAGACGGACGAATGCCAGTACAACGCCGGGTGCTTGGCGGGTTGAAACCTGCACCGAGCCGGAAGCATTTTGCAATAGAATGCCAGTGCGAATGTACTTTCGACTCTTTAAAAATTATTAATACAAAAAATGTTTAAGGTCCCTGGTTAAAAAACCGGACAGATTTCGGACTAATCCGAAATTTGTCCGAAACAATGCGGTTTATGGTCAGGTTTTTGTCATCCGCAATTAATCCGGAAAAATCCGAATTCTATACGGTTTGTAAACAACTAGTGAAACCGGAGTTAGTCCGATGAAGTCCGAAATTAATCAGTTAATTTTAACTAGTAAATCCGGAATTAGTCCGAAAAATTGTCAGTCAAAAGTTAGTCCGGACAATTTAGTGAATGTTAATAAAAAAATAATTATACAAGTTTTACATATTAATTATTATTACTTTATGCTACATTCATCATATTTTTCGATTTACCTATCGCAATTTTATTTACATTAACTTAAAATTTCTAACGCTTGGGGATTCGAACCTACACCTATCTAACATTATATCGCACCGAAATCGAATACACTAACCACTATACCACGCTCGCATAGGATTTCAAATTCATAATAGAATTTATGAAGTTCCACAAAAAGAAATGACAAGGAACTAACACATCAGTGTTAATTTTAATATTGAAACAAGATAACTAATAATACCTACTAGTAAATTTGTAAAAACAAACTGACTGCAGAATTAAATATTTTATTTACCGTAAGTAAATACCCTGAATAAAAAGTGGGACGCTGACTATTACCGGATTCTTTGCATACAGATTTTGGATTGTTCCATACTTGTTTCGGATTAAAATTCTTTTAACTGGATTAAATTCGGACTATTGCGGACTCAATTCCTATTGATTACATATTGATTTCGGATTATTTCGTATTTGTTTCGGATTATACCTTTTAGTTGGATTAAATCCGGATTGTTGCAGACAATTTTCGGATTCTTAGCATACATATTTCGGATTGTTTCGATTTTGTTTCGGAATAGGATTTTGCCACACTTAGTTTCAAATTGTTGCGGACTAATACCGGATTTCTTGCTTACAGAGTTCGGATTGCTCCGGACATTTTGCGGATTAAGTTTTTTTAACTAGATTAAACTCGGATTATTGCGGACTGATTCCGTATTCTTTACATATTGATATCGGATAATTCCGTACTTATTTTAGAAGAATTCTTCACCGGTAATAAATTCGGATTCTTGCGGACTAATTACGGACTGAATTCGATTCAGGTTTTCGTTCGGATTGATATCGGACTAGCGCGGATCATTTTCGGACCTTTTTCGTACAATTTTCGGACTAATCCGTACTAATCTGTCCGTATTTAATCCGGAATTAGTCCGAAATTTTTACCAGGGGTAGTACGCTCCCGACAGTCACTCTCAAAAGTAAATTTTAATAAAATGCTATAGTATGGTGCAGTTACTGTAGCATATTTTTGCTTGGACTGTACTGAATACATAGTCAGCCCTATGTACAGACACACTCACACACAAGTATACTAGTCAGATTAGAATATTATATCATATTATATCTTTCAACTGAAACGGTTAATATTGTTAAATCTTTTTGTTATAAATTTCTCAAACATTCATTTATAATATATTAGTTTTTTAAAACAATCTATAGAAAATTTTAGAAGTTATTAGAAGAAATGTGCCGTTTACATGCACTTTTCATAGGTTAACCATGTTAAATAACAAACTTTGAACTTAAATATCTTGTTTTAGAAACGGTCAATTTTTTTAATATTTTGCAAATACATAGATCTTGTTATTAACTATTCTGATTTCAAATTTCATGAAATTCTATAGAAAAGTGCGATCGCGAGCGTACTACCTTAAAGCATGATGGATTAAATTTATTATTATTAATTTTTACTATAAAAAATAGCAAAACTTGTCAGATTTTAAAAGATATTTGTGGTAAGATTTTTAAAATCGAATTTATAAAAAAAATTATCCTATATAAAAATAAAACTAATTTGAAAACTAGTAACAATTACTATATTCTAAGCATATTCTTATTAATAAATTAAATAATTAATAATTTTTAATTCACTTATTTATTGATTTATTATCAATATAAATAAACAAATAAATAATATTAAATAAATCCAATCAAATTTATTTAATATTACTTACAATTTATTTATAATAAATCAATAAATAAGTAAGTAAATTAAATTAATATATTAATAATAAAATAAATTATATAGTTCTCAGTCGGTAGAATGCCTGTACCGCTCGGGTCGTTAGACGGACGAATGCCAGTACAACGCCGGTTGCTAGTTGGTATAAATTTTGATCTGGCGGTCGGATCAAATCCTGTACCACGCCTGTACTGCCGACAGTAGAAAGACTGTACCGAAAGTCGGATCCGACTTTGTACCGCGCCAGCAGACATTCTCATCCGAATCGGTACAGACTGCCTGCACTGGCATTGACTCTCCAATTTAACCGGCGCGGACGCTAGACGGTTGGACGATCCGGTATTTGCCCGACTTTTCTTCCTGGGTTTACTAGAAAATTTTTTTATTCATTAATTACCATTTAAAAATGTTCGCCTTAAAAAAAAAACTTGCGGACACGATAACAAAAAGATGTACTCTTTTCTTATTATTATCAAAATATCATTTTACTGATTTTTAAATTGATTTTAACATTTCTTTATGCTCACGTATTATCAAATTCATATCGTACTTCATTTATTTCATAGTTTTACAACTTTTAATTGTGATCCAAATTTGAAAACCGGTAAATATGTGTGTGAGGACACGATGACATTAAAAAATTCCAAATCTGGGGACACGTTAAAAATTCTTTAATTTTCGCATTTAGTGTTATAAAAATTCTCACCACTTTCCTATATTACACTTTATACATTGGAGAACGATGACATTTTGGACAATTTTTTACTATTTTGTACCTGTTGTATCAATAAAAAATTAAATTAAATAACCAGGTATTGTAGATAAAATTTTACTCTGTAAGATGTTTGTATTTAAAATCATGAATTTTTAACAACCAAATTATTATTTATCCAGGACAAGATTTCAACGATCATTCAACGATTTTGCCAGTTGTCGATTTTTCATTATATATATATATATATGGGCAATTCCACGTGAGATTTCAGTCGACCTCTTAAAATCGGCCAAAAATATTTTTTTTCTATTCTGTATTGAAAAAAAACAGATACGTATTTTTTTATTATTTTTTTGGAGGCAAAATTTTTGAGTTATGAATTTTCAAAATTTTCGCTTTTTAAATGTAGGTATATTTTTAATGTCAGATAACTAAAAAAATATTGCTTCTTTTCATTTTTTGACAAGAGAAAAAAAGTTTTGTTTTTCTCTCTACTTTTGAATAATCATAACAAAAAAAATTTTGTTTCATTTTTTATTAAAAAAATAAAAAAATTTTATAAACAAATTAATTTTTTTTAACTTTGGGTATGATAAATTTTTAATTTTCTTTTTTTAAAACATACCTGGAATTGATAAGAAGGTTTTGCAAAAAGTTTCAGAGTGGGCCTGACAAGTTTGATAGGTCCAAAAAAATAATTAAGCTGTCCGTGCAGGTCGCACGCACGTGGCACAATGGAATTTTTTTACAATTTATTATTAAAAATTGTCTAGAGCCTACAAATTTTATCGGATTTTGATTATTATTGAATTTTTAGGCTCTAAACAATTTTTAATAATAAATTATAAAAAAATCCCATTGTGCCATGTGCGTGCGACCTGCACGGAGAGCTTAATTATTTTTTTGGACCCATAAAACTTGTCAGGCCCACTCTGAAACTTTTTGCAAAACCTTCTTATCAATTCCAGGTATGTTTTAAAAAAAAAAAATTAAAAATTTATCATACCCAAAGTTAAAAAAAATTAATTTGTTTATAAAATTTTTTTATTTTTTTAATAAAAAATGAAACAAAATTTTTTTTGTTATGATTATTCAAAAGTAGAGAGAAAAACAAAACTTTTTTTCTCTTGTCAAAAAATGAAAAGAAGCAATATTTTTTTAGTAATCTGACATTAAAAATATACCTACATTTAAAAAGCGAAAATTTTGAAAATTCATAACTCAAAAATTTGGCCTCCAAAAAAATAATAAAAAAATACGTATCTGTTTTTTTTCAATACAGAATAGAAAAAAAATATTTTTGGCCGATTTTAAGAGGTCGACTGAAATCTCACGTGGAATTGCCCATATATATATATATATATATATATATATATATATATATATATATATATATATATATATATATATATATATATATATATATATATATATATATATATATATATATATATATATATATACACTGAGAGAAGTTAAGCGCAGATGCTGAATAGAGCACAGTACATATGTTGAACCTAACCTTCGAGCAACATCGGTTCCACTTTGGAATAGATTCTGCGTTTTTGGTGGACAAATTCTGTACTAAAACGTTCGTCCTCCAAGGAAAGACAGAGTCCGTACTTTTTTTGGCGCTGCTGATGTTCGATTTAAATACAGCATTTGCACAACTTCAAACAACAGTATCTGTCCCTCATTATGTGCCACTGCTGTACGTCAAAGTACAGATGCTGCGCTTAACTTCTCTCAGTGTATATAATGAAAAATCGACAACTGGCACGGTAGCGCGCCAGCACTGTGTAATATCGGCGTAGTACTGTATACCAGTAGTGGCGCGACATTGCAATAATACCAGGATGATAACAATAATAAGTACTGTCTTTCCAACACTGGTACAGTACACTGGCGCAGTTCTATTTAAATATTGCTACGTTTTTGGATTTTTCATTCTAAAATTAAAAATTATAAGACGCAGAAATATATAAATATATATTATTAGAAACAATTTTGTTTAGACATTATTTTTGTAGAATTAAATAGTGATCCCAAATGTACTAATGGACGATCTGCTAATGAATAAATATAATTTACATAAATAACAAAATAATTATACTTTATTTACTCTCCCTGCATTATACAGGGTTCGAGACACTCTATTTTACATACAAAACTTAACCTATTTTACATTCTATCTTATATACTAACGCAACTTAAAATTACCTCAACTTATAAACTACCTATAATTACAATCTCAAACTCCTTTACCAAACCAAAAGCCAGTGCCAGGGCTTCCGTTTCCAGTTCCGTTTTGCCCTTTTCGGCATCTTCAGCTGAATTACTTCTATTTCCCACCCTACGATTACGACTTTATATTAAACCCTCCTTCCTCTTTTCTCTCGCTACTTCCAACTCATTCATCCATCTCTCACCCTGCTCATTTTCATCCAATATCCATAATACTCTCTCTGCCACACTTTTCTCTTCATCCATACCTCCGTTACACCTTTCCAACACATGTTCCCAGTCTTCCCTTTCATACCAACATACTCTACATTTCCTCTCCTCTTCATCCATCCAGTACTTACATTCTCTCATTCCTTCACCCTTTCTGAATCTAAACATTCTACTCCACCTTTCATACTTCGATCTTCTCCCCAGGTATTTCGATATTCCGTCTCTTTTAACCACCTTATACCATTTATTATATCGGGATTCGGTAATTCTTCTCCATCTTTCCTCTTCCTCCCTCTTACTCCAACCCTCCATCAAATCCCTGCCTTTTCCCCTACCATTTCTTCCCTCTCGTATAGCATCTCTTCTTTCCCTTTCCCATCTTTTGCATCCCCTTTCTCCCTCTTTAATCAAATCCCAACATACTTGTGCTATTTTACTTCCTCCTCTTCTCTCCAACTTCTCCTCAAAATTCTTCGCTCTCCTTCTCTGCCTTGCCACCATTTTCTCCCTACCCAATTCCTCCCTTACCATATACCCCGGACAATTTCTGGATACCCCCATCGTCCATCTCAAAAATTTCTCATGCATACTTTCCAACTTTCCTATTTCACTCCATCTCCACACTTCCACTCCGTAACTCACTATCGACCATATCAACGCATCAAACAACCACACTCTTTTTTCCAATCATCCTTGAACCTTCTTTTTTCAATTCCCCATACTTGCCCCATTGCTTTACCCCCCTTTTCCACTCTCATAGCCACATTCAAATCCTGCTTTCCATTACTCATAAACCAATACCCCAGATAACAAAACTCATTCACCTCTTCCACGCACTTTCCATTCATCTTCCATTGCATCCCTTCTTTGTCCTTTTTCTTACAAAATATTAGCACTTTCGTTTTCTCCACATTCACATTTAAATCTTTCTCTCTCACATACTTTTCAAACTCTTTCATTAATAATTTCATTCCACTTTCATTCTCAGCCATCAAAACCACATCATCCGCATACGCCAACGTATATATCCTTCCACTCTTTAGTATCACCCCACCCTTCCCTCTCTTACTCATCCTCATTCATCTATTTCTCTCCATCTGTGATCTCATTAATGTTGTCTCTTACCCCCGATATCATTCCTCCTGAACTCCTACCCTTCACGTGATCTCTTTTTGCTTCCTGCATTGTCCATCTGTATCCTTTTGGCAATTTTCTCTTCGTCGCCTCCCAACCCTTCCCCTCCATCCAAGTTTCACATAAAAATACTATATCCCATTTTCCCAAATCTCTCCAAAAACCCTCCTCCTTATTATTTAACCCCGAAACATTCCAAAATATCAATTTAATGTTGCCGGACCCATTCCCATCCTCTCTTCTTCCTCTCGTCCTCGTTCTCCAAACCCCTCTCTTCTCTCCTCTATCACCTCTTCTGTTCCTTCTTTTACTATCCACTTTTTCCCTTTTATCCATAGACATTCCCTTCCCCAGCTTACCATATTTCCCTTCCCTCTTTCTTCCCATGCCTTCCCTAATAATATTCTATTAATATTTCTTTCTCTTCTGGTTTTGTCCTCCTCAATTCTTATTTCCGAACCTCTCAGTTTACTTTTCGCCCTCATAATTTCCTGCTTTTCTTCCTCACTTCCAACTTCCACCAACCACATTCTCACCTTACCTTCATCATCATCTCCACCCAATGCTTTTACCGCCCTAACCTCTACTCTTACCCCGATTCTTTCCAATACCCTTCCTACCCCTTCTCGACTCTTTCTTCTTTCCTCCTTCATTCCTTTTATTATAATATTCTTTTTTTTTCCTTCTTTCTCCATAAACTCCATCTGATTTTTGAGCTTTTTCACTTCCGTCTTTAAATTCTCAATCCCTTCTACGTTTCCAGCTTTCTCACATTTTTCTATCTTCTCTACTCTTTCTTCCAGCCCCTCTAATCCTTCTATCCTCTCTTCCCACTTTCTTGCCTCTTCCCTTCTTTCTTCCTCTATCTCTCTGACTCCCTTTTCCATACTTTCCAACTTTTCCCACACATTATTCTTCTCTTTTCTCCATTCCTCCTCATATTTTGTCCACATCTCTCTTATCTTGGCCATCTCCGCCCATACCCCCTCCATCTTCCTATCCATTCTCAAACATCTGTCCTCCTCTTTTTTCCTGTTTTGTCTTAATTCTTTTCTCACGCTGTCCAAACCTCTTCTCGAATCTTCCCCCATTTTTTTCAGCATACCCATTATTTCCTCAAATCCCTTTCCCTCATTCGTCCCTTCCTTCTTCACTTCCTCCTCCATTTCCTTTTTTTCTTTTTCCCCTCTCAATAAATAATCTTTCATAAAACCTATTGACTCTACACTTACCGATCTCTCCTTCCTTTCCTTACTCGATTTCCTCCCCCTTAGGTCCTTTTCCCCCTTTGCCTTCTCGCGCTCTTTCTGTAACTGCTTTTCCTTCTTGCTATTGCCAGGCGACTCAAACACAGCTATATCACTGCCTGCCTCGCTTACAGATTCCTCCCTACTCACTATACTTGCTGCCTGACTCGACGCACCTGTCGTCTTACTCTGTGTCTCAACTTTCTCTGGCCCCACCGACTCTGTGTGCCCTCTCTGGTTCTTAGGCGGAGTCACCCACAACGACATCCCCTACCTTACCAACCTAACCTGCTGTATTTCTCCTTGTCTCTCAATCTGTCGACTCACTCACACTTTCTAACCTTACAATTTCTCAACGTTCACTCTTTTACCTTTTTCTCAAACATACAAACGCTCACTCACCTATACTTTTTACCACTTATACTCCACACACTGCTGCACACTTTTTTACCACTCACTTTACCCACCCCTCACAATAAGCTTCAAAATTTCCAAAAAAATTAACACTACCGCGTAAACACGTGTACTATCAATCAGCACCGGAAACGGAAGCCTAAATAACAAAATAATAATAATACATAACTATTTAGTACACTTTAAATTAAGATTTTCAAATTCTGATTCAATTAATATTTAAAACTTCGGAAAACGCAAATCTAGAATATAAATAAAAACTTAAGCAATAGGGGGAATTGACCCTACGACAAAGTAATTTTAATATTTCCCAGTCAGTACTGCGCCAACATTGAATCAGTACTAGACTTCCTTGACTGGCACAACGATTTTGGAGCAGTACTGATGAATTGTCGCAGCCATTACCACGCTAATTCCGGTACACACTACGCCAACTGTCAGCAATGGCATAATACAGAAATTTTCCATTTGGATAATACTTTTATTTGCAGAAAAAATGAGGGATAATAATTTTAAAACAGACTTTAGAATAATCTGTCAAGCTTCAGTTGGAGACAATTTTTAAAATTACTTTTTCTCATTCCATTAGATGCGCACGTATTAGAAAACTGCGTGCTTCTTTGCAAAGTATTCGATAAGCAAGAAAGCTAATATCGATTTTCAGTGTCGCGGGATATTAAATTACTTATAGGGAAAACCATTTTCATTAGGAGTTATAAACCTCAATTGAAATATTTGATATATGTACTTACTCAGATCAGAAAAGCGTTAATGTGTATGTAAACAAAATTTTAGTAAATAACAATTAGAACGTTTTTAAAAATACTCTCTTGCTATTATTACCTTATTATCTTAAGATAGATCGAGTATTTTCGACATTGCCTGGAATATTTGAATGTTACTAGAATTTTTAGACATTGTCCAAAAAAATAGAGCATTGTCAGACCTTGTCCGGCTCTTAAAAATTTCCTATAACATACTCTCTAAATCTGAATTAGTAGTTTTCTACTAATGAAATAGTGCGGATTCGTTTACCAATTGAATTAGTAACTGTTTTTACTAATTTCTAGTAGTTTTTTTTACTAATTATTAGTAGAAAATTTACTAATTTGAAATAGTAAAAAATTCGTGCTACTAATTGAATTAGTAATTTTCTACTAGCAATTAGTAAAAAACTACTAAAAATTAGTAAAAAAAGTTACTAATTCAAATTGGTAAACGAATCCGCACTAATTCAGATTTAGAGAGTAGGGTAAACCAAACAGTATTTGGCTACTTTTTAATTTTGAATAGCTATAAAACCGTATGAAATAAAACTAATTTGTTTGTTACTAATCATTTCTAAGGTCATCATAAACAAATCTAAGCTTTTGTAATTGAAAAAAAAAATTTTTTGTACGGTTTTTGAAGGCTTTTTTGAGTGGCCGATTACTGTTGATTTAGGTGGACGATTACTGTCGTATTCTTACTTGTTTATTTACTAATTTTTTTAACGAATAAAAAATTATTTTTTGTAAACATGATTGGTATAATAGTTTTGTCAGACCATAAGGAAAAATCATACGTGGAAGAAATTTAAAAAAAAATTTAATTACAATTTTTAAACAGTATTCATTAAAAAGATTTTAAGTGTCTGGTTTATCCTATACACTATACTCTTCTAACTGCATTCTTCTAATATAGTGAAAAAAATATATTTTGTGTAAAATGCGAATTAATAGCTTTCAGCTTTAAAAAATGAAATTATTGTTTAAAAATTTTTAATTTTGTTTTACCTTGTCAGTTAGTAATAATAATAATAAAAAAAATGTTCAAAAATTTATTTTCTAAAAAAATTGTAAATATATAATACTAATTTAACAAATAGCAAATCAATTTTCAATTTCACACTGAGGGTATACATATATAAACCCTAACGCTTTGAACGATGTTCACACAACGAAATAATGTGAACGAATGACCTTTTACGACCTTCTCTTTCTCTCTCTACATATAAAGCCCCTTCCTACTAATGCAAAACCCATCAATATGAAACTCCAGGGTGAAACAAACTGAAAGTATTGTCTCTATTAAAATTTTTCAATATATTATATCAGGTACTTTTTTTAAATAAAATAAAAAAATATTGGAATAAAATTTAAAAGATGAGAAAATTATCTAGAAAATAATTATAGCGAAAATAGAAATTTTTTAACTATATAATAATAAAAATCGATTAAAATTTATCAAAATTATAAGAGGAAAGATTGGATTGATTTACAAATAAAGAAGAAGAAGATTGAAAAAAAATATTTTTACTATACTGTTTGAAGATTGACCGTGTAGGTACTTGACTTCTGAGAGAAAGAGAAAGAGAGATAGAGAGAAATAACCTCTTTGCACCTTCTTTGAGTACTTTTTAACAATCCCCACATTTCCTCACTCTTCAACTATTTGGCTAAGCACTACCCGCTCCGCTTGACAATTTTTTGTATTTGTATTGTACATAAAGTTACACTGCAAAAAATTCGATCAAATTTTATCATATTTACTTATGTACATTAGTAAATTAATTAGTTTTTCTTAAAACATTTAATATAGTTTTATCAAATTTGCAGGCCTCGGATCGACTTTTGTAGTTGAAAAAAGTCGAAAAAGTCGATTGTAATCTTGAAAAAAGTCGAAAAAGTCGATTGAAATCTTAAAAAAAAGTCGAAAAAGTCGATTTTAATATTTTGAATATTTCCAATTCAAATATCAAAACAATGTACTCTACGAGGGTTTATTATTGCAATTGAATAACAAAATTTTGACATAAAAAGTTATCTAATATTTTATATAAATTATTATGATAATAATATTAAAATAACAGTAATTAATAAAATGAATAATACTTTTCTTATTTAAGATACTATTTTTTAACAAATATTAATTATGGGTCAGAATTTTTCAAACAGATCACCTAAAACTAAAAAATTTTCTTTTTCAAGCAAAATATTTTTTTTACTCTTAATATGGTTAAGAAGTTAATAATTATCATTGTTATTGACAATTATTATGAATAATAATCAAGTTTCTCTGATATTTGTTAACATTTTAGGCATTTTTTAACAAAAAATGTTTATATCATATGTACATTCTTTTAAAAACTTTAAAAATTTATTAGCACAAACAATTACATTTGTTTTGAACAAATTATTTACTTTTTAAACAAATAAATGGATTATTTCTGCAAAAATAGAATTTTTTTTTTATTTTAACTAGTTTAAAGTCAGGTAAAGCTCTACTCATGGAGAAAAATAGTTAGCTATATTTCAGCTAATTTTTAGCTACCTTAGCTATAACCTTAATTGTTATTATATGGATAGTAATTATTGTTAGCTAATGCAGCTAAAATAGCTAACTTTTTTGCTAAAACAGCTAATTATTAATAATAGCTAAAAATTCGCTATCCATATAATAGCAATCTCATTTTCTTCCGTGCTTGATTATTGATAACTACATTATTGTTCATATGATTGTTACAACAATGGTAATTATTAAATTCAAAATAATTTTTTACCAAAATCGACATAGATTACTTAAATAAACATAAATTTGGCTGCAAAAAAAATTTTAATAAAAAGAACTAAAGTTATCTATTTGTTAATTAAGATTGTTTGCAACAATTTAAATAAATTGTATTATAAATTATTATTTGTCTGGTGGTCATGCTAGACTAATTTAAATTGATTTCATGAAAAAATAAATAAATAAACATGATTTTTTCTAAAAAAAATATTGCAAATTGTTAACTTTGAGTAAAAAAAATTATAAACAATTTAAAATTCAAAAATTGGTTTAGAGGGATCTCTTAGAAATTGTATCCCCTTTAATTTACATTTTATAAACAAATAATATACAAAATTATTAAAAATAAAAAATCAAAATATGTATATATTCGAATATTGCAATAATTCAAGACGAAACAAACCCATATTTTAAAATTTAAATCCGTTAATTGAAACTCGAGAAAAAAATTTGTTAATTTAGCAGTATTAAACAATTCAATTGTTAAGAACTTTTACAAAAAAAATTTTTGGCTTAATATTTTCAGGGATTCTTCTTAACCATATAAGAGTAAAAAAGAATATTTTCGTTCAAAAAGAAAATTTTTTAGTTTTAGGTGATCCGTTTGAGAAATTCTGACACAAATATTTTTTTTAAGATAAGAAAAAAAGTTGAAAAAGTTGCATATTTTTAGAAAAAGTCGAAAAAGTCGCATTTTTTTAGAAAAAGTCGAAAAAAGTCGCATTTTTCAAGATATCCGAGGCCTGAATTTGTGAATCTTTAATAATAACTTAATTTTAAGAAAAACTTCGAATAAATAATTGGATAACTTCTTTCTGTCTTCTCAAAACAGAATAGTTAAATTTATTTTGTCTTTGACGTTACTATCAATTCGTTACTTGGTTTCATCTCATATTTTTAATATTATTACTCACTAAACTATATATTTTACACATATATATATATATATATATATATATATATATATATATATATATATATATATATATATATATATATATATATATATAGTTACTTTCGTAATATATCAAGCGGGAGGTTTGACGTCGAGGTATAATGATGTGCACTGTCGATTATTGTCCGGTACACACCATTAGAACTCTACTGTCGATAAACCGGTTGTACTCAGGAAAAAAATCTTTATTAATCTAAAAGTTATCTTAAATGTTGATGAATTAATTTTAAAAAATTCCTAAAGCACTTTAAAGTTTCGAAGTCTTAAGGAAATTGTGATTTTCTATTTTCGAATCAATGAAGAATTAAGTACGCTAAAAATTAAATTTGACGACTTTTAATATTACAATGCTTTCATAAAAAAGAAATTAAATCGCAAAAGGGACAATTCGTTTTGAAATTACAGTTTCACTAAATAAGTGTTTTTTATCTGTTCGTTATATATAATTGTATTCTGATAGTAACAAAACGGTGGCAGATTTTAAGAAATATTAATGGCTATTTAAAATTTTTTAATTAAAAAAACATTCATAAAAATAAACAAACTTTCTAATTGATTATTGCAATTGAATCTAAAGTAAATTGCTAACTGAAAAGTTTAATAATATAACGTTATATAATGAAATTAAATCAAATTCAACGTGAAAATCAATTTGTAATTAAAATGCGTAATTGGCATGCTTCACAAAACAAAATCTATAGTGTAGCTACACTATAGATTTTGTCTTGTGAAGCAATCGACATCTAAATTGAAATCAGTTTGTTTAAAGCAAAAGAGTAAAATTTAGAAGATTAAAATTTTACTCTTCTTTTGCAACTCCTTCACTAAATGTATCTGTGAAATAACTCCAAAGCGAGTTAATGATTAATTTCTTTTTATTTCACTCCTGTGTAATTCACTTTTGGAGTAGATTTTTAACTCGAACAATTTTACTCCCAACTCTTAATGCCATCTAACCTAGAGTTTTTACAGTTCAACTCCTAATTTGAAGATTAGTTATTATAATACAATTTAATTTAGAAATTAATAATGTTAAATAGTAATGTTAGGTTGGAAGAATAAAGAAAAGACTTACCGGTAGAAGATTACATCGACTATGCGACGGCTGAGATCCAATTTAAAACAATTAGAAAAAATAACATATTATTTATAAGTCATAAATTTAGTCACTGTGTCAAAAAATATAAAAAATGTAATGTAATCTGTTAAAAATGTATCTTTCTTTTTGCAGTCACTTGTCAGATTGTCTGACCAGTGACTGAGTAGTTAAAACTAACCCCTGAATCATTTCGCTCATTTCGCAAGACTTTTAGTTTAAAGTTATGGTTCAAAATTTATCCAAATTGACAATGTTGACTGTTTTTTATTAAGATATGTGTATGAAAAATGTTTAGTACATAATAAAACTGCGTTTACGTCAATTTATTATACAAGGCTATGTGAGATTATTACATAAGGGGAACATTGTAGCACGTTCATAAACTGCTTCTTATTGAAAGCAATTGCTTCCCCTAAAGGCATTCAACTCGCTATTGTTGCATCAAACACTTGCTACACACTCCCTCATATGTGTTATATAACTTTATTTTCTCATCCCCTCATAATTATTTTTGGATGTCATTTATTCTCCTCTTGAGACGACAGTAAAGAATAACAAAATCAGAAAAAAGAAAATAAGAATCTCAAAAATCTGATGGATTTATATTGTATAAAAGTTTTTCTTAAGTGAATTAGAAAATAATGTTCCAATAATCAAACAATTTTCTTCTACAAATAAATCTTCGAATAAATCTTTTTCTTTAATAGGGTAATGTCACATTGAGTGGACCGCCACTTTGAGTGGACCACCTGAGCTTTTAAGTTTTCTGACAGCGGAAACGTGAAATAAATAAAACGAATAGCAGCACCGCACCTAGAAATATTTTTAATGTCAGTTTACCATTTTTAAGGAAATAAATTGACAATAAATTGGTTTGAAACTATGTTTTACGTTCTTTATTAATTTTTTTTGTGATATTGATGTGATAAGTGCCAAAATTATTAAAAGTGGTTTCACTTGTTAATATTGCGACACATACATGGTCTAAAGCTGCATAAGCATACATTTTGTTTTAATATATCAGAAATATTAAATACATTAAAGAATTTAGAATAACTTTTACAATTTTTTAGGAGTGGTCCACTCAAGGTTACACTTTTTTCATTCCTTAAAAATTAGCTTTTTTTAAAGTCAATTGTTTTTTCCAAATAAAAATAAAACAAAGCTATTATAGTGTAAACACTTACCTAGGGAACTGAACTAAAGCTTGGAATAGAAACCTCCGATTAATTTGCTTTCATAAAGAATTTTTTCGAAAAAAAGCTTAGGCGGTCCACTCAAGGTCACATTACCCTATAAATATTATACTTTATATACATATCATATACTATACAGACATAAGCGCCCCTACTTCATTTTATGGATAAACGTAAAAATTATTTTAAATATTTTAAAATTCGGTTGATAGTATATACTGCTATGTTCAGACAATAATCAGACAATATTTGAAGTATATGTTTGTATTAACAGACGAAATTTTAATAATTAAACCTCGCCATTCAATATTTCTAACCTCGCTGGGTGAGGTGCTGTCAGGTTTCGGGAAATTCTTGATGCTGTGTGGGGATTCATAACGTAATCTTAAAATGTAGATAATAAAAAATAGGGAAAAATAATTTCAAAAAGACCTTCTCATTTTTGATGAGAATGTAAAAGTCAAAGATGAATATAATCTTAGAGTTTGAGTTTAAATTAGGACCAAATTCTCAGATCAAAAGGCAAATTTATAACCTCAAAATTTAGGTCACACAATATATGTCTACGGTAATGCACATTGTACCGACGAAGATATGGTAAAAGCCTACACAACTAGTAAAGTGGGGTTCTGTAGACTATATTCCGTGATAGAGGCTTTAACTGGCCAGTAGTAAAGAGCTATGTCAGGTCAGGCAACTCCAGCTCGACGGCAAAGAGGTCTACCTCTATGCACGATTATATGGTGGGAAATCAATGTAAACTGTCTATTTTTATAGATTCAATTCCATATACGTAATGGCTTACTAACCAAACCGAGGCGCATGAAAAGTCTCCAATTTTTATTTTACGAATCTTTATTTTATCGAAATTCTTTTTATCTAATAAGAATTAATTATAATTTCTTTTAATCGAAAGAATAATTGTCAAAAACATTATTTTTGGTATCGCTGATGACCCAGTCAGAGGAGAATTGGCGGCAAGTCGAGAACTTCATAATCTCGGTTATGTCGAGGAAGGATCTCGACGGCCGCCAGAAAGCGTAATTTCCCAATGGGAAATGCCAGTGTAGTGCCGATGTTCACCACTGGCTTAGTACTCAGACGATTGTTCGGCGTATTCTAGCCGAGCCTCGACAATTAGTGCTGGCGCAGTACAGAATTTTTGTTTCACCAAAGCTTAGACAAGCCACGGCGGCAAGTGCTGGCTGAGTATAGAAAAATTGTTCACGACGCTCTTTGCCAACATTGCTTTTTTGACATAAACTTGAAAAAAATTATAAAAAAAAGTTTATAAATGTTTATAAATATAAATTTATTGAAAAAAATTAATATTTTGCTTTTCAGTTGTTCATTTTTTATTCTTATTAAATTTAATAATAACAATTTAACACAATTGTCTAATTTTGTAAATAATAAATTATTTAAACAAATTAAAATTATAAACAAAATTTAAACTTTAATCTCAATAATAATTTGGTTCCTATTAAAATACTATTATACTTCTTACTATGAATAAAAAATTATTAAAAAATTACCACGTAATTTAAGAATTACGTAAAATGTTAAATGCAATAAGTAAAGTAATTTAATTTAATTATTAAAAATTTAGTTTAATTTATTTTATTTCAATTTATTATTTCTAACGTATCCCTATTTTTTTCTCATCTTTGACTCAATAATTGTATGTCTGAATGATACTGAGATATTAATACTTTACTGGACACATGTGTCGTTAGCATAGTGGTTAGAGCGTTAGTTTGTTAGTCCGTAGGTCGTAGGTTCGATTCCCCTCGTCAGCAATTTTGTTTATTTTCATAGGTTTGCGATATTTCAAGATTCCAATCGTTAGGTACTAAAATATGAAAATCTAATGCACACTTACTGTAATTGTTTATTATTTAATTTTTAAATGTTATAAACAATTTTTTTCTTCTTTATTTACTATATCCATTGTTAGTCTCCATCTTTAATACAATTTCTTTAAGAAGAGAAATATTTTATGAATAATAACTATTTATTAATATTATTTACCATTTTGTTGTTAAATTATTTATAATTATTAATTTACGACTAATTAACAACAATACGGCATTTATTGCGGCAATATTCTCAGCCAGCACTGGTCCAGTGCTGCGCCAGCGCTGTCTGGCAGCACTGACAGACAGTACTTCGGCAGCGCCAGACGGCGTTATCATCCCAGTGCCATGCCAGTGCTGGCTCTCAGCCTTGCCGCCAGTGCTGCCAGTGCTAGCGCAGTACTACGCCAGTTGTAAATTTCCCATTGGGTTAAACAGCTTTTAATTTTGTTCGTTTGTTTTTTATTAATTTATTTTGTGATTTATTTGTCCTTATACATTTTTTAATTGTTTGTGTTTTTTATTCATCTTTGTACAGTTTTATGTTTTCAATTTTTTATACGCGTTTATTTTTTCTTTTTTTTATATATCCGTTTATAATTTTATCTTCTGACTTTTTACACTTAATTACACATTTGTTATTTTTAATTATTGTTGTGCTGTTAATTCCGCTTTATATTGAAATAGTTTTAAATTTTTAACTATTAACGCAGGATGACCGCAGAGAAAAGCAGAAAGTCGCATTAGCGACAGAGTTGGAGCGCCACCCTCGAAGGCTAAAGTCTTACGACAGTTCCGAGGGAGGGTAGGTCGCCAGTTTATTAAATTTACTATTTTATATATTTATTTTTCTTTTTTTATCTCCTTTTGTTTTATCACACCAACCCCACATAACCTTGGAGTGCGGAATCCAAGGTATCTGTAGGCAGATTTCCCAAAAGTCCCTAAGCAAAAAAAAAAAAAAAAATAATAATAATAATAATAATAATAATAATAATAATAATAAAATTATAATATAATAATATAATTATTATAATTATTATATAATATTATTCAATATAATTCAAATATTACCGAATTACCAATTCTTAAAAAATTTATTGTTCCTAATAATATTTTTTTATAATGTGTAAATTAATGATTTATAATTACTATATTTTCTAACATGTATATCTTCTAACTATAACTTTACCGAATTGTCACTTCTCATAATTATTATTATATCGAAATATTATTTTTCAAAATTTTTGTAATATCTTATAATTTTTTATACAAATTTTTTTATTGTATAATAACCAGTTTTTATAATTTTATTTTATTGGAATAATTATTTCGTATAATTTTTTTCTTACCGAAATTATATTTTAAACAATTTTTTTTAATCGATTTTTTATTTTTCCTAATAGGGTAACTGCACCAATTGCCGAGGGTGCACCAATTGTCGAGGATCATAATTTTCTTTTTTAGATAAATAGTATAATATATAATATTTAAGAACAAAAAAATTTCTCAATAAACTTTGTATTTTCAACTGTATATTTATATATTCAAATTTCGTAGCGATTCTACTAAAATAATTATTTAATTAATATTATAATTTACTGCTGTGAAATTTACTCTAATCTCTATTTTCTTAATACTTCAAGTTGATTGAAACAGATTTTTAGAAATGCAAATTAAAAGTATTTATAATGACATTTTGTGTACAAAATTATTATTATAATTTTGTACATGAACTAAATTAATTTTGTTTACATGTTTTTTTGTTAAAAAAAATATTTAATATTTTTTAAAAGCAAATCATCGGTATTTGGTTCCTTTTTTTTGACAGTTCCATTTTTCGAGGTAATGACTCGAAAATTGGTGTAGTCACTTTTTTCGCTGATGCACCACTTATCGATGGTTAAGTGTTTATTTACTAAACGTCAAACATAAATGCCAAACATTTATAGGTACAGAGAAAAAAAAACAAAATGCTCCAAAAATTTACAACCAACAGAAAATAATCAACCAAAAAAACGAGGAAGATCGAAAAAAAATTAATAAAAAAAATGCATTATTTAAAATTAAAAAATTTTGTACTACAGTTTAATTATAATTATTAACCATTATATTTACAGTTCGTAATAAAAGTTTATTTTATTCGTTTACAAATTTAATGTGACTTAAATTAATTTATTTTTTCAATTAATGTCTGATTAACAAAATTGATTTAATTTAATTAACTTATTTATAAAAGTTTAAAAAACAGTTAAATAATTTTCTGTCCTGTATCATCTACTATAAAAAGGCTTTATATCGATATTATAAATTATTCAATTATAGTTAAGTATAAAAAAATAAATATATTTGTTTTCTGGTAATGTTCTATAATATTTTTATCGAAAAAATAAATATCTACTTGATTTTCAAATATCTGTACAGGTTAATTGTTAGGTTATATTGGGTTATATGTTTAAAACTGTCATACCCGCGACAATTGGAACAGACCCTCGAGAAATTAGCACAAGACCATCGACAAATGGTGCTTTTGCTCGATTGACTTTTAAATATATTTTTTGCTTAACAATTTAGTTTATATTAAAAAAATAAATATGAATATTAAACATTATTAGATCCTTCGTCCAAATATACAAAAATCAAATTTTAAAGTGCATTTACTTCCGAGAAAAAAAATGTCAAAGTCACATGTTGCCTAAAACCATCGACAATTGGTACAGTTACCCTATTCATTTTTTCAAATAATTCTTTTTCATAATTTTTATATTTCCTAATTCGTATTTTACATAACATACATTTTTTCTAAGATTTAAATTCTCTAATTTATTATTTTCCTAACCTATAAATGTCATAATAAAGGAGCATTCAGACTTCTGCAGACTGCCTGCCTGCGCAGGCAGAAGATCGGTCACACCTCACTTTTCCCGTTGAAAAATGAGGGAAGATTTGAATTTTAGTAGATATTTAAATCTTCCCTCATTTTTCAACGAGAAAAGTGAGGCGTGAACGATCTTCTGCCTGAGCAGGCAGGCAGCCTGCAGAGGTCTGAATGCTCCTTAAGAGTTGCACCGAATAGTTATTTCACCTACAGAATATACGGTTTCGACGTTTCCCATCTCTGAAGAATATGGCGCCAAATTTGAAAAAAATTATTATTTTATTATATAACAATTATTAATTATTACAAATATTGTTTAAAACAATTTACTTTATGATATTTAGCGTTGTTAATTGGTTTAAACAATATTTGTAATAATAAATAATTTTTAAATAATAAAATAATAAACTTTTTTCAAATTTGGCGCCATATTCTTCAGAGATGGGAAACGTCGAAACCGTATATTTTGTAGGTGAAATAACTATTCGGTGCAATTCTTATTATGACATTTTTAAGGCGCTTGTACACCTCACCGATTCCGAGTATGTCCCCGTCGTGCAAGCAGTTTTCCAAGATGAAATGAGTTTTCTAACCAAGAAAACCAAGTTAGAAAATTGTTTGCATGGCGGGATAATTTAAAAATATAAATAATGATCAGTGATTAGTGAAAGATGTGTAATAGTAAAATGTGAATAAAATGGATTTTTTGAATAAAACTTAAGTAAAATACATTTGTTATAAATTATTTTAATTAAGCAGTGAAAATGTAATGAGAAATATCTTTAAAAAAAGTAAAAGTTGTGATTAAGTCGATGTTTGCAGAAAAGGTAATACTTGGAGTTAAAAATTTTTGCAGTTTTCCATTCTTCATTTAAAACATATATAAATATCGAAAACCAACGATTTAACATATATTTTTTATAAAAAAAATAAAAATATATTAGCTTTTCTGCAAACATCGACTTAATCACAACTTTTACTTTTTTAAAGATATTTCTCATTACATTTTCACTGCTTTATTAAAATAATTTATAACAAATGTATTTTACTTAACCCATTAACGCCTGAAACCTTTGAAATTTTGTGTTTACTTTAAGATATAATTTTATATACTAAACATGCTCCCTGAAAATAACTGAAGCGTTTCTTTATGTTTTCGGGGTCGCTCTACAAGATTCCGTGCTCAGATTTTAAATTTATCGCATAGAAAATTAAATATGGCGAATTTTGTGCACCAAATTGCGAAAAAAATGAAAATTTTTTTTTTAAATAATTATTTCTTACTGAAAACATTTTTTTCAAATGAATACAAGTGTCACAAATTGGCACAAACTTATTAAACTTTCAAAATATGCAATAGCGGAAATAAAAAAAACAAAATGGCGGCTTCAAAATGGCGCTAATTTGAGAAAAAATTAATTAATTTTTTTATAGTGCACCGATTCAGGCAATAGCTATGAAATGTAATAGAACTTAGTGTTTACATGTTTTTGAGGCCTTTCATCACGAATATGTACTCGGAATTTCAAAATTCAAAATGGCGGATCCAATATGGCCGACGAAAATCGACTTAATCACAACTTTTACTTTTTTTAAAGATATTTCTCATTACATTTTCACTGCTTAATTAAAATAATTTATAACAAATGTATTTTACTTAAGTTTTATTCAAAAAATCCATTTTATTCACATTTTACTATTACACATATTTCACTAATCACTGATCATTGTTTATATGTTTAAATTATCCCGCCATGCAAACAATTTTCTAACTTGGTTTTCTTGGTTAGAAAACTCATTCCAACTTGGAAAACTGCTTGCACGACGGGGACATACTCGGAATCGGTGAGGTGTACAAGCGCCTTTATAGGTTAGGAAAATAATAAATTAGAGAATTTAAATCTTAGAAACAATGTATGTTATGTAAAATACGAATTGGGAAATATAAAAATTATGAAAAAGAATTATTTGAAAAAATGAATATTAGGAAAAATAAAAAATCGATTAAAAAAAATTATTTAAAATATAATTTCGGTAAGAAAAAATTATACGAAATAATTATTCCAATAAAATAAAATTATAAAAACTGGTTATTATACAATAAAAAAATTTGTATAAAAAATTATTAGATATTACAAAAATTTTGAAAAATAATATTTCGATATAATAATAATTATGAGAAGTGACAATTCGGTAAAGTTATAGTTAGAAGAAATACATGTTAGAAAATATAGTAATTATAAAGAAGAATGATTAGAAGTAAAGAAAATTATGAGTAAGGTTAATTCGAAAAAGTTAAAATTATTTTAAAAAACATTTATAAGAAAAAAGTTTTTTAACAAATAATATTTCGAAAAAATAAAATTTAGAAAATTGAAAATATAGAACATTTACACATTATAAAAAAATATTATTAGAAACAATAAATTTTTTAAGAATTGGTAATTCGGTAATATTTGAATTATATTGAATAATAATTCGGGAATATAATTATTATAATTATTAACAAATCTATAAAATAATATTTATCAAAATTGACATTTCGAAAATAAAAATATTAGTGTAAATAAGAAATATAAAAAATAATAATTTTTAGAAATGATAATTCAGTTATTTGAAGATTATAAAAAATTGTCTTTCGCAGTATTAAACATTCTGTTAATTAGTCATTCAAAAAAATAATGTTTTTGACAATTATTCTTTCGATTAAAAGAAATTATAACACAGTGAAACACCAAAAAATGGGTTAAGACTTGACTATATTGGGATGAAAGTACTACCCCAGCAGAGTAAAATCCCCAAAGGATTTTGAAAAATTAGTAGCCGTTTGATTTTTATTGTAATTTTAAGTTTTGATAATTCAGTAATTTATTAAATAACAATGGTCAACAAAAAATATCTTTTTTCTGATTCACAGATCAGACTAGGATATTTTTATTGAATTTTCATCGCTAAACACGAATCTGACCTCAAAAAGTGCCCATCATGTCGAGATTTTGAGAAAAATGGCCTCAATGTCTCAAAAAACTCCACATGATCGAAAAACGTCAAAAATAGGGGTTTTTGAGACATGAGGCCATTTTTCTCAAAATCTCGACGTGATGGGCACTTTTTGAGGTCAGATTCGTGTTCAGCGATGAAAATTCAATAAAAATATCCTAGTCTGATCTGTGAATCAGAAAAAAGATATTTTTTGTTGACCATTGTTATTCAATAAATTACTGAATTATCAAAATTTAAAATTACAATAAAAATCAAACGGCTACTAATTTTTTAAAATCCTTTGGGGATTTTACTCTGCTGGGGTAGTACTTTCATCCCATTATACTCAAGTCTAAACCCAAAAAAATTTTTCTAAAATTGTTCCACTGTGTAATTAACCCCTTAACTGCCGGCTGAAAAACACTAAATGTTCCCAGAATGCCAAAAATAAAAAAACGTCCAATTTGTCTGAAACTTGTTACTCAGGGGTTTTCGGGGTCGCTGATTACGAATCTGATGTCGGTTTTTCAAAATTCAAAATGGCGGATCCAATATGGCGGACGGTTTTTTAAAAATTAATCCAAATTACCTGAAATTCGTTACTTGGGGGTTTTTGGGGTCGCTGATTACGAATCTGATGTCGGTTTTTCGAAATTTAAAATGGCGGATCCAATATGGCGGACGGATTTTTATAAATTGATCCAAATTAAAAATTGCGGATCCAATAAGGTGTAAATTTTTTTTTGAATTTGGATTCACTTGAAACTTGTCACTTGGGGATTTTCGGGGTCGCTGATGACGATTTCGATGTCAGTTTTTCAAAATTCAAAATGGCGGATATGTTTTAAAAAAAATTTTGGATTCTCTTGAAAATTCTCACTCGGGGGTTTTCGAGGTCGCTGATGACGAATCCGATGTCTGTTTTTAAAAATTAAAAATAGCGGATCCAATATGGCGGACATTTTTTTTAAAATTATTTTTATAATAAAAGTAGAACAAATTTTGCAAATGCCGGTTTCATAGAACAGCTATAAAGAGAGAGCTATATTGGATCCGCCATTAGTAATGTTTCGTGCATTTTCGGTTATTTACGGAAAGTGAAAAAAACATTTTTCCTGTCAACATTTCTTCATATTTTCCTTATTCAGCCCTTATAATTCTTTCGCTTAACATTATATTTCAAACTTCAGTGGTAGATATTGGTAGATTGAAGTCTTATTTTTCACAGTGAATAGTTCCAAAGTATATTTAAGCTTTAATAAATTTATAATATTACCAGTGTTTTAATGTGAAAGTGTAAATTCAACTAATAATTGATTACTATTAAGTATTTTATTAGTAAAACATTACTATATTTGAATCATTGACTGTGAGATTTTTCCAAACAAGTTAGTTATTTCTAATTAGTTCAAATTTGGAGAGAAATATTATTCAAAGTATAGTGTCTATTTATTTCTGCTAAAGAAGAAAAGTTTTTCTACAGACTATGTTTTTATTTGTGAAGCAATTAAAAGTGTGTGTATTATGAATATTGTGAAAATGGTTTAAATTAAATTTAAATAATGGATTGCTTAGTTATTCTTTTTCAAAATACGTGATTTAATATGTTGAAAACAACATTATATATATATATATATATATATGTATGTACAAAATAAATTATATTATTATTAATATAAATATGTTTTATTATTTACACAATGTACCATGTTTTATTTCACTTGCTATGGCGAATACTACATAAGTAGTATCTTTAACTATATTATTTGGTAGCATTGAACTAAAAACTCAGTAGCTCGAACTACGTTAATTAGTAATACTAAGTAAGCAGCGTAGTGTTTTTAATTAAGAATCGTAGTCAAATTGACCGAGCAAAATAGTATGTTTTATTGCACCTTTCAGTAAGACTCACCTCGATATTTAGTAACAGTTACTAAAAGGCGTAGTGTTCTTTACTACCCATTGTAGTAAAACTAAAATAATGGCGTAGTATGTTTTACTACGCCAGTTAGTTAGGCTCACAAAACCCACTGTCACTAGACGGAGTAGTACATGTCACTACGCTGCTTAGTGCTCCCATATTTTACTACGCCAAATAGTAAGTCTAACTATTTATTCAGTTAGCCTAACTATTCTTTTTTCTCTGTGTAATTTGGATCAATTTTCAAAAAACCGTCTGCCATATTGGATCCGCCATTTTGAATTTTGAAAAACCATCATCAGATTCGTAATCAGCGACCTTGACAACACCCGAGTAACAAATTTCAGATAAATTGAATCAATTTTTTAAAAAGTTATCCACCATTTTAGTTCCGCCATTTTGAATTTTGAAAAACTGACATCATATTCGTAATCAGCGACCTTGAAAACTCCCGAGTAACAAATTTCAGGTAATTTAGATCAATTTTAAAAAAAGTCGTTCGCCATATTGGATCCGCCATTTTGAATTTTAAAAAACCGACATCATATTCGTAATCAGCGACCCCGAAACCCCCCGAGTAATAGATTTCAGGCGTTTTTAGACATTTTTAAAATAAAAATCCATTGTTATTGTCCATGGCAAAGATTTAAAAAAATTTGCCAAAAGTGTTGTTTTTAAAAATTTATAACATTTTTATAATTTATTGAATTTAAAAACAGAAATGTGCTTTGCATTCTGCATAGCGTTGACTTTTTAGAAATCATTTTATTTTTAGTTTTCAGACATTTTTGACTTTTTTACATCAATTTTTATCATGGCAAAGATTGTCAGTTTTCCGGCAGTCCGAGCAAAGTCCGAAATGGCAAAGATCTTTGCCATCGGCAGTCAAGGGGTTAATTCTTATTAGATAAAAAGAAGTTTGATAAAATAAAGATTCGGAAAATAAAAATTGGAGACTTTTCATGCGCCTCACGAAACCTGTAATACTATTATTTACTTGAAATCTGAATTAGGGAAAAATAATTCATTATTAATACAATTGTTACAACAATTGATAAAACCAATTGACTAATTATTAGTTTAAAAATAACTAATTATTTGCAAAAGAACAACCAATTTTTATCAAAAAACTTCAGCGAGTTAAATTAAAAAATTTAGTCAATTTACTCCCTCGCACACTTATCTAAGACCTATAACCATGGTTATAGGTCATAGATTGGGTAAATTGGGAAATTTTTACACTTGTAAATAGACATTTCGAATACAATTTTTCAAGTAGGTTCGGTTGTCGAAGTCTAGTTACAAAAAATTATCTACTTGAAAAATTGTATTCGAAATGTCTATTTGCAAGTGTAAAAATTTCAAGATTTACATATACATACTTTCTTATTATTTTTACAAATTATTTAGAATTAATATGAATATTAGTAAAATTACTAACCATCTTGACTATTGAGTCGTTAAAGCTATGAAAAATTTGTTGGAGGTGGACCTCTATAGCTCAGTGGAAGAGCAATCAACCGGCAATTGATAGGTCCTCGGTTTCGAGCCCCAGCAGAGTTAGTCTCACATTTTTTCATGGCTTTAAATTTATTTTTCAATTATTTATTGATTTGGCGGTGACGTTTAGGTTTAGATACCGGTACTTCTAGAATTTGAAACTTGGTCGTTATGGTAGGTTTCTACTTCACATTTAGTGAAGGAACTTATTAATGAGTTGACAATTGTTTCGTGAAAAATTCTGGGAAAATTAAAAAAATTACTAATGTCTAACAGCGAACGATAATTGTTCCACAAATTATTGTGACATTCCCTTTTTGAAGAGGATAAACCGGCTCGATTCCATTCATTTTTTATTTATATCAAAGCGTGGGTTATGCACTACTCAATAAAACTTCAAACTAAAAAATGCGTTCAAAAATAACAATATAGTCAATAAGAAATCTGAAATTCTCAAATCATTTTGGGCCCATGCAAAAAAAAAAAGGAGAAGGATTACGCTTACATTTTCATTATTTTTTAACAATTTGTTGTTTACTTTTATTAGTAGTCAGAAAAGGTTGAAGAATAACCCATTAGTGATATTTATTAACAAATTCTGTAAAATATTTCAAAAAATAAAAAAAAATATATATATTTTAAAAAAAATATTTTAAAAAAATATTTTTATATTCATATTATTTTTTCAACTGGCCATCTCTCCCATCCCATATGGCCATCTCCCTCGGACTTACCCTATATGTGTACAAAATTACCACAAAGTTTACAACTTTTATTTTATTTACTTTTATTAACTGTAATCACACTATCATTTTAAAAACAATGCTTTCAAACTTTTTGTAACCGAAATTTAACGATGTCTCTGTTAGAAACAAACACGTTACAAACCCTGGTAAAAATTTCGGACTAATTCCGGATTAAATACGGACAGATTATTACGGATTAATCCGAAAATAATTCAATCTTTTTTCGAATTATTCTCTCGCGCTAAATGTCATATTATAAAAAAAAAAAAAAACCAACCAGATTTCCTTAACTTATTGCTATTTGACTATGCTTAATTTTACTTTATAAATTTTATTTATTATAATAAATTCGATCAAATCAAGCATACTCAATTTTCCCTGATCTCTCACTGCTTTCGCTTGCACCAATCTCGCACTGCACTACGAACAATACAAAATTGTAATTCTTTTTGCTCATAATCACACCAATCTCACTATACTTCGCTTCAAAAAATATGTAATAATTATTTAAATTATTTTTGTAGTTCGCTCAAAATAGAATAATTATTATTTAAATTATTTTTGTACTTCGCTTTGTAAAATTACTTACTGCTTTTGCTTTTCTGCCAAAATTTTTTTTTCTACGCTAATATCAATAATCGCATTTTATTATAAAATATTTTTTAATTGACTTTCGCCAATTTTCTCGACTATCATGAATGACAAAAAAAAATAATTAAATAAATTTTTGTCAATACAGTAGCTAAAATTGCTACAACAAAATACGGAATTGCGAGTCTCCAGCTTGATTAGCGCGATGAAAACACAGCTGTGTTTACTATCACAGCACAAATACCTTGCTTCTTTCAGGTCTTCGAAATTACAGAAATAGTGAAGTTTTAATTTATTTCAATGATTTCTGTATAATCTTTCTATTAAAGAGAGAAACTATTTTGAAGGAAGAAGAATCTAATCAATTTAAAAAAAATAATTTTGTTGATAAAAGTTTGATTATCGAAATTAAAACGAAATGTAACTTTTGTTTTCCTCTGGATTAATAAATAAAATTAATTAACAATTGAAACAAGAGGAACAAAATGTATTAAAGGATAAATTAACTTTTCTTTAATTAGCAAAATTAAAATAAATTGAGAATTTCTTTTTTCTTTTTCTCTCTCATTTTCCTTTAAATTAATAAAATAACCTTACTAAAAATCAGATTAACAAAATAAAATTTTATTAATAATTAAGTTGATAAAATAAAGTTTTATTAAAAATAAAATTATTAGAATAGAATTTTTTTTTATTAACAATTAGAAAGATGAAATAAAATCTATTAAGACTTTTTTTTCTAACAAAGAAGAATGCCTTTTTAATTATGGGAAGAAGAAGCCCTAAAAAGAACGAAAAACAAAAACAAAAAACACGTTCCCAAACAAGCGCATTTAAAGATTCTGACAAAATGTGGAGAACACCACCCAAAGAAAACAAAACAACCCCCACAAACCCTAAAAATTCAGATAACAACACTGCGCGTACTGAAACAGTTACTAACACCGCACACGTTTCACAAGAAGAAACGTGGAGCGCAACTAAAGAAAATTTAGAAATTATTTTTTCACAAAATCAAAATCAAAGACCTCCCTCACCAACGGAAAATTTTAGTCCAATAAATAACGCCGACGTAGAATCTCAATCAACTAGCGCAAATACAACTCCAATTCACGAGTGGAACATTTTTAAAAATAACACATTAAAAGACACCCATACAGTCAACCCTTCACAATCTTCATCAGGAACACTTCCTAAAATAACGCTTCATCGCCGCGTTCATAAATCTAAAGCACAAAAAACCCCAGTATCTAACACACAATTAAATCATTTTTACACGCGAATAGAAAGTCTCGCAATTGCCCAAGCGGAAGAAAATAAAAAATTCAAAAATGATATGCATCAAATATTCCAAAAACATCTCGAAAATACGCGTCAACAAACACTCGACGCGTACAACGAAAATCGACTAGAAATAACCGCGCTAAGAAAAGAAACAACTAAATCAATTGAAAAACTTCGTGCCGAAATGTCAGCTAATATACAGGACCTTACAAAAAAAATGACACAAATGCAAACGAGACATGCGCCATCCCCATGGCACGACTCTCGTTGGGAATTTGACAACAGTGGCGAACATATCGCGCAACAGGTTAGTTTACCCCCCACTACAACCACAAACACGGTCACATTCACGGGTAACACTTCGACTACAACGCAAAGTGCAACCACAGTCATAGCGCCGATACACCCCCCACTCTCGTTCACACCTTTGCGACAAGGACCCCCTGCAAATCGCACACTACATTTCGCAGAACAACCAGATTTTATGTTTACAACTCCCGAAAACGTAAACGACAGAAATCAACACGATTTAATTGACATTCCCTTGAACCCAGTTCTCGACGCCTCCATCGCGCAACGAACTCAAGTTCCAAACTTACATAAAATCATCAAATCGTCGGATCTCAAATTTCCGGGAAAACAAGACGCAAACGAATTTCTCGACGAATTCGAAAGGAAAATGACTGCTTCAGCGATAAATCCCAATGACGCGCTCCCAATTTTCTCTCAAACTCTATCAGATACCGCGTTCTCATGGTTTAACATGTTTCGTCACAAATGGACAACATGGACAGAATTTTCCACGTCATTCCGAAAAACATTTAGCGATGTTAACGATGACAACCAAATTCTGAACAAAATCCACCGCGCAGTTCAGTTAGAAAATGAAACAGGGATAGATTTTGTCATAAAAATCGGCGCGCTTTATAACAAATTAAGAAATAAAATTCCGGAAAACATCCAGCTTGATAAAATCTATTTAAGTTTACATTCCGAATTAATTTCTCTTTTTGATCGCGACAGTTTTACAACCTATGAACAACTCTTAGATCAGATCCGCAAATACCAAGAAAAAATAGATTTTATGCAGCAATCAAATAAATTGCGCGAACAAGACGCGAAACGGTCTCGTAACCCGCGCAACAGAAACCAATTAAACGCAATTGATTCGCAAACCCCACAACCTAAAAACTCTTCAGACGAATCAACCGAAAAAGAAAACGAAACAGAAACAAAACAGAAACAAGCAAAAAAGAACAAACAAAAAGCGAAACCAGAACCCGAACAAAAATTAAATAAAATAGACATTTATCAAAAACAATTCGAATCTCTAAAACAAAAGTTAAATATAAGCGATGCAGAAAATGCTAAATCGAGTAAATCTAAGAGCGCTTTAATCAGCCCGAACAAATCTTCGTCCTCTCATAGATCGCGCAAACGTTCAACTTCTACTTCTTCTCGCTCCTCAAGCTCTGCTTCGTCGCAGAAAGGGGGGGAAAAGCGTAGATCGTCTGCGCACAAGAAAAGCGAAAATCCTCGTGGTCGTGGAAATGGCTACCGAGGCGGTAATAATCAAAATAATCGCGGACGCGGTTACAACAATGGTTGGAATGGTAGTGGCCGTGGTCGCAATCACAACCAAGACTACTACCATAATTCCCCCCACTCTCCGCAGTACTACCAACTAGATTGCCAGTGCAGCGCGCAAAACACGAGACCTCCTTGTCCTCCGCACGCGCCTCCACCGCAACCAACGCAGCCACCATGGCACGGTAATTACAACCGCGATTACCCACAAAATTTCGGTCATAACGCGCACGATAATAACAGTCATCCAAAAAACGACAGAGATGCCAGGAGAGATTAGATCTCCCTGGCAAAACCCAACTCAATGTAAACGAAAATTTACCGATAAATAATAAGATTAATAACTCGAACGAAATTGCTACTCCTTCAAATTCTGAAAGCATTCCTTTCGCTAATGAATCAACGTACAATCCTCAAATCGCATCAACGCTAAACAAAGCGCATGCAAGTAGAATTGATACTAGTGATTCTGAGAGCGATTACAATGATTGCTTCTACTCTGAATCTGAGACGGATTACTCCGACTCTGAGGAAGATTTCACCCCCTCAATAGGCGCGTGCATATCTTCACTTAGGTCATTGCCATTAGTAAACCAGTCAAACAATTTATTTGTACTGACTGATGAAACTAAGCGCAAAGTATACAAAGGGCACGCATCGCCCTCACCGCCTCAAGAAAGATGTACAATTTCCACCGCGATAAAAATCGGTAATGAAAAAATAATAGCGCTTCTTGACACAGGTAGTGATCGTACCTTCATGTCAGGAGAACTTTTCGACAAACTCGAAAGTTTAGCTAACGGCGTTCCGATCAAGGATGCGATAACGCGCGCCGGTGTACAACTCGCGCAACGCGATCACGTGGCCGCACCTCGTCATTCTGTAAAATTCGATATCGAGATAGATAATTGCCATGGTGAGATATGGTTTGCTGTTCTTGATGGTCTAACCACACCAGTCATCTTAGGCATGGACTTTATAACTAATTGGCAAGTCATAATTGACGCAAGCCAAGGGTATTGGTCCATGAAAGGGTCAACGAATCGTCACCCTTTAGGCTCGAATTCTAATACGCGCAGCTTCCTAAATTCGGCACAATTAATCGAACTATCTCCGGAACAAAGGCAAAAATTAAATGCGTTTCTAGACGAAAAATTATTTAAATTCACTTCTGGAACCGGTGTCACAAATCTAACGACTCATGTCATAGAGCTCACCGATCCGACGCCATTTAAATTAAAGCCTTACCGTCGTAGCCTAGAAGCGAACAAAATCATCAATGACCAAATTGATGTTTATTTAGACAAAAAGTTTATAGTCAGAAGCAACGGACGCTTTGCAAGCCCAGTAGTGCTCACATACCGCAAAGACGGTAGGCCTAGAGTATGCATGGACTTTCGAATGTTAAACAAAAACACCAAGAAGTCAGCATACCCTTTGCCACGTATGGATACCATACTTGATGCGCTATCCGAGGCCAACATTATTAGTACTATCGATTTGACCGACGCGTTTCACCACATACCAATTGACCCGAAATCGCGCGAATATACCGCTTTCGTCGTCCCTGGTCGTGGACAGTTTGAATGGGTCAGAATGCCCTTCGGACTTACAAATGCGCCGGCAACTTTCCAAGCTCTAACCGATAGACTAAAAGAAAAGTTCGTAGAACATATTCGCGCTAAAAATCTACCCGAACATTATTGCGAACAAGTCCACGCATATCTTGACGATTGGATAATAATATCCAAAACATTCGAAGAACATATTCTGCTTCTTGATGTAGTCCTTACCATTCTACAGGAAGCAGGATTGTCTATCAATCGCGATAAATCTTATTTCGCGAAATCGTCAGTGGAATACTTAGGTTTCATCCTAGACAGAGATGGTTTAAAACCAAACGCTAAGCGTGTCGAACCAATCCTCGAACGAGCAACTCCTCGTAACCGAAAAGAGTTGCGCCGTTTCAATGGTTCAGTAAACTGGTACCACCGCCACTTGCGCAACATTGCAAAAGTGCAGGGACCGCTAAACAAACTAGCGAGTCCAAAAGTACCTTGGAACTGGACCGAAGAACACGAGGCCGCGTTCAACGAAGTTAAAGAATCTCTAAAAAGCGCTTTAACTTTAGTCGCGCCTAAGCCTGGCTTACCTTTTTACTTGTATACCGATGCAAGTGACACCGGTATTGGTGCTATCTTGACACAGCAAGATGGAGAAAAAGAGTACTTGATCACGTGCTTAAGCAGACCTTTAAGGGGTGCGGAATTAAATTACACCACCACCGAAAAGGAATGTTTGGCCGTGATCTTTGCTATTAAAAAGCTCCGCTGTTACCTCGAATGCGCTGAATTTACTGTGATAACAGATCATTCCAGTTTAATTTGGTTGCAAGGTCTCAAAGACCCAAAAGGTAGACTTGCGCGATGGGCTCTCGAGCTTTCCGCAAACAGTGTCAAGATCGAGCACAGAAAAGGTACAACTAACGAAGCGCCGGATACGCTTTCGCGACTTTACGAAGACGATACTAGTGATACGCACGTTACCGAACTAAATTCCGTTAAAAGTCAAAGTTGGTACGACCAGATGTTAGAAAAAGTTCGTAAAGATCCCTCGCGCTATGAAAGATATAAAGTTGATTCGAACAATCAACTATACTATTATAAACCAAATATGGTTAAAGAAACCATCGGCGATAATAACGCCTGGAAAAAGATCCTTAAAGAAAACGAAATTTTACCGATTATTACCGAGCATCATTGCACTACTCAATCCGCGCACCAAGGTATCAATAAAACTTATCTTTCGATAATTAATCATTTTTATTGGCCCGGTATGCGCGAAGACATCAAGCGTTACGTTAATGAATGCGAGACTTGCCTCAAGTGTAAACCAAAAAATACACCCCCACAAGGCTTAATCTATCCGCGCAAAATTACGGAACCTTGGGAAACAGTGTCACTCGATATAGTAGGCCCCCTACCTCGGTCGAAATCTGGTAAAAGCTACATCTTAGTTTGCGAAGACACATACACTCGGTACATAGACTGCTTCGCGCTGTCCAAAGCAGACGGTCCCAAGATTGTAAAATCTTTAAACACTCTTGTTAACCGCTGGGGAGCGCCTAGAATCGTTATTACTGACAACGGTACGGAGTTTGTAAACCGCAACATTACGTCGTTTTTACAAAAAATCGGTTCAGTACAACGTACAACACCCGTGTATCACCCTCAGGCTAACCCTGTTGAGCGCGTGAATCGTAATTTAAAAACTATGTTAGCAAGCCTCCTCGGCAAAAACCAGCGCGAATGGGATACTCTACTCGAAGATATCCAGTTTGCATACAACACTACCGTTCACACTTCCCTTGGAGTCACACCAGCTTTTCTAAATTTTGCTCGTGAGCCAAGACGAACAGGCGAACCACCGCGCGAGGTAAACACTGACATAAACACAGACGAGACGCTTAACACTTGGTTAGATCGCGTAAAACAAATAGATGCGCTTCGCGCAAGAGTTGAACAATTCATGATTAAAGCTAGCAAGAAGCAAGGCAAAGCATATAATAAAAATCGGAAGAATGACATTAATTTCCAACCTGGAGATCTTGTATTCTATCCCAACAATACTTTGTCAAATGCCGCACAAGGTTACAGTTCCAAACTGGCACCACGTTTTAAAGGTCCGGCGACAATAAAAGAAAAATTGTCACCCATGATAGTCGTTATCTGCGATGCGCATGGTAAAAAGCTAGGAAAATATCATGTAAACGATTTAAAAGTAGCTAGGAAAAATCTTAGATCGCGTACCAATTTGTAAAACCGTTTTCAGAATTCAAGAAGACGAAATGGAGTCCTCAACCAGCGCTGATGCTCCAACCGCAATCACTATCTCCGAGATTATGGCCATTCACCTCACAACCATTCCTGAAGGGCAACAGACTCAAGAGGCGAAACTCAAATTTGAGGAATCGTCATCAGGGCTGATTGCGCTCTCAAAACCGACCTTCGAAAAAATCGTCACCGAGCGTGACACCTCCATTGCACAATTAATCGAAGCCAATAAAGTTATCGACGAACTGCGCAAAGAAGCCAGCACTCCAGCACCTAGTAACGCGGACCTCGCAAAGCATTCCAGAGAAATCCTCTTAATGAACCAAGAGCGCCGAGAGTTATCAGAGAAGTTAGCTACCGCCGAAGAGAATATTAAGTCTTCCGAGGAGCAACGCGCCAAACTCCAGAAAGTTATCGACTCCGATAAGGTCGACTACGACGAGCTTTCAGCAGATTATTATTATATTGAGGATCAATACAATAGATTACGCTCACTCTTCAAGAAGAGTATCACTGAAGTGTTCCGCGCAATAGCCGAATTCCGTGAGCCAAGACTCCGTCCTAAGGCCGCTCCAGGATGCCTAAACTGTGGCGTTCCCGGCCACAGTTACCACACGTGTGAGAAGACATATTCCGGTCGCTTCTGCCAAATTTGCTGTCATCCGGACTTTCCGACAGAAGAATGTCCTTGGCCGCATTATACCGAGTTGCCAGGACCATCGGAACGCTTACGCTGCAAGTGTTGTTGGCGTCCGCTCAACCTTCCAGATGCCAACTGCCACGATTGCCGAAAAAGGATGAAAGCAGACAACACCATGATGCGCTACAGACGCGCCTTCGAATTGGAATTCCAATCAATTCCCCCTCCAGCAATAAAGTCTAAGGAACAAAGCCAAGCCGAGGCCCCTCCTAAGCAAGAAGAAGAGCCATCAGCCCAATGCGCCTGTACCTCTGAAACTTCCTCCACTTCCTCCAATGAGTATCCAGAATCCTCTCCTCACACTTCCGATATCGCCCACGCCGCGTACTGGCAAAGCATCGCCCTGGCCCACAAGCTAGTAATTGAAAAGGACGACTCCGAAGAAGAAGACTCGGACTAGTGCAGTGTAAGAGACTTTTAAAAAAAGACTGTTAAATTACAGACTCTAACTATGATTTTTTGTTTATGTTAAATCGCGCCGTTGCGCACACGTATCTCATTATTATTAGTTTCTAGTTTTACGAGCGTACAAGCTCTCATGTCTACAAAGACCTACTTTTCGTTACTCATTACTTCATTTAGCGTCGTTACGCTTACTACTATTTTCATAACAATTATTATTATTAAAATTTTCAAGTTTATCAAGTTAAACGGCCAAATCGCGCCAAAGAACAAAAAAAAAATATATACTAATTAAAACTAAGAAAGACTGTTACGTTATCATAGGATTAAGTGCCAAAGAATTATCGAAACGTATTGTGATTCTCTACCTCAGCGTTAAGACTTCGATTTAGAAATGCGCTTCCTATTAAACTAAGACGAACAGTGAGACATTAGATAAGAATTTTATGAGATTCTTTTCCTTCTTTTTTATTTACAAATTTCAATTGCTTTATTTTACTCTAATCCCAAATAATAATATTTCTTTGCAAGCCAAGAATACATGGATTGGGAAATTTGACGGACTTAAGTCAATCCTGGGTAGTAGCAACGATCTAGAAGGGGGGAATTGTAACGATTCGTAATCGTTTTCTTCTTTTTATGAATAATCGTTGCCACTTCCCGAATTATTAAATGCAATAACCCTTAAATATATTACTATTAATATACGCGCGCAAATTCAAATTGCGCATAGTACCAATCTTAGCCACCAGGCGCCACGCGCGTCGCTGCAAGAGAGCAGACGACAAAAGCACATGCTCGTGCAATTGGCGCTACGTACAGGCAGATTGGTGCGAACCTCGATTTTGTAAAGAACCCTTACGTTCTCTTTTTTGTATAATTTACCTTTAAATTGAATAAAGACTGTGTGTTATTTTGATATATTAGTGCGCTTTATTGGATAATTGTTTTGGACTAATTAATCATTCATTCAGCGCCTTGCAGTGTCCGAGATACGGGAAATACTGGTAAGTTCGTCTTTTCTCCCCTCTTTTCTTGGCTTCTCTTATGAAGGAAAAGTGTCTTCTCAGCATTTCCATTTTTCAAGGAATTTTGGTTGGTTAATTGTGTCACCCCGTTTAAGTCCTACCCACGTTATATTTATTTAAAAATTAAATTCTTAAATAGGTTGCCACAAGGGAAAAATAATTCATTATTAATACAATTGTTACAACAATTGATAAAACCAATTGACTAATTATTAGTTTAAAAATAACTAATTATTTGCAAAAGAACAACCAATTTTTATCAAAAAACTTCAGCGAGTTAAATTAAAAAATTTAGTCAATTTACTCCCTCGCACACTTATCTAAGACCTATAACCATGGTTATAGGTCATAGATTGGGTAAATTGGGAAATTTTTACACTTGTAAATAGACATTTCGAATACAATTTTTCAAGTAGGTTCGGTTGTCGAAGTCTAGTTACAAAAAATTATCTACTTGAAAAATTGTATTCGAAATGTCTATTTGCAAGTGTAAAAATTTCAAGATTTACATATACATACTTTCTTATTATTTTTACAAATTATTTAGAATTAATATGAATATTAGTAAAATTACTAACCATCTTGACTATTGAGTCGTTAAAGCTATGAAAAATTTGTTGGAGGTGGACCTCTATAGCTCAGTGGAAGAGCAATCAACCGGCAATTGATAGGTCCTCGGTTTCGAGCCCCAGCAGAGTTAGTCTCACATTTTTTCATGGCTTTAAATTTATTTTTCAATTATTTATTGATTTGGCGGTGACGTTTAGGTTTAGATACCGGTACTTCTAGAATTTGAAACTTGGTCGTTATGGTAGGTTTCTACTTCACATTTAGTGAAGGAACTTATTAATGAGTTGACAATTGTTTCGTGAAAAATTCTGGGAAAATTAAAAAAATTACTAATGTCTAACAGCGAACGATAATTGTTCCACAAATTATTGTGACATTCCCTTTTTGAAGAGGATAAACCGGCTCGATTCCATTCATTTTTTATTTATATCAAAGCGTGGGTTATGCACTACTCAATAAAACTTCAAACTAAAAAATGCGTTCAAAAATAACAATATAGTCAATAAGAAATCTGAAATTCTCAAATCATTTTGGGCCCATGCAAAAAAAAAAAGGAGAAGGATTACGCTTACATTTTCATTATTTTTTAACAATTTGTTGTTTACTTTTATTAGTAGTCAGAAAAGGTTGAAGAATAACCCATTAGTGATATTTATTAACAAATTCTGTAAAATATTTCAAAAAATAAAAAAATATATATATATTTTAAAAAAAATATTTTAAAAAAATATTTTTATATTCATATTATTTTTTCAACTGGCCATCTCTCCCATCCCATATGGCCATCTCCCTCGGACTTACCCTATATGTGTACAAAATTACCACAAAGTTTACAACTTTTATTTTATTTACTTTTATTAACTGTAATCACACTATCATTTTAAAAACAATGCTTTCAAACTTTTTGTAACCGAAATTTAACGATGTCTCTGTTAGAAACAAACACGTTACAAACCCTGGTAAAAATTTCGGACTAATTCCGGATTAAATACGGACAGATTATTACGGATTAATCCGAAAATTGTACGAAAATGGTCCGAAAATGATCCGCGCTAGTCTGATATTAATCCGAACAAAAACCTAAATCCGAAAACACTCCGGAGTAATCCTGAATGTCTACGAATTCAGTCCGTAATTAGTCCGCAACAATCCGAATTTATGACCGGTGAAGAATTCTTCTAAAATAAGTACGGAATTATCCGAAATCAATGTGTAAAGAATACGGAATCAGTCCGCAACAATCCGAATTTAATCTAGTTAAAAAAACTAATTCCGTAAAATGTCCGAAGCAATCCGAACTCTGTAAGCAAGAAATCCGAAACAATCCGAAAAAGTCCGTAATTATTACGCAACAATCCGAAATTATGTCCGTTAAAAAATTCATCTAAAATAAATACGGAATAATCCAAAATCAACATGTAAAGAATACGAAATCAGTCGGCAATAATCCGAAAGTAATCCAGTTGAAAGATTTAATCCGAAACAAGTATTGAATAATCCAAAATCTGTATGCAAAGAATCCGGTAATAGTCAACGGCAATTCGAATAATATCCGATAAAAACACCCCAGTCCGAAAATAAGTCTTATAATAATTTGGATTTTGTAAATATATACAATCCACAGACAGTCCAAAACAATCCATATTCAATCCAATTCAAAGACTTAATCTGGAATGATTTTGGTATATTGAATTTGTATATTAAAAACAATTTGTATTAAATTTAGATAAATTCAAAATAATTATAATTTCATATGACAAAAACTTGACCATAACCAGATTAATTCCGGACTTAATCGGACTAATTCTGAATTCACTGGTTATACACAAACCGTATTGATTTTAGATTTATCCGGACTAATTCAGAGTGACAAAAACCTGACCATAAGCAGACTGTTTCGGATTAGCTTCGGATTCAACCAACCGGATTACTTCTGCATTTACTAGTTGCATATGATCTGACTAACTTCGGACTAAACCGGACTAATTACGGATTCAATAGATATAAAAAACTGTATTGATTTTAAACTTAATTTAGGGTGAAAAAACTCTACAATAAATCGTACTGTTGCGGACAAATTCCGGATTAGTCCAAAATCGGTCCGACTTTTTATTCAAGGTATTTACTTGTGGTAAATAAAATATTGACTTCTGCAGTCAATTTGTTTTTACAAAATTACTAGTATTATTAGTTATCTTGTTTCAATATTAAAATTAACACTGATGTGTTAGTTTCTTGTCATTTCTTTTCGTGGCACTTGATAAATTCTATTATGAATTTGAACTCCCATGTGAGCGTGGTATAGTGGTTAGTGTATTCGATTTCGGTTCAATATAATGTTAGATAGGTGTAGGTTCGAATCCCCAAGCGTTAGAAATTTTAAGTTAATGTAAATAAAATTGCGATAGGTAAATCAAAAAATATGTTGAATGTATACCATAAAGTAATAATAATTAATATGTGTAACTTGTATAATTATTTTTTTATTAATATTCACTAAATCGTCCGGACTAATTTTTGACTGTTTCGGATTAATTCCGGATTCACTAGTTAAAATTAACTGACTAATTTCGGACTTCATCGGACCAACTCCGGATTCACTAGTTGTTCACAATCCGTATAGAGTTCGGATTTATCCGGATTAATTTCGGGTGACAAAAACCTGACCATAAACCGCACTATTTCGGACAAATTTCGGATTAGTCCGAAATCTGTCCGGTTGTTTAACCAGGGAACTTAACCAAAAAATTCGTCTTTATAAACAATGGAAATAACCTGAAGCAGGCTTGTGCGCAAGGGGGGTTTGGGGGTTAAAACCCCTCTCAGAGAGAGCTGAATGTTGAGTTAAAGTTTTAAAACTTTATGAAAAATAATTCAAAATACAGTCGAACCTGGATAAGTGACATTTCAAGGGACGCACGTTGAGTATATTCACGCACACTACCATGCGTGATTTGCTTGTAATCTATCCTATTTTCGCATGGTGCCTTAGCGAAAGCCACATGAGCCATGGCTTTTACTACAACACCATGCGAAAATAGGATGGATTCCAATCAAATCACGCATGGTAGTGTGCGTGCAATATACGCAACAGTTCGCTGTGTGTTTTTTTAGCACACTATTTTTTTCCATGTAGCAGAAGAAATCAGTTCTTGACGTAGTGCTTGATGAAAAGAAACCAAGAGTCTACAATTGTAACATATTTTGTTGTGAAGATAATATCTAATTTATAAATCTAGTGAAAAGTTTTCAGTTTTCCATTTTTGAACAGGGACAGTGTACAAGTTTAAATATATTACAGCGAAAAGAAGATTTATTAGAAAAAGGACATGTGATGTCATCATTCATAGTCTCAGATTGTTTTTCATATTATAATGTTCATAATAAGTAATAAAACTTTGGTAATTTTAAGTAAATTTTTTGTGATTGTAACAATATAATATACAATTAATTTTATTATCGGTATACAAGTACGAATCTTTATAGTGAATGTGTTTGTGTTTTAAAGAAAAAATCCAATGTAGCAAAATATATTACAATTAATTTCAAAAATAATTGTAAGAGGAATTGTGATAATAACAAATACTTTTGTATTACTCTTTTGTTTGTTTAAAAGTTAAACAAACAAAAGAGTAAATTTGAAAAATATTCTTTTATTATTTATAAACCTAACAATTATTCCCAGTATGTAGAAACTGCTTATTTTAATATTCAGGAACTGGCTAGGAATGATTTATTTTACTAGACAAGGACTAGACAAAATAACTGTACAAAATCTTGACGTTGCTAGCGTTACATCCCTCGTTCAAGCCTGTCCATTTTTCCTATCTAGTTTCTAGATTGAATCTAGCGCAACTGGACAGTTTCTCATACACTTCCACGGTAAATTTCTACACGGGGAGCTGCTGCCACTGAGGAGTTGCTGCTTACCTTTGGGGAGTAGATTCTCGCCTTTTTGCGGTTAACTGCGAGCTTGAGGCAGTGAGCTCTAGCGGCACTCATGTAAAGCCTGCAGCCTGCCCAAAATTCTTTCAGTGTGGTTGCCATCCCTATCAGTCAATTCACAAGTATCTAACCTAAAAATTTGTTTTTCATTTCTCATAAATGCGATAAATCGACTTCAAGTATCAATGTTTTGACAAGTGCAACGTGTTTATTCATTATAAACAATTATTTTAATTCATATTTTTATGAATTATTCTTAGTTATTCCAATGTTATTGTAATTTTAGCATAAATCCAAAATGATACCGCTTTTACTCATTTTGAGTCTTTTCCCCAGAAACTCAGAATGAGTCGAAGGGGTATCATTTTTGTTGCACTTCAAAATGAGTATCATATGCTACTCATTTTGAGTTCAGTTTTATTATATTATTAACATAAGATTACCTAAAATTAATTAAGCCAAATAATTTTTATTTTTATCAAAAATACATCTATTTGAGTGAAATAAATAAATTAATAGTTTCAAATAACTCATTTATTATCGTTTGAATAAGTGATTTATTTCATTCAAATATTTTTTTATTTGTTTTTATTAAATAATTTATTATCATTAAATAGAACATAATTTACAATAAATAATTAATTAATTAGAACAAAAATACAAAAGGTCTGCATTTGGCCATATATCCCACCTGGGTGGGTAAGACGTCCCCCGCGGTAAGTTATTATTATTTATTACAATAATTATTATAAAAAATGGAAAACGCCAATCTAATATGTTTCTCTGATTAATTTGAAACATGAAAATAATTGCAAATATTTTCTTACGTGTTAATATCCTTGATTCTTGTAATAAGAAATTTTGTCCAGCAGTTTGAAAATTTTGGGCATTTTCAGCAATCTGAAATTTTTACATTATTATAACTAATAACCCCGGGGTGCCAGCCAGCTGGAACTTTATAGTAAAATTGTTATGGCCAATAGGTATAAAAAAACTAATAATCCATAAATAGTTATTAAATAATATATTTGCATTAAATAATTTAGTTTACTTGATGCGGTAAAATAAAGTAATGGAGTCAAATAATTTTTATTTATATCAAATATCCAATTAATTGAGTGAAATAAATAAATTAACTCAAATAACTTATTATTTGTGTTAAATAAATTCATTTATTAGATTCAATTAATTATTCAATTGGCCCAATTAAGATGTATTTCATTTAAATAAATGTGAATCAAATAAATATTTTTCAAATAATTTGAATTCATTGAATCAAATAATTTTTTTATCAGTCAATTCAACTTATGGAATAAATAAAAAAATAGAGTCATTTATAAGTGGATAAGAATATTTAACCTGTAGACCGCCGGGAAGTCTATATATATATATATATATATATATATATATATATATATAGACTCTACGTGTGAATGGGACTTTCTACAAGATATTCCTAAGTTGTAGCCACATTATTTTGAAATTTTTGAAGGTGAATAAATTTTATCAATTCCCGGCAGTCTACAGGTTAATAACCAAGGTAGAAATTGACTATAGGCACATTACTGGTTCAGTACGAAAAAATTTCAACCAGTATTGACTTTCATACTGGCCTATTACGTGTCCACCATCCCCGGTAAGAAGAAGTTGATTCAATAGATTAAAATGTATATACAAATATCGTTAAATTCTGATTCGTTTTAATGCCAAACTTATGTCATTTTTGAAGTTCCATGTTTTAATTCCTTTAAAAATAATTCATCTGCACACATTTATATTCTATTTAATTTGGTATGTATTTTACATCTTATTGGGTAATTAGAATTGAAAACAATTTAATTCTGTTTAATACCATAAAATTTGTAATCATTAGAATTCCATTTATGACTTAAATATTGCTGACACTTTAATTCATTTTAATGAAAAGGTAATAAAATGCATTAAAATGACTGCATATATGGTCAAAATTCACTATCCTTTTAATGCTAAACCAATATCATTTTTGAAATTTATGTGTAAACATTTTAATCGGTTTTAATCAACCTCTTCTTACCGGGTCGGCAGGTATCGCCTCTGGCTTGGGCTTAAAATAACACTACCCAAGTGTAACTCACCGGTTCTTTTAATACTTGGTATACACATTCTAGATCGAAAAATATTTGAAACGTATTTTTTTATATTAGCTTAAAAATGTTTTAAGGGGTAGAAACTACCCTTGTAACATTTGCATTATTTAAAGATATTTAACAGAGTTTACTGTAACATTATTACATAAGGGTGTCTCAAAAAAATTATTTTTTGAGTATGGTTAAGTATTAAATATTTTTGTATAATTCACCCTCCTCCCTTTTAGGGGGTGCAAAATTTCTACCCCTTTAACCAGGAGTGTCGCGTGACGCCTTTGACAAAAATCATACTTCTGCTTTATAAAAGTACTTGAAAATTGGTACTCGGGGGTTTTCGGGATCGCTGATTACGAATCCGGGGTCAGTTTTCAAAAATTCAAAATGGCGGATCCAATATGGCGGATGTCGAAATTAAAAATCAATCGAATTGGCTTGAAAATTTGTACTCGGGGTTTTCGGGGTCGCTGATTACGAATCTGATATTAGTTTCCAAAAATTTAAAATGGCGGATCCAATATAGCGGATGTCAAAATTAAACATCAATCGAATTGGCTTGAAAATTGGTACTTGGGGGTTTTCTGGGTCGCTGATTACGAATCCGGGGTCAGTTTTCAAAAATTGAAAATGGCGGATCCAACATGACGGATGTCAAAATTAAAAATCAATCGAATTGGCTTGAAAATTGGTACTCGGGGGTTTTCGGGGTCGCTGATTACGAATCCGGGGTCAGTTTTCAAAAATTCAAAATGGCGGATCAAATATGTCAATAAATGTTTAAAAAATCTAATTTTTAATTTTGTTGCGCGCAACAAATAGACAATTTTATATTATTCAATTGCTTTACTTTGTTTAAATGATATATTTTTATAGATTTTAAATTTTAAAAGCTTAGTACATTGACGATATGCTTGGGATATAATGTACGCATTTAACCGAATATCATCATCTAATCTAATATTTTCCCTCGAATTAGTATGCAGCGATTTCAAAAACTTTGAAAATATAAATTTCCAACATATAAAATGAAATTTATAATAATTGTCCACAATATTTGATCGGACATATTTAATTTTGAAAAACTAATTCTGCGCTCGTAATCAGCGACCCAGAAAACTCCCGAGTAATATGTTTCAAGTCAATCTAATTGATTTTGAAAAAATCCATTTTTCTTGACACTGGTGGTCAGTTTCTTACATTTTATCGCGACACTCAAGGGGTTAAGGGGGTATTTTTTATATTTTTAACGTCCTGTAACGCTAATTTAGAAAAATTTCGTCAACAAAAGAAAAGATTCATTTCCTTAATTTTTAAATAATATTATAAAAAAAGTTGTTTAAATGTTTATTGAAGCAATACCTTTTTACAAACAAATATTAAAAATTTTTAAAATTCTTTTTTTGCGAAAGACTCATTTAAATTTATAGAATAAACTAACCCCCTTTGCTAACCCTGGGAATATTATATTGCAGACACATCTCTTTTACAATAATGTGGGGAATAGTTGACGAAAAAAGTGGTAGATGCACAAAGATTTAATGCAACAGGAGCATTTGATAATGGCAATTGATTCACAAAAATGGCAATTTGTTGTGCAATCTTGCAGACAAACTCACAGTTATACTATTAAACCCATCATTTCAGCAAGCGGTGAGTTAAAATCTCCATTGATGATTGTTTTACAGGAAACAAATGGAAAATTTGGGCCAATTGTCGAAAAAAAACCTTTATAAAGCAGAAAACATCATTGTCTTTGCCTCGAAATCCAGCAAATTGACTTCTGATTTAGCAATGAAATGGTTTGAGACCGCGTTCTTGCCAAATACCAAATAAGGATCAGTACTTCTGTTAGATTCTTGGACAGGACAAAAAGATACAAAATTTGATATTGTCGATAAAGGTGAAAAATCGGTTAAAATTATGACCATCCCTGCTGGAACAACAGGATTTGTGCAACCTCTTGACGTTTACACGTTTAGACCATGGAAAAATTTTATCAAACAATTTTCTGACCTGATCATGCTTTACAATTACGACGTTAATCTCCATTTACGGAATAATATTTTAAAACTCCAATCATTGATTCACAATCAATTTTCTTCTCCGAGATTTGTCAATATCTTTAAATATGCATGGTAGAACAGTGGTTACATAAATGAAAAACCGGAAAAATGATTGACACTAGTCGAGTTCTGTCTGCAAGGTTGCGCAACAAATTGCAATTTTTGCGAATCAATCGGCATTATCAAATGTGCTTGGTGCATTAAGTCTTTGTGCATCGACCATTTTTTCGCTGTATCCACTAACCGCTGCGCACATTATTGCAAAAAATATGTGTCTGCATAATACTTTGAACGATTCAAAATAAGTTTTACTTATTTACAAATCATTATTTTTTTTAATAAAATTAAAACATATAAAACCCAAAAAAATTGAAAAATTGAAAATATTACAAAAAAAATTAAAAAATTAAAAAAAAAGGGAATAGATCCTCGCTACCTCCACGCGGTTATTCCTGGGTTCGGCAAAAAGCGAGCTTATTCTCTAAATCTGAATGTGTAAAGACTTTTTTAGCACACTACTAAATGTGTACAAATTGAAGTGCATTTGTAAGATTGCTTTGCATACAATGTACTTCGGATTCGTAATCAGCGACCCCGAAAACCCCCGAGTACCAATTTTCAAGCCAATTCGATTGATGTTTAATTTTGACATCCGCTATATTGGATCCGCCGTTTTAAATTTTTGAAAACTAATATCGGATTTGTAATCAGCGACCCCGAAAACCCCCGAGTACCAATTTTCAAGTACTTTTATAAAGCAGAAGTATGATTTTTGTCAAAGACGTCACGCAACACTAGGTCTTTTTAATAGTCTTTTTAATAGTTTCAGGTTTTATTGCATGTTTATTAGTGTCATTTTTGTGGTTTAAGGTTTGTTTGTTTGATTTGTGTTTTCTGTTTTTTTTAGGTTTAAGTAAATGTAAATAAGTTTCTTTGCGTTTCTTTTTAATTTTTTCGTTAGATTTAAGTTTATAATTAAATTCCTTTTTAACTATGAAAAAGACTATTAAAAAGACCTAGTTCTACAATTATCACTTGCTACAAACATGGAGGATGCTCGAACGAATGCTGATTTAAAAATGAGACTCTTAGAACCCCCTCTTTGACAAATCCACTCTTCCGGACGCGCAGTCGCGTTACGAGACTGAACGAAGTTATTCGAGTCGAGTCTACGCATGCGCGCTCTTCATATAAAGAATTACTTGATTCGCGAACTGGGTCTTCGCTTTAGGTAAACGAATAAAATGTTACTTTTCCATCATATATTACTTTTTTATTTTTCTATTTATCTGATTTATTTTAACTACTTTTTGATGATTAATACAAGTTGTTTAATTTAATGTAGGACTTGTTGAACAAATCAGAGTAGTTAAAAAGTAGTCAAATAATCTACTATGAACTTATTTGAAATATTTCTTAATTTTTTTATTGTTTTTTAATTTACATTAATTTGTTTATTTTATTTTACGCAGACAAATTATTTGTTTATTTTTTAATAACTTATTATTTATTTATAAATATTTATTAATTATTTATTTTTGTTCATAGAATATTATTAATTAAAGGCTTGGCTGCAATAAGGGGACGTACGCTCTCTCCACATACATTCAAGTCAGTCAAACTCCCTAAATTGAGAAAAAAATGAAATTCAAATTTTTGAGTTTTAAAAAGTTCTACTTTATAGGAAATAAGAAGGCGCATCTTTTTTTCCTTAAAAATTTTTTCTAAAACAAATATTTTTCATAATAAACTTGAAAAACTGAAAAATTTTGCTAATAAAAAATCATTCAATTTTAAAACATAAATCATCATATCTTGGGCAAATGTTGATGGATTTAATTTTAAAAAAATTGCGTACACTCGTTTGGGTCCATAGAAGACGATGACATAATAAAAATTTAAAAAAATGAAAATTTGTTTAAACATTTTTAATTGTAAACAGAGCTTTGTCACCAAAGACGTTTTCTTAACTTTGACAACAAAAAGTCTGCGAGGAATTTTAAGTTTGAACAAACTTCCAGTGGGACATTTGTTGATTATCGTATAACAAAGTTTTCTGTAAATTTTCAAAGAGATTCCTTATTTATTTACAGAAATATAAGAGTATTAACAAATACGGTGGCGCCGTCAGTTACAGCCACTATGCGTAGATACTCAGCATGACAGCTGATAATAAAGGATTTTTCTTTACAGAACATATAAACTTATAAATTAAGGCAAATTAAACGAAAACATTCGGACAATGAATAAAATATTTATTTACTCCAACGTTTCGAAATCTAAATGATTTCCTCTTCAGGGAGTCTATCCAAAAAAAAAAATATACAAAATTAAATAATAATAAAAATTATATACATAATTAAAAAAAAAAAAAAAAAAATAAAAAATAATTTAACAATACATAAAATAAAAATTAATGTATAATTATCTTACCAAAAAAATAATAATTAAAACATACGAAGACTTAAATTTTATATTTTATATGCCCTGACGATGGAGTAAAATCTGGAGTCAGAAAATTATAAAGGAACTTAATATTCATAAAATAAATTTAATTTAAAAAATATAATAATTGAAAAAATTCATAAAATAAATTTAATTTAAAAAATAAATAAATAAATAAATAAATAAAAATAAAAATAGTAAATAATAAAAAATAACAAATAATGAAAATAATAAAAAAATAAAAATAGTAAAAACATACCATAAATAAATAAATAATCCGTCTTGGTGTAAAACCATAAATAATAATAAATAACACATAGATAAAAAACAATTAAATAAATAAAGGTTCACAATACAATAATTCACAATAAAATAAAATAGAAAAATAATTTGTCAAAATGAGTAGAAACGTATTGCAAACTGCAAAGTCAAATTTAAAACTGAGCTCCAAACTCTAATCCAGTCATTACAATGAACATTTATTAAACAGAGAAAAACAAAAACAAATAAAAACAATAAATTAAATAAGAACAGAGAATGAAACTCAATGAGTATTTATTACGTTAAATTGCTGGAAATAAAATTCAAAATCATTTCGTACGATTTATCAAAATTATCCAAGTCGGTCATTTTATTTAAACTATTCTCTCCTTCTTTTTTTATGAAAAACATTTCTGACACTAATCGTTTGTTAAGATTTGGTTCAACATCTAAAATATTAAAATCATCCCATTTTATAAAATGTGGAGAGGAATCACAATTGGAATTAGTTAAATGATTAGTAATAGCATTATGATATTTGTCATTTAAATTAGAATTACTCATATGTTCCTTATAACTTATAACTTATAACTTATAACTTTCCTTATAACTTATAACTTATATTCATAATAATATTTATTTATATAATATTTATTTATATAAATAAAAAATAAATAAATTTATTTTATATAAATTATATGTTTTTTTATAAGAAAATTTTTTTAATATATGAACATTGAAATGATAATTCGGCATTTGTTGATTAATTCAAAATTTTATTTTCACAAATAATTTTTGTTATTGATTAAATAATGTGTTTAAAAATTATATATTGAAAACAATGTACAGTATTTACATAATTAATTTAAACATTAATCACAATTCTAATTTCCTTATTTAAATGTGAGAATTGCACATTTTCACAAGTTTAGTGATAACAATTTAACAGATGCTTAAATAATATAAAATAAAGCTTCCTAATTATATTTAATTGCATTTTGATTATTCAACAGACTGTTAAACAATATTCAATGTGGAACGCAATTAAATGTCTTCGAACAATTTAATAGACACTTAAACAGTATAAAGTTAAACTTTCAACTATCTAGAATTGAATTTTTACCATTTACATACGGTTAAACAATACAACAATACAGTAAAACAATCAAATCAAACATTAAAATAATGAAATATTTTTAATATTTTGAAACCAATTTAAAATATTAATTGCTTTTTTTGACTTCTTAACAACAGTGCTACTAAACAAATTATCATAATACGCACGACCTTTCTCACTAAGATAAATTAACAATTTTTTCACGTCAGCAATTTTTTCCTTCGAAATTCCAACATCTCGACCGATAATACAAGTTGTAGCAATTGATGTTTCAAAAAATGAAGAATTTTTAAGAATCGAAAAAGTTGAAGGTTTCGCGTTATAGGCATAATAAACATCTATGAGACCATTTCCAAAATAATGAATTTTGACAGCCTGTCTAACTTTTATTTCGGTAATATTTTTATTAATATCGGCTAGCTTTTCAAAATCTTTTATTGTAATTTTGGAAACGTCAACCATTGTAAATGGTGGGTCTCTCGAGTTTTCAATTAAATCTATGTATTCTTCTGGAGTTTCGACTTTTCCTTTCATTTTCTTTTTCTTGCCATACAGTCCAAAATTTCGGTCGCATTGACAATATGAATGTCCGCGTACAGGATAGAGATGCTGGATTTCGGTCTGATATTTCACTGCTAACATGGAAAAGAATAAAATAGTTAAATATTTCTTATTTTGACCACCAGCGGCATCGGAATATAAAAAAATTTTGTCGTAGTGGTTGAGCTCTAATTCTTTTTCAATGACATATTGCACTAAATTACAAACTGTGTTTGCACCTTTTTTTAATGTACCTTCTAAAAAGTGAAACATGTAACTGTTTGTACTTTTATGTACGTGTACATTAAAAATATACAACCACAATAATCTACAAAAGAATTGCTCGTTTACGTTTAGCTTCGGCAATGGAAGATTTTGTGCAAAATCAAATTCGAGATGCAAAACATTTTTATTATTTAACATTTTTTTCTTTAGGGTCGTATAATACTCAATTTGTTCTCTATGATTTTTATAATCGCCTTCGTTGACTCCAGTTGCTTCAAATTCCGAACACATATTACAAACATCTTTCCTAGGTAATTTAAATGAAAAATTGACATAGTTATTAAAATATTTGCGATAAGTGCTCTCATCTAAGGGGATTTTCTCATCACCAGTAACAGAAGTATAATAATCTACAAAGATGTTATACAACTCATGTAAAGTTAAGTCCGACGAAGTAAAATAATTTAATTTTGAATTTTCACGGGTGTTGTGTGATTCAGAATGAGGTAAACTTTCGCAGTGAATTTGAATAAGACTTTTTAAAGCGTTGGATAACTTTTTCACGTGATTTTCATGTTTCCCGCAACTGTCACTTAAATTTGTGTTCGTTAATATTTTTTTTGAACAGTTTCTATCCTTCGTTTACAAATGCCAAACAAACTAAACAAAAAGACTTTACAAACAAATAACAAATTATTTTTAGAAAGAATGTGATATTGCCATTTTGGTGATTTCCTCTCGTCCTTGTTATCATCCTTAGTAATCATGAAACTCAATAAGACATTTTGAGATAGGTAACAATCTAAATTCCAAAAATCATTATGCATTTTCTCCTGCTCACATAATGTTACTTTCGAAAAGCACTGGCTTCGGCAACAAAATTCCACAGGAATGAACATTTTTTTCTCAGATGTTTTGCCTGCTTCAGTAATATATTCATCTCCCTAAATTGAAGTATAAAAAAAATAAAAAATATAAAAAATTACAGTAACATTACACGGGCATGTAAAGTAAATAAAAATGGATATCTAAATAAATAACAAAGAAAATTTTTTCCTTTTTTATAATTAGAGAAAAAAATACTTTTTAGCAATTTTTTTATAAGCATAAAATATTATTACTACTATTATTATTAGACACTATCTAAATAATAATAGTATTAATATTAAAAAATATTAAATAAAAAAATTAAATAACGAAAACATTTGGTTAGTATTAAACTGTGCCTATAAGTATTAACGGAAATAATTTTTGAATAAAGTGTTGTTGATAATAAATTTACCTTGTTTCTAGAACATTTCCTAACATTTCTTTTCCAATTAGTTGGATCTGCAACCGTTTTTTCGGCCTCTAGTGGCAACCATGGAAAAAAACACTAACAATATTCTCGGAAAAAAAGTAAAAAAAATCGAAAGATATTGAGAAATATTCTATGAAACAGAAATATATCAACTGCTTCCAACTCAATCACAAATAAAACAATGCGAAAATTTGTAAACGTTTCATACACAGACATTTATACACTTAATTTACATAAAAAGGCACAATAACAAAAATTATTTGTGAAAATAAAATTTTGAATGAATCAACAAATGCCGAATTATCATATCAATGTTCATATATTAAAAACATTTTCTTATAAAAAAATATATAATTTATATAAAATAAATTTATTAATTATTTATTTATATAAATAAATATTATTATAAATATAAGTTTATATGTTCTGTAAAGAAAAATCCTTTATTATCAGCTGTCGTGCTGAGTATCTACGCATAGTGGCTGTAGCTGACGGCGCCACCGTATTTGTTAATACTCTTATATTTCTGTAAATAAATAAGGAATCTCTTTGAAAATTTACAGAAAACTTTGTTATATGATAATCAACAAATGTCTCACTAGAAGTTTGTTCAAACTTAAAATTCCTCGCAGACTTTTTGTTGTCAAAGTTAAGAAAACGTCTTTGGTGACAAAGCTCTGTTTACAATTAAAAATGTTTAAACAAATTTTCATTTTTTTAAATTTTTATTATGTCATCGTCTTCTATGGACCCAAACGAGTGTACGCAATTTTTTTAAAATTAAATCCATCAACATTTGCCCAAGATATGATGATTTATGTTTTAAAATTGAATGATTTTTTATTAGCAAAATTTTTCAGTTTTTCAAGTTTATTATGAAAAATATTTGTTTTAGAAAAAATTTTTAAGGAAAAAAAGATGCGCCTTTTTATTTCCCATAAAGTAGAACTTTTTAAAACTTAAAAATTTGAATTTCATTTTTTTCTCAATTTAGGGAGTTTGACTGACTTGAATGTACGTGGAGAGAGCGTACGTCCCCTTATTGCAGCCAAGCCTTCAATTAGTAATATTCTATGAACAAAAATAAATAATTAATAAATATTTATAAATAATAAGTTATTAAAAAATAAACAAATAATTTGTCTGCGTAAAATAAAATAAACAAATTAATGTAAATTAAAAAACAATAACAAAATTGAGAAATATCTCAAATAAGTTCATAGTAGATTATATGACTACTTTTTAACTACTCTGATTTGTTCAACAAGTCCTACATTAAATTAAACAACTTGTATTAATCATCAAAAAGTAGTTAAAATAAATCAGATAAATAGAAAAATAAAAAAGTAATATATGATGGAAAAGTAACATTTTATTCGTTTACCTAAAGCGAAGACCCAGTTCGCGAATCGAGTAATTCTTTATATGAAGAGCGCGCATGCGTAGACTCGACTCGAATAACTTCGTTCAGTCTCGTAACGCGACTGCGCGTCCGAAAGAGTGGATTTGTCAAAGAGGGGGTTCTAAGAGTCTCATTTTTAAATCAGCATTCGTTCGAGCATCCTGCATGTTTGTAGCAAGTGATAATTGTAGAACTAGGTCTTTTTAATAGTCTTTTTCATAGTTAAAAAGAAATTATAAACTTAAACCTAAGGAAAAAATTAAAAAGAAACGCAAAGAAACTTACTTACATTTACTTAAACCTAAAAAAACACAAATCAAACAAACAAACCTTAAACCACAAAAATGACACTAATAAACATGCAATAAAACCTGAAACTATTAAAAAGACTATTAAAAAGACCTAGTTCTACAATTATCTCTTGCTACAAACATGGAGGGTGCTCTTTGACAAATCCACTCTTCCGGACGCGCAGTCGCGTTACGAGACTGAACGAAGTTATCCGAGTCGAGTCTACGCATGCGCGCTCTTCATATAAAGAATTACTCGATTCGCGAACTGGGTCTTCGCTTTAGGTAAACGAATAAAATGTTACTTTTCCATCATATATTACTTTTTTATTTTTCTATTTATCTGATTTATTTTAACTACTTTTTGATGATTAATACAAGTTGTTTAATTTAATGTAGGACTTGTTGAACAAATCAGAGTAGTTAAAAAGTAGTCAAATAATCTACTATGAACTTATTTGAGATATTTCTCAATTTTGTTATTGTTTTTTAATTTACATTAATTTGTTTATTTTATTTTACGCAGACAAATTATTTGTTAATTTTTAATAACTTATTATTTATTATTTATTTATTTTTGTTCATAGAATATTACTAATTGATTTAAAAAAGAAAGAATTCAATTCGATTGAAATTTACGAGTTTTATTTTTTATTTATTTATTACTTATTTATTATTTATTTATTATTTATTTATTAATAAAATGTTGCTTATTGATTTAAAAAAGAAAGAATTCAATTCGATTGAAATTTACGCGAGTATTAGGTAATTTTGACCGTTACCTTGTACACAGAGCCTTTGCTTCAGTGCGCTTTTTGGCCCTGCGCGCAAAGACAAAAAATACAATATCTCCGAAAGTTTAAGAGTCTCCATCGATTTCTTTATGTCAAAATACTCGTGAAATCCTAAGGAATCAAAATATCGCTATTAGAAAAAAATTAAAGATACGCTTATAAGCAAAAAGTTGTTTAAACAATATTTTTTAAATTTTTTATTTAAAACAAAAAAAATGTTTTCATTTTAATTGTTTGTAAATAATAAGTAATTCTTAAAAAATTATTAAAATCCATCCATATGTCTCTGAGATATTGCGTTTTCAAAATTTTGAAAACCCTGAACAACCACAAATTTTTAAAATTTTCGAAAATCTTTTTTGGAATTTTTATTCGCATGTATTCCCCTACAATTTATTTATTTATTTATTTATTTACCATAATAAACGGGACATGCCTTTTCGTACAAAAGTACCTAAAAAATAAAATTACAATAGTAAATACAAAATTTCATAACTAAAATCTAGGCTGGCTTAACATTATCGAAACTTAAAACTAATCTACGCAATGCTAAGGTAAATCTCTGTATATTATTATCAAAAAAATTAATTCGATCTGAGATTGTATTAGCTTCTCTACTAATCCTACAAATAAGTTCATTATTTCCATAATTCGTTCTATGATAGTTTGCTCGGAAAGGTACAAAATGTCTAGTAATTCTATAAGGAACAGCTAAATTGATCATTGATAAAAGAGCAGGACACAAAATAAACCCATTCAAAATTTTATACAAAAACAATAAATTATTAAAAAGAAATCTTGACAAAACCAAATTTCTCAAAGTTTCACCAAAATCAGAGAACTGAGGGACAACTTTGATTTGTTAGGTATGATTTGACCCAGTAATAAAGCAATGCTGCGCTGGAGAAACATAACCCCTAAACATTCACTATATAATTTCAAAATCTAAAATTTGGAAAAAAAAATTAGAAATAGACAAATTAGGAAGTTGGAATTTTATTTTGAAATAAGAAATAAAATTTACTTTTAAGGATTTAGTCTGTAATTTGATATTAGTTAACAAGAATAATTATGTATTCACATGAACTTGAAATGTGTTAGAATAAATAGTTCTGTTTTACTTTTTTTCATACGAATTCGTGTTAATCCATTTATTTTGTAATTTGTATATTTATTAAATAATAATTTATCATAATAACTGGAAACGGTAATAGGTAGTAAAAATTTTCTACCGAATTAAATTTACAGATAACCTAAATTCTAAACTATGATGGGATTAGAAAAACATTGACATATTTAAAGAATTGAATATAGAATGTTATTAAATAATAAATTAAAGTTATAGTAAAATTATTTCTATTTGATGTAATCATACCCAGATAGCAAAGTGCGCGCATAGTGACGGACGCATGCTCCCACGCGTGCTGATTAATCCGCACGGCGTGCGCTCATTTAAGCACACAGATGCGTCCTCTTATGCGACGCATATGCCACGCATGGTGTGAAAGTCGCACGCGTGACGGCAAAAAGCTTGTGCATAATGTGTGTGTCTTTATTCACCACATAAAATTAGTATTAAAATTATACATTTGAAATTCTGTTTAATTAATATAAATGCGTATTTTATACTGAAATTTAGCATAGGTATAATACTCCTAAAGTAAGAATTTATATTATTAATTTTAGAATCTAATCTTAAAGTTAAAAATATATACTAAATAATACTAAAAATATATTATTATCTTAAGAAAAACATATTCTAAACTGAAAAAACTTTTTTGGTTTAAATTAGTGATTTCTTATCAAATAAATATTTACTTACACTTTGGTGTAAGTAAATATTTATTTGATTTATTTATACACTGGACAAAGATTTTCTTTGGTCCCGAAGCTATTTTCGAAATTAATTAATTTTAAACTTTTCACTATTTTTATCACGTTAATACATGTGATTTTTAAAAGACGAAGTTGGGTCTTCTTGTTTAATGGTTTTTAAACAACTTCAGTTTTAGAAATATCACATGTATTAACCTAATAAAAATAGTGAAAATTTTAAAGTTAATTAATTTGGAAAATAGCTTCGGGACCAAAGAAAATCTTTGTCTAGTGTGTGTATTTAGTGATCAAATAATTAATGAATAATTAATTAATAATAATAATTAAATAATAATAATTAATTAATAATTAATTAATAATATTTTGAATTTTCCCAGAATTTTTCACGAAACAATTATCAACTACAGGTGGACCTCTGTAGCTCAGTGGAAGAGCAATCAACCGGCAATTGATAGGTCCTCGGTTTCGAGCCCCAGCAGAGTTAGTCTCACATTTTTTCATAGCTTTAAATTTATTTTTCAATTATTTATTGATTTGGCGGTGACGTCTAGGTTTAGATACCGGTACTTCTAGAATTTGAAACTTGGTCGATATGGTAGGTTTCAGCTTCACGTTTAGTGAAGGAACTTATTAATGAGTTGATAATTGTTTCGTGAAAATTTCTGGTAAAATTCAAAATTAATATGCAGAAGAATGCGAACCATCTTGACTATTGAGTCGATAAGGCTATGAAAATTTGTTGGAGGTGGACCTCTGTAGCTCAGTGGAAGAGCAATCAACCGGCAATTGATAGGTCCTGGGTTTCGAGCCCCAGCAGAGTTAGTCTCACATTTTTTCATAGCTTTAAATTTATTTTTTAATTAATAATAATTAAATAATAATTAATTAATTAAATAATTGACCAATTTTCGTAATTTTTCATTTTTCTGCAAGAAAGTTATTTACATATAAAAATCGTGAAAATAAGCAAAATGCCAATTTTAATTGCTTATTCTTTTACATTTAGGAAGAAAAAAGGAAGAAAGTGATAAGAAAAACTAAAAGTTAATCATAGGTACTTTATATTTGATAAAGTTTTATTCAATTTAATAATTTCTGTTTCTCGCATTTAGTGAATGAAATTCACGAAATTAGGTTATTTGTCAATTGAACTTTAAAATTATTTTTCATTTAATAGTTTCTAACAATTTATAATAATAAACTTTAGATGCTTATTTTACAATAAATACTCAAAATATTTAAAAAATTCTTTTTGTTCAGTAATCCTAATACCTTTAAAATCATTTCTGCAAAATATTATAATTTTTTAAAAATAGTCGGCAACGACTTTAGTCGAAATATAATGGAATGACTCCCTAATATTTTTTGTTAGTGGAGGAATATATCTCATGATTGAAGGAAGGTAAAAATGGTAACTTTTGACAACAAATTCTGTCAAAAATTTCAATTTCCTTAAAAACCCGTTGTCTAATCAATATATTTCCCCACTTACAGAAATTTTGCGTATTTTGATTTTAGAGATGCAGTCAAAAGATATCTTAACCTCCTCAAAAGCAATTTTTTGAAAAGGGGACCGAAGAACGGGACTGATTTTTATTTTTTTTCGAATATTTTATATCTTACTTACTTAATAGTGTTCTTTCAGATACCAAAGAGTTCAAATAAAAACATTTACTTTATTTGAAAAAAAGTTAATAAACAAAACATACGTTTTCTGGTCGTTTCGACCAATGTAACCTCCACTCGTGTCACAAAAATCACCGTAAACAAATGGCTGCCTTTATACCTTTGTTGCTTAATATACTATTACAATTTGTGTATTGAATGAATATTCATAAACATACTTTTAATTTCTTATAATTTCTTTCAATTCTTTCTCAGAAGTTGTAACACTTATAATTATAATCATTAATTATAAAATTCCCAATTTAACCCTTAAACCGTACCCTGGGTGTGCGACACCCATATTCTAGCTTTTTACTCTAATATTTCGGTTAAATTCGTAAAAATTGAACATGTGTCGTTATTGGACGATACATTTTGTACTTAACTTTATGTTCCGTGAGGGACATTAGTCTCCCAAGTGTCTCTGTGTATTTGATAACTTTATGAAGTTGTCGGCGAAAAATTTCTGCTTGTTTGACACCCAGTTTTTGGTTTAAGGTAATTTCAGTAGTTTTAAAAAACTCTTTTTTAATTATTAAAATTAAATAAATCATTATGAAACCTATTTTCCTTCAAAATAGATGTACTGAGCTATATAAGATAATTTTTCCGAAAGATAATATCCTATTCCAGCTTGGAGAACACACTTAAAAGTCCCCGGGTGTCGCACACCCAGTGTGCGGTTTAAGGATGGATTCGGCAGTGTGCGGTTTAGGAGTTAAATTTTTAATTAATAAATATCTAACTTAAAATAATTATAAAAACTAATAATATTGTTTTTAAATTCATAAAATTTAAATTAATTTTATATCAGTTACTAATGTTTAATTAAAAATATAATAGAGTGTTTCATGAAATAAATTTCAATTTTGATTTATATTTCGAAAACTGCAGCATCAGATCGGTTTACTATTATTAGGTAATTAAGGCAAACCTCTCGTCTAGGATGAAACAACACACGTGCTATTCATTTGGCATCTGCAATATCATTCGTGCAATGAAAAACAAAAGCAAATATACATACACGCAATTAATTTTTTAATCCACATCCTATTTTACATATCTTTTTTTACAATCTATGCACAACCAATAAAAACGTATTTCCGATAAATATTTCTTTCATATATGTGTATATACATTTTTTAGTTTTCCAATTATCGTTTTAGTCCCAGTGTTAAAAACGAATACAAGTATAGATAATTCGTAGTTATTATCGGTTAACGAAAAATCACGAGCTCGTTTGCTGACTGTCATTGACGTAAAACGACCCTGACGCAGGTTCTTCGCAGTACTATTTCTAGATATATCATATAGAATTGTACAAATACGTGCACATTCATCTTTATATATATATATATATATATATATATATATATATATATATATATATATATATATATATATATATATATATATATATATATATATATATATATATATATACAATTATTTTCATCAATTGCCAGCGGCAAATGCTTTTTTCGCTTTCTTAATCACAATTTGAAACATGCAAAGAAAACTTGAATCTTTTTTTCCTTTGTGCAAAGCCTTTGAAGAGTGCAGTTGATAAATAAATAAAAAAACGAAAAAAAGAAAACAAATTCATAAAAGCATAGATACCTGAAATGGAGTTGGATCAGAATTCGTGAAATTTTCACAGAATATAAAAAGTATTTTTTTTAAATCGAAATGTCGAAAAAACATTTCTATTTGGCCTTAAGAATGTGTCCACCAAAAAACAGAAAAAAAATTATTTTTTATAAAAGTTATTACAAAATTAATTTTCTTGAAGCTTTTTAAACAAATATTTATTCCTCCTAAATGAATGAACCGATTTAAATGAACCAAGCGGGAATATAAAGGGGATAAAATATACTTTCGTTAAGAATTAGAAAATTTTTTAAAAATTTATTTTTCAATAATTATTTAATAAATTTTTTACAAACAATTAATTTTTTATAATGTTCTACGCCTTTTAAAAATTTGAAAAAAATATTAACATACACTTTAAACTATAAGAAATCAAAATCCGTTGAGAAAATTTTGGAGCGACAATTATTTTAAAAGTTATAAACAAATTATATTGGCGCGGTGTTGTGCATCAACGCTGAACTTAGTTTTTGATCATTTTTATCAATTTTGCTTCCTCATAAAGGAAGCTTTGTATTAGCAAAATTTTGGATTGTCATTTTTTGACATATTTATAATTTTTTTTTTATTATGCCTAATACTTTAGTACTTTATATATGCACAGGAACTCCCCGTATAAATGTTCTAAACAAATAAAAAAAAATTTCGACGTATTTTGACCTCCGAAGTCCAAGAAACGGATTTTAAAAATTTGTCCCGATGTGAGTGTGTATGTGTGTGTGTGTGTGTGTGTACTAACATTACATTTGCCTCAATATCTCAGAACAAGAAAGAGCAAAAGGCCCAAATTTTTTCTTAAATTGTAGGTCTCCCCGGGGGACATAAAATGAGAGTATTTTCAGCCCGATTCATGAAGTTAAACTATTTTTTTTTGCATTTTTCATTTTGTGAAAAAACGTTTTTTGGACATAACTTAAAAAAATGTTAGGACACTTGTAAATGTTTTTCTTTAATTTTGTAGAGTTTTTTCACACGCATCTTTTGAGCCCTAATTGAATATTTTTCGTTCATATTAACCGGAAATATTAAAGTTTAAAAAATCAAAAATTTTTAGAAAATAAGACTTTTTTGAAAATGTTGTTAAAAAATGTAGAAGTTTAGTTTTGTAGAGTTTTTTCAGACGCATCTTTTGAGCCCTAATTGAACATTTTTCGTCCATATTAACCGGAGATATTAAACTTTTAAAAATCTAAAATTTTGAAAAATAAGACTTTTATAAAAAATTTTTTAAATTATGTGAAAGTAACTTCAAAAAATTATTACCAACTTGAAGAGCATTAAAAAACGCTTCGTTTGACCTATTTTTTAACCTGATTCGGGCAGAAATTATGAAATTATTGGTATTTGAAAAATCAAGAATTGTGGAAAATATCATTTTTTCAACATTCTTGTTTATTAATTTATGTGTAATTATTAAACTATTATTACCATCTTATAGAATATATAAAAACACATGTTTTGGACCAAGGTTTAATGATTTTTAACCCTTTTATAAAAAGTAATTCTTATATTTCAATTATTATTATTTCTATGAGGACACTGAGAAAACTGGAGTATTGGACTAAACATCTGGAGGGACAAATCGTTGATATTTGAGAGTTAGCTATTGGATAACAATCTAAATGTTCAAATACACCATTGACAGATATTCGTGCCATTTCTCTTGGAGGGAAAATGAGTTTATAACAGAGGGACAAATTAACCATCTTGAGAAATCCCTTCCTTATCCGGCGCGAAATGAATAAATATGGCAACCTAACCCCTAAATTAAATACATAAAATGTCAGAAAAATAATTTCGCGCGCATCAGATCGTACACATTTTCTGCGCAACTTTTAACCCTCAGATATAATGGGAGAGAATATACAAGTAGATTTCCATTACCAATTCAAAATTTATTTTAGAAGGACTATTTAACTCTCTTCATAAGCAAAGGAAACATACACTTTTTGAACCTCTAAATTTGACTCTCCAGTTTTCTCAGTGGAAGCAAAGTGTTCATGAAATGAACACCAAAATTATAAAAATGTACAACTTGGCAGCGGTTTTATGGTTATATAATTGAATAAAAATGTTAATTTGACAGTGTTTTGTTCATTTCGTAGTTAAAAATAATGTTTTAATTCTGAAAATCATCAAAATCGCATCTCCGTTCAATATAATTTGTTTATAACTTTTAAAATAATTGTCGCTCCAAAATTTTATCAACGGATTTTGATTTCTTATAGTTTTAAGTGTATGTTAATATTTTTTCAAATTTTTAAAAGGCGTAGAACATTATAAAAAATTAATTGTTTATAAAAAATTTATTAGAAAATTATTAAAAAATAAACTTTTTAATAATTTTCTAATTCTAAACGAAAGTTTATTTTTTATCCCCTTTATATTCCTGCTTGGTTCATTTAAATCGGTTCATTCATTAAGGAGAAATAAAATTTTGTTTAATAAGTTGCAAAAAAATTAATTTTGCAATAACTTTTATAAAAAATAATTCTTTTTTCTGTTTTTTGGTGGACTCATTCTTAAGGCCAAATAGAAATGTTTTTTCAACATTTCAATTTAAAAAAAATACTTGTTGTTTTCTGTGAAAATTTCACGAATTCTGACCCAGCTATATATTAGATAAATGAGGCTCCGGATCTTAAAAGGGCAAACGCGCGAACACACGGCAAATAAGTTGGCCCCTGGAGATAAAATTTTGAAGTTGTTCAAAATGAATTTTAAATTATTGTTTCTTGTACAGAATTTCAAGGCGAAACTTTTTTTCTAATAAAAATTTTTTATATAATTTCTCGTTTTCACGTAAATTGAAAAAAACGTGATTTTTTAAGTTAAGAAATTTTAATGAATTTTTGACTTCAACTCGTGACTACTTCGTTAAATATTAATATTTTTCCACGAAATTTACACACAATATTCTTCAAACTATTCCAAGAGTGAAACAATATTTGGAAATTTAAAAAAAATTGTATGTCAAAGTAAATAATTATTTAAATAATTTTGTCGGAAAAATGATTCTCCTATTTTCAATTGAAAAAGTTGAGTAACGAATTTTCGTTTTCGGAAAGCTTTCAGCGACAAAAATGTTCATTAATATGTTAGGAAGTTTTTTGGAAAATATCTTGCCATTTGATAATAAATTAAAGTTAATAGAGCAATTTTAACATTGTCGCGCTCTGCTGTAAACGTAAACAATGTCTAACTATATGCATTGGTCTTGTAATGGCGGCCATGATACACGTGCGCCGCCACGCCGCAATTTTACAGCAGAGCGCGACGATGTTAAAATTGCTCTATTGTCTTTAATTTATTATCAAATGGCGAGATATTTTCCAAAAAACTTCCTAACATATTAATGAACATTTTTGTCGCTGAAAGTTTTCCGAAAACGAAAATTCGTCACTCAACTTTTTCAATTGAAAATAGGAGAATCATTTTTCCGACAAAATTATTTAAATTGGGGATTTAAAATTGCAATGCGACACATAGTGACCATAACGTGAACTAAAAAAAATGGCTACTGTGGGTGTACAAGGTTGCAAAAAATGTTAATATTTAAAGTATTTTAATGTTTAAGAAATATTTGTTAAGATTGTTGGTCATTATTTATCTTTTTATTGAAAAACTACTTAAAATTAAAACAGAAAAGTCACAATATAAGTTTATATTTTTTTAAATTTGTACACCCATTTCGTCCATTTTTGGTGTAAAACACTAGCGGCACCGAGCCCGCGGTGGTAATTTTCATTGCCAATAATTATTTACTTTGACATACAATTTTTTTTAAATTTCCAAATATTGTTTCACTCTTGGAATAGTTTGAAGAATATTGTGTGTAAATTTCGTGGAAAAATATTAATATTTAACGAAGTAGTCACGAGTTGAAGTCAAAAATTCATTAAAATTTCTTAACTTAAAAAATCACGTTTTTTTTCAATTTACGTGAAAACGAGAAATTATATAAAAAATTTTTATTAGAAAAAAAGTTTCGCCTTAAAATTCTGTACAAGAAACAATAATTTAAAATTCATTTTGAACAACTTCAAAATTTTATCTCCAGGGGCCAACTTATTTGCCGTGTGTTCGCGCGTGTGCCCTTTTAAGATCTGGAGCCTCAAATATTCTATTTATATAAATCGATATATTTTGGAAATAAAAAATAATACCTATAATTATTTTCCATTTTGTAGTACTCTTTGCTGTATAATAATACAGCAAAGAATAGTAGAAAAATTTTAAAAATCGAAAATTTGTTGTGGTGTCTTTAATTTAAATCTTGAAGGCGCAGACACAGCTCGTTGACTGCCTGCCTGACTGCAAGAGTTGTCATGGTAATACATGAGAGTATATAAGAGAGCCAGAAAATTTAAATTAAGTGTGTAAGGTGTGAGTGCGCCATTAAAATGTTGTATATTTTTTTCTTTAATAGAATTCCATCAGACGCATCTTTTAACCCCTTCACTGCCAGGTAAACAAATCGTTTTCGGGCTGAAATTTTTAATATCAGATATCAAATATAAGAACCAAATTTTTTTGGTTGAATTTTTCAAATCTGGTATCAAGTTTGGATTCAACTACCACAAAAACCCCCCAAATACCGCATTTCGATCGAAACGCATAAATTTTTTTAATGTTCTGCCATATTGGGTTGCCATATTAAATCCGACGTTTTGAATTTTATAAAGCTGATATGAAAGGTGGATTCAACAATCTCCAAAAACCCCCACATGACGAACTTCATAAGCAAATCTTGTAATTTAATAAAATTTTTGGTCTCCATTATATTGGATTCTCCATTTTTAATATTTTTATATGGGCCATTACGCAATCCAAGAGGTTAATCTATTAGTGAAAATTCAGTTGTATAATTCTATTTCGAGTAAAAAAGTTTTAAAAAATCCGAATTTTTAAAAATTTATCATTTTAATGTTTATGGTTTTAAATTTCAATGTAAGTGTTTTTTAGATTTGTGATTTTTACTTACTATTATTTCATCATTTAAAATTCATGTTATATTTTGATCTCTATGAAGAAATACTGCATTTATCAAGTAAACCCAAAAATATAACGCATCCAAAAAAAAATTAAATTCAAAATGGTGAATCCAGTATGGCGGACTCCTTTCCGAACTTCTATTCCGTTTTCATTAATAGGCAATTTTATTTGACCATTACTATTCGTAGCATTTCATCCAAGCAGTCCTGTTTACTGTGATAGCGGTATATTCATCAAGCTTGTAAATTGAGCAAATAATTTCAAAAAAATTTTGAATAATTGGAAGTTTTACCTCTTATCGTGTACTAATAGCACCCAAAGTTAGAGAATTATAAATAAATTTTAAATAAATCCTAAGGATGTCACAGTGCTAAACTTAAACAGTTCAGTTTCCCAGATCTTAAGGGTGATACCACAGTGGGACCCATGTTGCGCAAAAGGTTAGGTGAGGTTATTACAGAACTGTCACGGTACTGCTCGGATGAAATGCCACGAATAGTAAGGGTGGGACTGCGGCCTAATGGTCAAATAAAATTGTCTATTAATGAAAACGGAATAGAAGTGGAGAAAAATATGAACGTACCCTTACTCACTACGCAGATTTGTAATTAGAACGGATCACAACTTTAATACTTTATTAACTAAAAAAATGAAAATTATTTTTTTCGAATTTACTCACGTATAAACCAGTTTTCGCTCGCTTATATGCAGTTCTAACGGTTCTTTCACTAACCTATCAAGGTCAGTTTTATATTTGACAAGAAAGTAGTAATTTACTAATATTCTTAAAATTAGGTAATATATCATGTCATATAATACTAAATTTGAATTTAAACAAATCTTTTGAGTAGGTATATCTATATTAAATCTATAAAAAATAATAAGATTAATAAGATTTGTCGTTAATTATTAATGTCAACTGGTACGTTTTTTCGTCGAAAAAAGCAAATAAATTAAAAACACTCAAATAGATTAAAAAATATACGCTTTAGACAGTTTTAAAAAGTTATCTGTAAAAAAATGCTACTGTGATGCTTGCAAGTGATTTTTGAAAATGTTTTAAAACTCATTTAACACATCAGGCCCATTTCAGAACTTTTTGGAAAATCTTCTCTATATTATAAGGTACCTATAAATAAATTTTAAAAAAATTTTTTAAAATCCGGCCCAAAGTTAAAAAAATTTAATTTGTTTTAAAAAAAAAAAATTTTTTTGTTTACATTTCTTAAAAGTAAAAAAAAACTAGAACTTCTATTCTTTGACAATTTTTTCCTAAACTCAATATTTTTGGAGTTATAAGCTACTGAGTATAAGTCTACAATTAAAAGTCCAAAATTTCGAAAATTTATAACTCGAAAATTTGAACAATTAAACAAAAATAAAAAAATACGTATCTGTTTTTTTTCGATACATAATAGAAAAAAAATATTTTTGGCCGATTTTAAGAGGTCGACTTAAATCTCACGTGGAATTGCCCATTATGTAAAGCACTATAAAAAAAGGTTCAAAATTAGAGCTGATTTCGGTATTAAAATAGAACCAAATTACGATTTCGTACTAAAATTGGTACTAAATTAGTACCTTTCATTTTACAGTGAGAACACTAATACTAAATTTTAATAACAGCAATACAGTATTGCTGTTTTAGCTATACGTCCTAACCATACTCGTATGTCAGAATTGACAATATGATTTTTTTCAGTGTAGAGGTCAAAAATTTGTTTCATATGCTGTTGTATAATATCGAAACAGACTGTCAAAAATCTGCTGTCTCGACAATCTGTATATTTTTTATTAATAATAATTTAGTTACAAATTTTATTGAAAAATAATGTTGAAGGTAAAGATGAGAGCTCATGGATCGCCCAATCTAGCGCCCTCGTCGATCAGCATGTCGTTTCAATGAGGGGCCACGCCTGGATGAGGGCGATCCACGAGGGCCAACACCCCTTTTCTACAGAGTATAGTTTCTTATTTGAAGTTTAATGTAGTTCTTATTTTCAATGAAAAAATGAAGAGAATTTAATATGAATCGTCAAAAATTGAGTAAATTTTTATTGCTCAATTAGTTTCGAATTTGATGTGGCAGAAAATATACGTCGAAACAAATTTAATAAAGTAAACGAAAAATCAAGAACAAATTGATTTTATTTTGCACTAAAAGTTAGTTTTTTCGCATCGCTTGACCTCCTTCCATATATTTCGACTTTACCGCGTCGAACGAAAAGTTCCAAGCAAAATTCAATCTATCGCTCAAACTTTGAGAATAAAATTATTAAGGCATTTCAAATAAACAAAAAAATTATTAAATATGTCGTTTAAGGTTTTTTCTAATTTTTTATTTATTACACAGTAAATGGTGGTGTTATTTTAAGACCAAAATGGATTAAAACCATCTGCAACGCTTTAATCCATCTAGGATTAAAATAATCCATTTTGGTGTTATTTTTTACTATGAGTGAAATTTTACTTTAAGTCAAAACCTGCGTGTTGACACCAAGGTACAACCCTCTGGGCACGGAAACGTCTTTGTCCTAGAAACGTTCCTAAAACGTTTTTAGAACGTTTCATGTCCGCTACATAACGGCTTAAGAACGTCCAATGTTCTAAAAACGTTTTTAGAACATAAAACGTTCTTGAGACGTTATGTTGAGGACATGAAACGTTCTAAAAACGTTTTAGGAACGTTTCTAGAACGAAGACGTTTCCGTGCCCATAGGGAACCTGATTTCTAGGAGTCAGTTCAATATCATCTTCAGGGAATTTTTATTTCTCTAGGGTACTCAGTATTTATATTGTTCCTGGTGAAACAAAATTCTGCGAATTTTGACAAAAAGGAAAATTAAAGAAATATATTTTGTATCTATTTGAAATTATTTTTATTTAAGAAGAAGACTCTTGACATTTGAATTGAGCAGATACGAAGTTGGGCAATTAACAGTCTAGATGTCATTTTCACAGAAAACTGTTTCCATTACGGAATATCCCGACTTGATACCGGATGGCTTTCTCGTCAATTTCGTTTCCGCTGAAGAAGCAAAACTGTCACCGATTGACCGATAATTAGAAAGCCTTCGTTTACTTGATATAAATTTTAAGCATTTCTCAACACCAATTTCAAAGAGATATTTCTCACACTTTTATACTTCTCTCTGGCGGATTTATTGATTCGATACTTTTTTTATCTTTTCTTTCGTAATTTATCTTCTAAAAATGTTTTTTTCTTTATATATAAATTCAACAAGAGGTAAAACACAGATTCATAAAATAGTGACAGTATTATTTTCTCAAAAACTTGAATATGCACCATAAATTGACGTATAATACATTACTCTCTAAATTTGAGTTAGTTAAAAATAACTAGGGGAGAGGGCCCCAAGGTGGTCAGGGCCCTAAGGTGGTCACCCTAAGAAAATTTTTGTACATTAGTTAGTATCTTCGAATGTTTTTTGTTATTGTTATTATTTGAAAAGACAAAGATTTTAGTAAAGTTTTGAGGTAAATAGTCGTATAAGTCTCGTTGTAACGTGAACGTCGTAAAATTTCTGTTTTTAAATGATCGAGAAATTTTTTTTTCAGGGTGTTAAAATCATCGGAATTAACCATTTTAAATTAGTAAAAATCGTTATAATTATCTTTATACAGTACGAAAACCTACCACGTCAGTCATGTCCCATGAGTGGGAGTGAGACAGACTTATGCGATTCCCATATACTTTCCTATGACTGACGGATAGCTTTTCTTACTGTATATCGTACAATAATATTCCAAATGAATATAATTAATATTGTGCTTTAAAAAATTTTTTCATTAACGTTTAAAAAATTGTGTCTTGGCCCTAAGGTGGACACTTTTTTGACCTTAAGGTGGTCGCTTTTGATTTTTTATGAAAATGTGTTTATACGCTATATAATTATCAACATTTATCACTGTGAATGTGAATTTTATCAATTTTTAAGTTTTATGATGAATAATAATGAAATAGAATTATTTTCAAAATTTTCCTGTCTAATACATACACAAAAAGTATCATTTTTGACGAAAGGGCAAAGTGCAAAAAAAATATGTAATACACTGCAAAAATAGGTGTCTTTTTTGATATCTTAAAATAAGACGTAAGATGGAAAAATGGTATCTTACATCTTAAAATAAGATGTTTTCTAAAGCATCTTACTGATATTTAAGATGGTTTATACGTTTTAGCAGTGATGAAGATATTTCTTCCATCTTAGAAAAGTAAGATACCTTTGTAAGTTCTTTAAAGTATCTTAAATTAAGATGTTTCTGTTGCAATAAGATGTTTAGCGATAAGTTACTTGAGAATGGTAAGATGCGCCATAAGTGTAAGTTACTAAAAACTAAGATACATAAAGTGTTTTCCATAAGAGCCCATAGTTAACCTCAAAATTTTTTACCCCAAAAATACACAGAAAATGTGCACGAAGATACTTTTAACATCTTAAATTAAGATATTTCAAGTAACTAAAAAGTGTCTACCAAAACATCTTAGAAATGACTACCAAAACATCTTAAATTAAGATACTTCTTTTTGCAGTGATATGTTTCTGTGATTCTGAAAAACAATTAATATTAAATAAACAACTTAATAATACGTTTTTTACATTTTTTTAAAACTTTTTTAGTGAATTTTTGTATGGTGACCACCTTGGGGCCACTTTTTCAAAAGTCGAATTTTCAACTTTTCTTAAAAAGTGCCATAACTTTTTTTTTATTAATGAAATGAAAAAATCTTTATGATAGGAAGTTAGGTAATAAGATAAAGTTTCAAACGCCGTATTAATGACCTTTATATATAATTCCATTTGAAATCTACAGTCGTTCAAAAGATGGGTGACCACCTTAGGGCCCTCTCCCCTACAATTTAATAGTAAAAAGTTATACTGATTTAAATAGTAATATTTCTACTGAATAACTAATTATTGGTTAAATTAACATATAGGTTGTGCATACATTTTTCGAAAAAAGAAGGAGGATTATCATTATTGACGAGAATTTTTTCAACTGTCAATAAATTGTCTTTGTGAAACGAATGATTTAAAAGGAGATCACAATGTCAGCATACAGAAGGGGAAACCCATCAGTGTGCCATCAATTTGTTTGTAATATTTACCATAAAAAACAAAGAAGGTGTTATTAGAAATAAATTTAGTACATTTTACAATTCAATAAGGTCAAAACTATTGCTAATGTTAGACTTCTGTAGCATACTTAACTTTTTTAGCAATATTTCTATCTTAATTTGATATGAGAGAAGATTTTTTTAGTTATTAAAAAGATGGTGTGTGATTTTGTCTCTGATTTCGTTTTTAATGTCATTATTAATTTATAAGCTGTATACAGAAGTTTCTACACTTTTTATAATTTGCAAAATAGTTTTCTTTGGTGAATTTTCATATTTGAAATGTAATTGGGTCCCAGTGAAACAATGTCTATAACATCATTTGGTAAGGTTTCATTCGAAATAAGATTTGTAAACCAATTACTGATTATCTGAATCAGTGAAAATTTCACTGATTTCAATTCAGTGGACGAGTTTTCTTTAATTCATCAGTAGAATTTCACTGAGAATCAGTGAAAACCATTGATTGTCAGTGAAATTCCATTGATTCATCAAAGAAAACTAGTCCACTGAATTGAAATCAGTGAAATTTCACTAATTCATATTTAGAGTGTATGGTAGTGTATGTCTCTAATTTTTGTTTTCAATAATTTAAAAAGGAATTGTTTCTTAGTCAAAAAAAATATTGTAACAGAACGAAGTGAAAAAAAGTCAAATGTTTTATTATTTTAATTATTTAGGGTAAGTCCGGGGAGATGGCTATATGGGAGAGATGGCCAGTTCAAATATTTTACAGAATTTGTAAAGAAATATCACTTATTATGGGTTATTCTTCAACCTTTTGTGACTACTAATAAATGTAAACAAGAAATTGTTGAAAAATAATGAAAATATAAGTGTAATCCTTTTAGATTTTTTTTGCATGGGTCTAAAATAATTTGAAAATTTCAGATTTTTTACTGATATATTATTATTTTTTAACATAATTTTTAATTTAAAGTTTTATTAAGTAGTAACCTACGCTTCGATATAAACAAAAAATGAAAGGAAAAATTATTTTATATATTTAATAATTTGATGTTTATTTTTATTATGTATTATTGAGTGCGGAGATGGCCATTAATGACTTTTATTTAAAAATTTTTATTCGTTAATGTTAGATACTTAAGAAATATTAAAGAAAAACAAATTAAAAATGTATAAGAACATAAAATAATTGATCTAATTGACCATGATAAATGTTCAAAATGTGACCAGAATATAAGAGAAAAGTAAGTTTTTAAGCTAAAAGTGAAAAATTATACCTAAGTATTGGCCTGGACATTTCTAGAGAGATGACCAAATGCACTTTTTAAAAAATGTAAATTTATTTAATCTCATATATTGAGACAAGAAGAAAAAAGTATGAATGCTAATGAAAACTCGCGTTTATAAAGAAGTAAAGAAACATTTTGAAGAAGAAAATTCTCTCTGGAATTTGTGTGTGTGTATTTTCTTAAAAAGAAAAAGGTAGAGAAGAAATCTTACGTATTTGAATAAAGAGAAAATTTCTTTTAGAGAAGTCGTACAAATTCGTCAAAAAAATTATACTACTTACAAAAATAACTTCTATGTATACATATAAATGGTTCAGAATTTTTGTAATTTTACCGAAAAAAAAGATTTAATAATTTTTATTGCAGCTATAATATTTTGCAATGCGCAAGAAATAATCAATATTAGCAAAGATTTGAATTTTTATTGTTAAAAATGCAAATATTCAATACGACTGCAAACTCAATAAAGATAAAAATTCTCGAACGTGCCAAAGTCATAAAAAGAAGGATTATGAAGATAAATTAACAGTTAAAAAAATAATTTTTCACGTCATAATTCTTTCTGATTGAAATAAAAAGAAATAATTTTTCAGCATGAATTCAAAACTAAAATAATATTGTAAACATGAACAAAAATTTCTTTTTATTAATTATGTATTGAAAGTTTTAGACCTGTTCTATTCGAAAGAAAGAAAGGCTTTTTTATTCTATAATGATTAGATAATCAAACTTAACTTTTGTGATTTTAAATTGAACATTACGATTGTTAAAGTAGGGAAAATGATGAGGATTGATGTTTTCGCAATTAATTAAAGAGCCTTTTGCATAATTAATGCAGGAGATGAAAAAATAATCTAGATTGAGGGTAGTATGCACTAGTTGCTCCAACTTTGTAGATGAACGAGTTAAAAGTAAATACCTCGAGCTACTTCCGCTCATCACATAGTTTTGAATTATTGAGCTGGCCAGATTGCCAGACGATTTGATCGTAGGAATGTATCGAGTAAATATTGCCTTTTACTCCCTCGCGAACATCCATTTGTAAGTGCTTAAAAATAGATCATGCATTCACGTTTGTATACATACAATCATACATATAGAAAAAGGAATGATGCTCAATCTGCATTTAAGATGATGTGTTTCACTTCAAAGATCTTTTGAATTAATCTTACTTATTGATCGTTTTATTTTCTACCTTACTTTTTTTGTTACGAACGAGAAAATATTTAAAATAATTAATATAGTTGATTTAACTATAATTATTATTTTGGGCTTTTGAGATGGCCCTATTTTCAAGTTTGTTGGAGGAAATCAAACTGCCAGAGCGTGAGCTCTGTTTAACTTACTGGGATTCGTGTTTCCTAGTTGCCAAAATTCAGAAATTTATTAGGAAGGGGGGGGGGGGGTAAAGAGAATATAGGAAATTAATAGAAAGAAATTTGAGAGTAATAGTTATGATTTATTGTAAATTAAAGAAAGGATCCATCCGCCTCTCAAACAATAAAAGAAAGGAGGATGGGGTAAAACTAGCCAGAACGATACAGTTACTTACCCGTTCTGGAACCTTAAGTCTACCGCCAGAATTCTCCCGACGGGCGAAGATTTCACAATACGCACTATTTATTGTCCTTGAAAAATTGTTATAAACAGAAAATATTTTGTAATTAAATATATTATAATTATTAATATATTTAAACACCGTGGGCTTTTGAGATGGCCCTATTTTCTTTAATCAATTTCCTAAGTTAATTCCTCAAACCATTAAAACAGGGCGGACGCGGCAACAACCGAAACCGGCCGGTCTTTTGACAAGAAAGGATTTTTATTAAATTTATTTCCCCACTATTTTAATTTTTGAGACGACCCCGCGGATTTCGAGGTGTTTAAAATTTTATTTTACGTCCGGCCAAATTGCTTGTATAAGCATACAATCAATTTGGATCCTGTATACCGGACGGGAACGTTATAGGAAATTTAAAAAAAATTTTAATCCGACAGAGTTCAAGTCTCTGTGCTGTGGGAAACCGTACTGTTCAATTTAGATATCTAATTAATGTGCTTATATAGTTTTACTTCCTTAAGAAATATGGAAAGGTGGGGACAGGGCGTTGGTCCTGTTGCCATGCCAAAATTGCTGGACTTGCATTTTACAGGAATCGGTTCAATGCACTATGTTGAAATAATTTTATTCCCAGAAGAGAATATTTTTAATATTCTTTTATTTATTATAATAATTTTCAATTTTGTTTTTCGAATTAATCTTTCAAAAAAATAAGATTAATGTGGGCTGGAATAATGGACATTTCAAAAATAGAAATTCCATTCTATTTTGTAACCCTTAAAAAAAAGGTTGTTACAATTCCAACATTAAATCATTTGTCAATAATTATTTTAGTGTGCATTGGAACCTTCCGCAAGTTTGCAATTTATGGCGGGCAAGGTTTATAAGCTAGGTTGGTACGGGGAAACAAAAGATAAATTATATTTTTGAAAGAAAAGAAATAATAATAAAAATAATAATAATAATAGCCTAAACGTTCCCATCTTTATATATCATAAAATTGTTAAATATATAAATATTTTTAAATAAGACCGGGCCATCATTCACCCTGTATTTAAAGATTTAAAGAATTAAAAGATGCATTTTAATTTTTAAAATACGATTACAATAGTATTCGCCATTGGTAAGAGGGAGAAAGAGCTACAGGACAGAAAGAGTACGCAATACTCTGTAAGAACAATATGCCTGAGAGAGAACGCTTCGATGCTATACACAATCTTCTTTCTCTCTCGCACAATGTCAAGGGGAGCGTGGGGAGCGCGGGAAGTCTTCACTCAACGCGTTGAGTGTAGCCTCACGTCTATTCTTCGTGTATATATATATATATATACACATATATATATTGTATTTTATTATTTTAATTCTAATATAGTTAATAATTTTTCCTTTACATTTTATTTTAAATAAAATAGGCAACATATATATATATATATATACACGTATACACACACACTCATTTGCTTATGTAGTTGTTGTTTCTTAAATCATAAAAATAATAAAAATGATAGCCCTTCATTAATTGATTTACCTGAAAGTCATGAAAATAAAACAATTTAATTGCTGAAATAGTACTTTCAGACGGAAGAAAAGGCTTACGGTCTTTGAACCGAGTTCATTTTCTGCGCGATTTCAAAATGCTAAGCATGCATTTCATTAATTGCTTTTAATTAATGATAAATAAAATATAAAATTTTTGTAAAATTTTTGTTACGATAATGTGGCGTAACAAACCACCGTGGAAATTCCGTTTTTCGTCCCCGAAAACAAGTCGCAATGAAAATGAACTTGGGTTATGACATAAGTTTCATGTCTTTCAGGAAACGCATAAATACTTCATGTGATAAATGTTTTTCTTTTATATTTAAATTTGTAGTTTTATCGTAGAACAATAGTTGAATGTGAGCTTTGAATAACAATTTGATTTTTGTTTATTTGTTTGTTAATCATCTGTGTTAAAGAAAAAAATTTATCTCATGCATGTTTTCAAAATCACACATACAAAAACAGTAAAGATCCACCTTAAATTAAGTATATCACTAATTTTGTTTAACCTATCCATTTTACCAGTGGAAGTTTAAAATGAACACTTAATGCTTTATAACAGAATACCTTAACTTAAAGAAAATCATTACTCTCATCCTTAATACATAATATAAAATACATTCATCGATTCAAGATTACAATCTTATGTTTTCTCTAAAACGATTACAATCGGACCTGTCGGAATGCAACGCTACTTTAAATAGTTTTTATAATTAATAATGTCCAACAAGAATCATTTTCACTTAGTTTTGAAATGTTGTAAAATACCATAAAAATTGAATTATAAAATAATTTTATAAATTCTGTTGTACCAAAAAAAAATTAAAAATATCGAGTTGCACTTCGGCAGGTTATACTGTAAATTTAAGGCATCGGAGAAGTTTATTTATTTATTTAGAAAGAGGATGATTTTAATAATTGTTTTTTTTTTAGTATGTGTATTTTAAGTTTATACCCCTTTCTAAATAATTTATATTTTAGTCTGGAAAATTTTATAAGATTTACAATATTGTTTACGTGAAATAATTGAATTTAATTTAGACAAATAATTTAGTAATTTAGATGCGTAAACATTAATTTTCCATTTTAACTGATAACACACGTCGAACGAATTTTAAATGTTTAACATATAAATAAAATAAGAATAAGAGAATTTTTGTCTCATTGTGTTATCTACTATCTATCAGAAAAGAAAGATACATTTATTTGAGGTGTGTTATCTTGTCTCATTTACCAAATAGCAATCGAATTAGGTTCGTTGATAAAAAAAAAGGAAAGAAGAAGAAAAGGACTCCTTCACCAGTGGGTTTTGAGTGACTGATGACGATCCACTTCTGGTTTTTTTAAAATTTTTGTTGAATTGGCCCTTGATTTTCTCATTCATCTGAATATAAATATTCGAAATTATGTCTGTCAAATTGGGGATAGAAGTTGCGTCATCAATTTTATTTAGACCTAAAATTTAGACAAAAATGGTTAATAATAGTTTCAGTGGAAAATAATGGTTAAAATTGGCAACCATTATTTTGTTATTACTTGTCAGGAATTTCTTAGTTGTTTTCATGTATTCGTATGTATGTCAACTGTGAATATTAACTGATTATATATATATATATTTATAACTTTGGTCTGAAATTGGGCACAAAAAGTATCAAGATTCATCCACGGTTAAAAGTGATGTTTACATCACCACCGCGGATAATTCCTGCTACAAATTAAAACTGCTTTATGAATTTTGTCTTATATTGTTAGGTTATGTTCAGAGTTTTCAGTGAGTCACGTTTCGTTATGTTGTATTCGTTAATTGTATTCGTCACGTTGAGAGGCAAGAATATTATTTATTATAAAATAAACAACATTCCTGTTATAAAAAAAAAATATAAAAAAAAAAGATATATTGCAAATAAAAACATAGCTCTTCATTTTGTCTCGAAGAATACTCCAAATTTAATATTTGATGAGATTAAATTTCATTTACATTGTGTGGTCAAATTACTTTCATATTGTCTTGTTTTTAAAAACTTATTTTAGCGCATTATTTTTACCATACAAAAGAAAGAAAAGAGTGAAGTCATTCTTTTGATCATTTATACTTTTAGGGTGCATTTGTATTTACGGTACTTGTGCGGGGATGATTATGATGCAACACCAAGTAACCTTTACCTGCCTTTCCGTAAGTGTCCCCTAATTAAAAGAAAATGACCATCAGTCTGACTTATCCCTGATTCTCTCAAATGCAGGCGGTAATATTGCTATAAATAATTGACTACTTTCTTTCATAACCTTTAATAACAAAGGTGAAAAAGAAGTCATAGAAAAAAAAAAAAAAAGTTAATTATTAATTTAATTAATTAAAATTGATTTTAAATTTTGAAAAGAAAAGAATATAAAGGAGCAATAAAAATTATATTTTAATCGAAATTTACACATTTCTATTTCGCCACCGCGGAATATTCCTGCGGCTTGTATAATAAAATTGTTTATAACTTATAAAGGATTTATTTATTTTGATATTAAACAAAACAGTTATAATTGCAAGCAAAAATAACTTGAGAAAAATTATTCTGCATGATTATCAACATAAAAATTATATGTATAAAATAAACTTTATTAAATGCAATGGTTTCCCTGTCATTCAGAGCTCGAGATTACATTGAAAAATTCTGACCCTTTAGGATGCGATACAAAAGTTTAAATCCTTGTAACATGTGCCTTTATATTTAAGTTTGAAATCTATATGTAATATGTGTATACTATTAATCTCAAGTGGTTTTGCTTTGTCATAATGCTTACTTTTATCCTTAGCGTATTCTAATTACCACAAAAGTGAAAAACTTTTGAATTTTAAACTGTTTTGTGCTTTATACTTGAGAAATTTTTATTTATTATTTATTTTTTTTTTAATTCAAGAGTTACAGTAAAATATATAGAAATTGCAATATTTTTTTTTTAATGGATTACATAAACATGTGTCATTATTTATAGGTTAGAACGTCTAAATGATTTTCCTTACATTAAAGCACATTAGTTTATAAGTGGTCATTATTCATAATTATTTAAAGAATGTAAAAAAAAATTAACAAAGCAAAACCATTACAGAATTATTTATTTAAAATACTGATTATTCTAATGTAAGTAAATGTGGTTACAAGTTACATGATTTACATAATATCTTTAGGAACAAAAAAAAAAGAACTCTTGTAATAAAAATAAATTCCTTTAAAATTAAATTGATTTTAGTAATGATTCTTTCAGTAAATTTATTATCAAATAATAAATTGAAATAGTTAATACAGGCTACAGCACAAGAGGGAAAGGGATATAAAATGCTTTACACGCAGTACTAGTATAGTACGAATACAGTAACCGTACGATACTCTAAATTACAAAAACCTTAGTATACCATACAATCACCGTACCCGCACTACACCAGTATATCGTACTGGTACGACATACCAGTGTAGTACCCGTTGCTGTACAAAGGCAGATGGCGAGCACAGTACCAGTACGACTCATACGCCATACTTGCACTGTACATGCATCGTACCAGTACACTGGTCCTGGGTAATTATAAGTTTAGATTTCTTTCCGCCACCGCGGAATATTCCTGCAAATTTGTTGCGAGAATAGAGAAAGAGAGAGAAAACTAAATAAGCAAACAAAACAAAAATTAATCATTTAAAATTTTTGTAAATCATTAATAATGGTATTAATGATTTTGTGAAAATTAAAAAGAGTGTATGTGTAATTTATCTTTACAATGGTGAAAAAAAAATAAAATTTTTTTTTTTTGTTTTTAGAAAATACAAGAACATGTATTTATGATAAAACAAAATTGTTCCATAATTATTAAGGCCATATCAATCTTAATTAATTATAATTTCAATCGTTTTTATTCTTAGTAGTATTTTTTTTTTTTTTTTTATTAATTTAGAAGTAAAAGAGGGAATAGAAAAAGAAATACAATTCTGGATTTTAATATAAACACAACTGTGATTCAACAAAAGGATATAATAATCAATAATCAATTACAAAAAACCTTTAATATTCAAATTTAATATCGAAATGAATTAAAAACGGCTAGAATCATAGTATCTACCTAAATTTTATTTTTGACTACAATCAATTATGTATTTATATATTTTTACATATATTCGTCATAAATTAAGATAAACGATAGATACAAAAAAAAATTAATAAATTTGTTAATTCGGTTATTTATGATTATTATTATTGTTTAACTACTAGATAAGTAAAATATTTATTAGTTGATTATATTATTTTTATAATATGATTATTCAATCAATGATTAAAGAAATGATACAAGGCCGATTATCCACCCGAATTTAGATAATCAAATTTATTCTCATTTTACCCCTATATCATTAACATATAACAATCATATTTGTTCATTATATTATATTATTTATAACTGTAATATTAATTACTTTACAAATAAATTTTATTTACATTTATTTATTAATTATACTTAATAATATTTTATAAAGATACTGTTATTAATTATTCGTTTAATTTATTAACTGAATGATTATAATTATACTAATTGTTTATTATAATTTCATTTACATATATTTCTTTATACTGAAGCTTCTAACCTAAGAATTTTACAAGAAATATATTTTTTTTTTTATTTTTACTTAATTTATTAAATTTATAATTATAATTTAATTAGTGATTCTAGAAATAATACAAAACTAACTATCCACCCGAACTTAGATGGTAAGTTTTACTATCATGTCCTTTTTCATTTGAAAAAAAAATTTTTTAATATATTTATTGATTATATTATTTATTATTATTATATATTTTTCTTTTATGTAATATCGATTATCTTGTTTTCTTGTTATTTGTACAATTAAGTTTTACTTTTATTTATATTTATTTACTTATCGATTATTATTTATAATATATATGTAAAAAAAATTATTTACAGTTTAGCCGATATTACAATTTGATTGACTTAATTTTATTTCGAGGTTGATGTTTTGATTTATCATGATTCTTAAATCCTTTGAAAGAATCACAAATATTTTAATTTTTGTTGTAACTGTTTTTCTTTTCCATTAATAAAAAAAACATTTATTAATTGTTAGTGAAAAAAAAATAATAATAAAAATAAATTTTTAGTTTTATTATATTGAAATATTAATTTTCAAGAAAGAAAAAAAAATAATAAAAAAAAATAATAATTTAACAAATTGTTATTTACTATTAGTTGTATTAGAATATTTCTTAAAAATTATGCGGAAAGATTCTAATTATAAGGACACAGTGTGACCCAGTGTACTCGCGTATAAAGAGTAACACGTCTTTCTTTGTAACCTGATACGTGAAGAATGATGACAAAGACTTTCTTGCATTTAATAGAGAAAATAAGAAAACAATTATACAATTTAAATCACACCCCTTTTTTTAGGAACCAAAGAAATTTTAAATTAAAAATTGCAAAAATTTTAAATTGATATATATATATATATATATAAAATTAGATATTTCTAAATTCCAAATGACAGGTTTCTTTTCAACTGTTTTTTTTTATTTTAATAGAATAAAATTGGAGTTGCGATATTTTTTTTTTGTAATGTTAATATTCTATTGTTTATATTGCCACTAGAAATTTTTTTTTTTTTTTTTTTTTTTTTTTTTTTATGAATAATAAGATTATTCTTGGAGACAAATTGGAGAACATTATAAACTAATTGGTTTAAACCAATTAGTTTATAACTGGTATTTCATTCATTTGCACACCAAAAAAAATAAGATAAAATAAGGAAAAGCATATGAGAAAAAAAAATATTTTCCCTTCTTTCCCAATTCTAATTCCATCTTTAAATTGGTGATTATTTTTCATCGCCACCGCGGAATATTCCTTGCAACTTGCATGGAATACGCATGATAAAAAAAATGGAAATAGAATCAAGAAAATACTTATTCTTTCATAATATATAATTCTAAATTTTGATTCTGTGTTAAAACAGAAAAGTCCAAAATACAAAAAAAAGAAATTCTCCCAAAAAAAATTAGAGGAAAATTGTTAGTTGGAAAATGAAAAGTTGCAGGGAAAATTGTCTAAGAGATGATAAAGTTTAAAATTTCTATAGCTTTTTCATTTATAATTGGTTTGATTAAAATTGTTATATTTGATTTTATTTTGACGTCTAATCTTTCTGCAAGTTTCCTTATTTCTTGCAAATGAAATAATTTGTTAAGTATTTTATAATAGAATTTCGGAGACTTGTCTTCCAGTGAGCGTATCACGGAGACTTGTCGTCACGGACTATCTACGACAAAATCAAATTAAACGTACAATTTTAATTTTAACTTATAACAAATCATTCATTTGAAAAAGAATGATTAAAGAAATTGCATAAGGAATATGAATTGACTATTCTTTTTGCGAGTTCTCTTTCCTGTTTGTTTAAAATTACTCGACATTGTCATTTTTAATAGCGACAAAAATTCTTCTTATTCCTTCACAAACAAACTATATTTTTGAGTACTTTGTAATAGAGTTTCGGAGACTTGTCTTCCAGTGAGCGAATCACGGAGACTTGTCGTCACGGACTATCTACAACAAAATTAAAATTAAAAATCAAACGTCTAGTTTGAATTTTTAACTTGCAAAAAAAAATATATATATATTATACTTGAGAAAGAATAATTAGAGAACTTATTGAAAAATAAAAATTAAACAACACCTTACTCCTTTTATAGAGTGATATATTATTTTAGAATTATTTTGTGATAGAATTTCGGAGACTTGTCTTCCAGTGAGCGAATCACGGAGACTTGTCGTCACGGACTATCTATAACAAAATTAAAAATTAAAATTAAACGTTTAGTTTGAATTTTTTAATTTTTTGAGAAAAGAAAAAAAATTATATTTCACTTAAAAAGAATAATTAGAGAATTTACTTAAAATAAACCAAAAACTCTTATTCTCTCACAAAAAGGAATGTATTATTTAGGATTATTTTAAGAGTAGAATTTCAGAGACTTGTCTTCCAGTGAGCGAGTCACGGAGACTTGTCGTCACGGACTATCTACAATTAAGGTCCCAAAATTGAATTAAAATAATTTTTAATTCTATTTCAACATACCCATTGTTAGAAAGAAAGAGGTGATATAGAGAAATTTGAAAATTTAAAAATAAGAAAGAAATTATTAAGTGAAAATTTCGAAAGGAAATAGAAATCCCTTATAAGAAAATTCCTCCCTTAAATTCTGAGGGGTAGCAACGTCAGGAAAAATCCCACCGCTGCCACCATCAGTTTGTTACGAACGAGAAAATATTTAAAATAATTAATATAGTTGATTTAACTATAATTATTATTTTGGGCTTTTGAGATGGCCCTATTTTCAAGTTTGTTGGAGGAAATCAAACTGCCAGAGCGTGAGCTCTGTTTAACTTACTGGGATTCGTGTTTCCTAGTTGCCAAAATTCAGAAATTTATTAGGAAGGGGGGGGGGGGTAAAGAGAATATAGGAAATTAATAGAAAGAAATTTGAGAGTAATAGTTATGATTTATTGTAAATTAAAGAAAGGATCCATCCGCCTCTCAAACAATAAAAGAAAGGAGGATGGGGTAAAACTAGCCAGAACGATACAGTTACTTACCCGTTCTGGAACCTTAAGTCTACCGCCAGAATTCTCCCGACGGGCGAAGATTTCACAATACGCACTATTTATTGTCCTTGAAAAATTGTTATAAACAGAAAATATTTTGTAATTAAATATATTATAATTATTAATATATTTAAACACCGTGGGCTTTTGAGATGGCCCTATTTTCTTTAATCAATTTCCTAAGTTAATTCCTCAAACCATTAAAACAGGGCGGACGCGGCAACAACCGAAACCGGCCGGTCTTTTGACAAGAAAGGATTTTTATTAAATTTATTTCCCCACTATTTTAATTTTTGAGACGACCCCGCGGATTTCGAGGTGTTTAAAATTTTATTTTACGTCCGGCCAAATTGCTTGTATAAGCATACAATCAATTTGGATCCTGTATACCGGACGGGAACGTTATAGGAAATTTAAAAAAAATTTTAATCCGACAGAGTTCAAGTCTCTGTGCTGTGGGAAACCGTACTGTTCAATTTAGATATCTAATTAATGTGCTTATATAGTTTTACTTCCTTAAGAAATATGGAAAGGTGGGGACAGGGCGTTGGTCCTGTTGCCATGCCAAAATTGCTGGACTTGCATTTTACAGGAATCGGTTCAATGCACTATGTTGAAATAATTTTATTCCCAGAAGAGAATATTTTTAATATTCTTTTATTTATTATAATAATTTTCAATTTTGTTTTTCGAATTAATCTTTCAAAAAAATAAGATTAATGTGGGCTGGAATAATGGACATTTCAAAAATAGAAATTCCATTCTATTTTGTAACCCTTAAAAAAAAGGTTGTTACAATTCCAACATTAAATCATTTGTCAATAATTATTTTAGTGTGCATTGGAACCTTCCGCAAGTTTGCAATTTATGGCGGGCAAGGTTTATAAGCTAGGTTGGTACGGGGAAACAAAAGATAAATTATATTTTTGAAAGAAAAGAAATAATAATAAAAATAATAATAATAATAGCCTAAACGTTCCCATCTTTATATATCATAAAATTGTTAAATATATAAATATTTTTAAATAAGACCGGGCCATCATTCACCCTGTATTTAAAGATTTAAAGAATTAAAAGATGCATTTTAATTTTTAAAATACGATTACAATAGTATTCGCCATTGGTAAGAGGGAGAAAGAGCTACAGGACAGAAAGAGTACGCAATACTCTGTAAGAACAATATGCCTGAGAGAGAACGCTTCGATGCTATACACAATCTTCTTTCTCTCTCGCACAATGTCAAGGGGAGCGTGGGGAGCGCGGGAAGTCTTCACTCAACGCGTTGAGTGTAGCCTCACGTCTATTCTTCGTGTATATATATATATATATACACATATATATATTGTATTTTATTATTTTAATTCTAATATAGTTAATAATTTTTCCTTTACATTTTATTTTAAATAAAATAGGCAACATATATATATATATATATACACGTATACACACACACTCATTTGCTTATGTAGTTGTTGTTTCTTAAATCATAAAAATAATAAAAATGATAGCCCTTCATTAATTGATTTACCTGAAAGTCATGAAAATAAAACAATTTAATTGCTGAAATAGTACTTTCAGACGGAAGAAAAGGCTTACGGTCTTTGAACCGAGTTCATTTTCTGCGCGATTTCAAAATGCTAAGCATGCATTTCATTAATTGCTTTTAATTAATGATAAATAAAATATAAAATTTTTGTAAAATTTTTGTTACGATAATGTGGCGTAACATTTTTATTGTCGGGAATGCGGTTCGTATAAATTATAGGGTAAGTCCGGGGGGATGGCCAGTTCAAATATTTTACAGAATTTTTAAAAAAATATCACTTATTATGGGTTAATCTTTAACCTTTTGTGACTAATAATAAATGTAAACAACAAATTGTTGAAAAATAATGAAAACTTAAGTGTAATCCTTTTTCATTTTTTTGCATGGGTCTAAAATAATTTAAGAAGTTTAGATTTCTTATTGTTATATTGTTATTTTTTAAGATAATTTTTAATTTCATGTTTTATTGAGTAGTCATAACCCACGCTTCGATATAAACAAAAAATGAAAGAAAAAATTATTTAATTTAATTAATATTTTGATTTTTACTTTTATTATGTATTATTTCAGTAACATCGACAATTAAATTTGCGTCTAATCTTATTAACAAAATGTTGTAAAGCATGAAGCCAGATTTAGATTTATTCTTTTCTAATCAATCAACTTTCAATACATGCCTAAATCGATATATTGAATGTCCTCGTTAATTGTTTTGTTTTTTATGAGATTTTCTTTTTTTCTTTTTCTGTAATTATTTTACTATTTTTTTCTTCTTTATGTAATTATACCAATATTATATTATGTACAAAACACCTGATTTATTAAAAGCTATTCCGGGAGAGATGGCCAAATGAATGCACTTTTTAAAAAATGTAAATTTTAAGACTGTTTCTATGAAAATATTTTATTTTTCTTTATTTTAAAGTCAAATGCTCAATGTTCAATTTTCAATAAAAGTTCAGACAAAAATCGCTTTTTTATAATTTTTCAAAACTTTAAAAAAACCGGGGGCTATTTCCTCCGCACTTACCCTACTTGACGAGTTACTACATACATTTACACATTTTTATATTCAAAACGGGTCTTTTATCAAAATGTTATGCATATACTTCCGAAAATTGTGGTACATTCTAGTACCAAATAGAAAGTAAATTAAACCTTCTTTCTCTACCTACATTTAAGTAAAGAAAGCAAACTAAACTTAACACTTGTCAAAGAAAAAATAAGTTCTTTTATGCCGAACTTTACTTTTGGTAAAAAATGTATACAATAGAAAAGTTGTATTTTATTGAAACCTGCAACTCTTGTGAAAAACATATTTTGAAATTTTAAGTTTTTTACACGGAGAAAAATGAAAATTCAGATTTCGGACTGAATATAAAACAATTTGAACGATTTGTATTATCATAGGAAGAAATATTAAATTTTGGTTCTCTATCCTAAAAAGTTTAGTAACGATTTTCAATGAAGATCAATGCTAAATATCTTAATAAACGCCAATAGTCTTCTTTCAACAAGTGCAATCAGATTCCGTAATTAATTCAAAGGTGAAAAGAATTAGGTACAATTATTATTATTTGCATTTATTTTAATTCAGCTACTCAATTGTTACAAACTTTGTATCAACGTTTACTTAAACGGGGACTGTTCTGTGCGAGAGTCCTTATAGATTTATTCCCAAACAGTTTTTAGGAATGCGAAACTCTGTGGCGCGCCTGCGCCCGCGTTTGTTCAGTTTCTTCGTTTTTAATATACACGGAAGTCTCGGTGTAGTTTGTAGTGTATTAATTGTTTCAATTAATAAAAATTTTAGTTTTAAATATAATAGTGAGTGCAGTTTTGTAATAAAGTTTTAGTGTTACAAATGAATGTAGAAGAATATCTATGTGAAATGTTTGATCTCATTTTCAGATTAGGTGTGTGTTTATTTTGTTTTTAGCCGGTTATGCACTGCCTAATTGTTATTATATTTTATTGTAATGTTCAATTTAGGCAACTAAATGTAAAGTCTAAAATGAGATAATATTTTAAAAAATAGAGAATACTTTGAATTTTAAAAATCTTCGCATTGGAATTTTTATTTAATCTGTAGATATTTAAATAAAATCTCTTTTTTTAAACGTTTTAAAAAAGATCATTTTAGTAAAAATGGCAAAGGACTTGTATTTAATTTTTAAAGAGATTCTACGTTTAAATATCTAAAGAATAATAAAAATCCCAGTGAGAAGTTTTATAAAATTCAAAGTATTCTAATATTTTCAGTTGTTTCATTTTTCGATTTTATATTTAGTTTCAAATTGAATATTCCAATAAAAGTAAATATTTTGACAAATAAAAGTAATAATGTATGTCACTAGAAGATCTGCTCACATTATATTCAGTATGGGACTCGGCACTAGACTTGCCTTGGACTCCGCCCAGAAGCGCCTATCAATGTGTTGAGTCTGCTTTGTTCCGCGTATAAGTGTGCATAAGAACGAAAACATTTTAAGCCTACTGACGTGCTTTAACCCTTTTACGATTCATTTCCTTGTTTTCTATCCTGGAGCCGCAAAGGTAGACAAGTTTGGGAATGAAATCTAAGTTACTAGCGCTGAACTCCACAATTTTAAATCGGATTTTTCTGCGTGTACGTGTTAAACGCAGAAAACCACAATTTTATGAAGTTTTTTTGAATGGTTTTCGCTCAACTATAGTTGAGTTTTCGCAAGTCGTTCAATTCTCGAAAAATTTTTAAGATCATGAAACTCACGAGTCGTTTAGGGACTATCCATAAACCACGTAGCCTGCTTTGGGGGGAGGGGGTTCGGTAATGTGCTACGTTAGACCACATGGAGGGAGGGAGGGTTTTGAGTCTGAGCAACGTAGCTTTGTATTTTTATTTGACATACATTTTTTTGAAATTACGCGGGCAGCTCGAAAGTCAATTCGAGAGATATATGTGCACTGAGAAAATTTTGGGGACGCTGCGGAATTTCATAAGAGTCGCTGGCACTCTCTGTCCACGATTTGCAGCCGCTCCGCAAAAGGCAGCATGTACTCCTCACGGGGCTGATTCTGACTTTGGAAAGGTAAGGATCAGTTCCATGAGCACGGAGTAAAGTCTATGAGAACAGTTTCTTACTTTTTTTCCGGGCGGCTGCGAATCGTAGGTAAAGTTGCGCTCCAGCTCTTGCTTTAACGCAGTAGTGTCACCTACCGGAGCAGCATTGTCCCCAAAATTTTCTCAGTGTGGTCTTAGAACTTTTTTGGTTAAAAATTCGCTGAGTTACGGAATTTAAAAGTTTAAATTTTTAAAACCATCCCCCCCCCTCTTAATTTTGAAAATACGAAAAACTTTTTTTTTCTAAAAAGGACAGTTTTTCTATTAAAGAACCATTTTTTTTTACAAGATTAATGATTAGGTACAATTTTATTGTGTCATTTGAAGAAAAAGAATAGATATTAAACTTATTTAAAAATTTTTGACAGTTTCTATTATAAAAAAATTAACGTAATATCCAAATTTTCATTTCGACAATTACAAAAAAAAGACTCTAACATCAATATCTCTGGTTCTTCTTAGAAGTTATTCAGATAAGAATTGTTTACAGTTCAGGACACCTTAAAGATGAAAAATCATGAGGTTTTAAATTTTTTCCACACCTCCATTTTTAAAATACGGATTACTTTTGCAAATGACCGCCAAAATGGACCCTTTTTATGTTTCTAAAAAACCAATGAAATCAAACAGTTAAATTATCGATAAATTAATGAAAATCGCATGATTCGACTTATCAAAACATGTAGATTGATAATAAAAAATTTTTTAAAATTAAGATTTTGCTCCAAAATTACTAAATTGCGATTACCCAGTGAGAAATTGCCAATAGACTTTAATCGGTCCAATATCGGTCCAATATTGGTTGCCGTGCTGGGCGCCGATTGACTCCCAATATTGGACCAATATGGGCTGATGTTTGGGATGTAACGGGATCGCCAAGCATCGGTTGTTAATATTGGTCCAATATTGGCCGAATATTGGCAACCAAGAGAAAAAAATTTTTTTAAATAAATTTTTTTTAATTAAATAATAATAATAAAAAATTAATGTTTATAATTTTTGTTTAATATATTTATTTGTTTAATTATTTATTTTTAATAATTCATGTAAATAATAAATAATTTATTATTTATAAATTATAATTATTTAAAAATGCAGCAGCTATTAGAAAATAGCATTCTGCAAAAAAATTCTATCATTGAAAAATCAATGATAGGCGAGAGAAATCCGCGTCTTTAAATAGATTCGCAGATGATAAACAAGAGACATCCGCGTCATTAAACGGATTCGCAGATATACTCTGGTCTCGCGACGAATTTCTCGATACTTATATACACTGGAGTCGCCGTGTCAGTTGCGAGAACGGTTACAGCGTCCCTCTTGCGGCAGAGATAAGAATTGTCACGTAAACTGCTAAATCGCTTTACCGACCGCCTTATTATACCCGCAGTTTACGTGACAATTCTTATCTCCGCCGAAAGAGGGACGCTGTAACCGTTCTCGCAACTGACACGGCGACTCCAGTGTATATAAGTATCGAGAGATTCGTCGCGAGACCAGAGTATATCTGCGAATCCGTTTAATGACGCGGATATCTCTTGTCTATCATCTGCGAATCTATTTAAAGACGCGGATTTCTCTCGCCTATCATTGATTTTTCAATGATAGAATTTTTTTGCAGAATGCTATTTTCTAATAGCTGCTGCATTTTTAAATTATTATAATTTATAAATAATAAATTATTTATTATTTACATGAATTATTAAAAATAAATAATTAAACAAATAAATATATTAAACAAAAAAATTATAAACATTAATTTTTTATTATTATTATTTAATTAAAAAAATTTATTTAAAAAAATTTTTTCTCTTGGTTGCCAATATTCGGCCAATACTGGACCAATATTAACAACCGATGCTTGGCGATCCCGTTACATCCCAAGCATCAGCCCATATTGGTCCAATATTAGGAGCCTTTATTGGACCGATGATCGGTCTCTTGGCTCCCAATATTGGACCGATATTGGACCAGTGAGAAATTTCTCACTGGGTATCTCGAAAACTAGAACCGACAATATAGGCCCTTTTCATGTAGACGTCCAAATATATTGATAAAAATATATAGTGATGAAATATATATATATATATATATATATATATATATATATATATATATATATATATATATATATATATATATATATTGATTAAAATTAAGAATTAGTCTTGTATCAAACTCTTACTTGTAAAAAAATAAAAATAAACTGTGATTTAAAAACATTTAATATTGTTTACTATGTTTCAATACGATTTTATTGATTATTTTTAGAAAAGAGATTTTAATATTCAAAAAAAGAAAAAAGCTACGTTCCATTAGGTAGGGGGGGAGAGGGTTCGGTAATATGCTACGTTAAGCTACGTGTGGGAGGGGAGGGGTCGAAAAGTTCAAAAATCGGAGCTACGTGGTTTATGGATGGTCCCTTAACGCATTAGCCACGCCTCCAGGTCGATTTCAGGGATGTGTGTAGCATATTCATCACCCCGAAAGCGATAAAATATAATTAAGTTTTTTTACCAAAGTAAGCTTATATATGTCGTAGGCCGATCATAGAGATATAAGAATAGAGTGCGCGAAAGGCCTGATGTTGAAACGATGTAGTAGAAGGAGACAGATAGTATTCTCTCGTCCCTGTTCTTTCTCTGTCTAATAGCGCACGCGCAGTGATTAAACAGGTGTTTGAAAAGGTTAAAATATAAACAAGACCACGAGCGAGCCAGACCTTTGTTTTTGTCATTGTTATTGTTTATATAAAATGTAAATTTTAATTTATTTATTGTGAAAATGGTTCGAAAATGCATTTACTGTCGCCAAACAGTGATAAACAGCAATGGCACAACTTTTCACCAGTAAGTTTCAATAAAATCTTATGTACATATTTATTCATAACCTCAAAATTATATATAGTATTTTTGTTTATATTAACATGAATTTTTTATATTAAAAAAATAGATTCCCAAAAGATCTTCAAATGAGACAAAAATGGTTAGATGCTCTCTATTTAACAAAATTACCAAATTTCAAAACTGCTACAGTTTGCAGTGACCACTTTAAGGAAGAAGATTTCTTTTCTCCAAACCACATGACTCTGAGAAGAGTTTTGCGATCTCATGTAGTGCCTCATATAATGATAAGTGGAGAATCAGAAAGTCTCAATTCTGTTATAAAGGCAAATAAATTGGAGAGTGCTACCGAAAATGTTGTGGAAGAAAGTATATTAGAGAGCATAGAGTTCGAGAATGAAGACAATATGAAAAATAGAGGGAATAATAAAGATTGCATTTTATTAGAGAGCGAAGACGATATAAAAAATAAAGGAAACAATAAAGATTGCATTGTATCTGATAACGAAAGTTTTAAATTGTTAGAATCGCCGAATGAAAATTGTCTTGAAGAAACTGCGAAAAATAATAAACAAACAAACGAGTCCATCAGTAAGGAGAATTCTAGAAAAAGGTAAAAATATTTAGAAATAAAGTTATCTATTTGGTATTTGTTTACAAAATCAATTTTTTTTAGCAGTGAATTAACAACAATTAAAATTTTACATTTTTAGACCACGTTCACCGTCCAGGGATGCTCGACCAGCGAAAAGAATCCGTTTTATCCATGATTTCAAAACAGAATATATTTCTCGAACAGATTTTGCTTCAGATGAAGCGTGGGAAAAGTTTATAAGATATGACACTCAACAAAAATCGAAGAAGAATGCTACATATAGTAAACAATACCGTAAAAATAGAAAAATGAATTCCTTAAAAAAATGTTGTTAAACAACTAAAAGAAAAGCAGGAATTTAATGCTGCAGAATATTTAAAGGTAAATTGTTTGAAAATTGACAAAAATGTTTATTAATTTTAAAGTGAATAGAAGTTTAGTTATTTTTTAATAAATTAATTTTTGTTGTACATATTATAGAACGACGTTATACATTTATGAAATAATCAACTTTTTTAAATTAACTTATTGGAATCTATTTTTTTTATTTTTTTTATGAAAAAGAATTAACTTGCATTATTGAAATTGAACCTTTTTTTATAAAGGTTTAAAAATAAACATCAACTTTAAAATTTGTAATTTGTACAATAATTTTAACTTTATAAAATATTATATAAGAAAGAGATTAAATAAAATAAACAAAATTGATTTTTTATGAATAAATTTGAATTACATACTAAAATTTAAAACGTTTTTATAGGATTTACCACCTCATGTTCAAGAACTCCTTGCCCGCATGAAAAATCGAAAACCTACAGCTCCTTTTCCTTCAAGCCTAAAAAATTTTGCCAGAACCCTGCATTTTCATTCTCCAGCTGCATATGAATCAGTTAGAAGAAGTTTTTTGAATTGCTTACCTTGCACCCAAACGTTAAACAAATGGTTCTGCTCTAAAGAATATAAGCCAGGAGTTTCAGAAGATATTATTAAAAAAATTTCGAATATTGTAAAATGCGAATTAGAAAAAGGCAAACAACTTGTTTTTAATTTAACGTTCGATGAGATGCATATAAAGCAACACAGAGAATGGAATAAAACCACGCATTCATGGAAAGGTTTAGTAGATTTAGGTGGTCAATTAAATGAATCCGATGCAGATAAAAATAAAGTTGCTAGTAAAACAATTGTTTTCATGTTAGTAAATATAAACGGAGGTTTTAAAGCTCCCGTAGCTCATTATTTAATAAGCTCATTAAATGGAACTGAAAAAGCTATTCTGTTGCGAGATTTGTTAGAGAAACTACATGAAAACAATATTGAAGTTGTGAGTGTCACTTTTGATGGTGATAAAAGCCATAGAACTGCTTGCGAAAAATTGGGGGCAAACTTAAATTATAATGATAAAGAAAATTTCAAACCATACTTCAATCACCCTGCTTCATCAAATCCGGTGTACATATTTTATGATCCTTGTCATTGCTTAAAATTAGCAAGAAACCATTTTGCCGCGAAAGGTCCTTTTATTCATAAGGGAAAAGACTTTATAGACTGGGAATTTATCAAAAAGCTACAAATAAAAATGGAAAACGAAAATCTTCATTGCGCATGTAAAATTAAAAAACGACATGTGAATTTTAGTAATGAAAAAATGAAGGTTTTTTTAGCTGCACAAGTTTTAAGTAATAGCACATCATGTGCTTTGACATTTTTAGAAAATGACCTGAAGGATAACACTTTTAAAAATGCGGCGGCAACAGCCAATTTTTGCAAAAAATTTAACGACATTTTTGATCTGTTGAACGTTCGAAACAAATTCTGTAAAACTCCGGGTCGACTAAGTATTTGTAAATCTTCTTTAGAAGAATTAAAAAAAAAATTGACGAGTACATAGAGTATATTGAAAATTTAGAAATTAATGTCCGCGTGCTAGTTAGGGAAAAAGACTGTGATAGTAACAATATTGTAAAAAAATCTATAACTACGCGTAAATCTGTGATAGAAAGTGCCTCGGTAAATACTGGTTTCGTTGGATTTATTATTTGTTTAAAAAATCTATACAGCCTATCGAAAGACTTGATCGAAAAAAAAATCCTTGAATACTTCTTGAGTTACAAATTATCTCAAGACCATGTGGAAATGTTTTTTTCAACAATTAGACGGATGAGTGGCTTCAACAATAATCCAACAACTACTCAGTATTTGTCTGCTTATAAAAAGATTGTGATTAATAATTCTAATATAATCATTTCCACAAACGCAAATTGTTCGCCCTTAGATGAAACTTTACTCATTGGTGAATCTGAAGAAAATCTTGCAAAAACTAATGAGAAAAATGAAACAAAAAATAAGGAAACAATCAAAGTTAGCGATTTTTTTCCTAGTAATAATTATAATATTTTCGAACACAATTATGAAAATAGTCACAGTTTAAATTCCGAATATGCTGAAGAAGTCGTACAATATATTGCTGGTGCAGTTGTTCGATCTGTGAAGTCAAAAATACATTGTAAATCCTGCACTGAAACTTTAGTTGGTCGTCAGAGTGAAGGAAAATCAAAATTAATAAAATTGAAAAATCGAGGAGGTTTAATTTATGCATCCGATGATGTCAATTTCATTTGCAAAAGAGTGGAAAAAATTATTCGCCAACAAACAAATTTGTTTCTAAAACAAATTAATTTAAAAATAATCACAGAAACTTTAAAAGTACTCCCGTCAACAATTTTAAGTAACGATGACCACTCTTTTCAACAATGACCTTTAATGGATCACAGAAATCAATTAATACTTTTAATTATCCAAACTTATGTGGATTTACGTCTTAAACATGAAGGGACTGTTTTAAAAGATAAAGAACAAAGAATAAGGATGATAAATAATAAAACTACAATTTTCAGAGGACAATAAATAAGTAATGATTATAAGGATTATTATTATTAAGTGTATGATTATAATGTCTATCTGTGTTAAAATGAAACTACTGACTGTATTCTGTTTAATAATTTACAACATATATTTAATAAATGTTACATTTTTTAATTAAATTAATTATTGAATTAATTAAATTATCTAATTCGTTAAATTATTCACATTAAATCAATTGATTAATCGTAAGCAATTTTTTTAATACTAAATATAATTAAATCATTTTATTTATCAATTTAAACAATTTTCTAAATACCAATACATAATAAATTTATCTAATTTAAGTTATTAATAATTTTTTTCCATCCGATTAATTTTTTGTGGTTATCTTCTTATTCAATTTATATTTTCAAAAACATTGATCACTGCGCAAGCGTTATTAAACAAGGAAAGAAAAGGGACGAGAGACAACTACTTATCTCTTTCTATCGAGGTGGCATCGCCTCGCATGGGAAATACACGGACTAGCGCGCTCTATTCTTATATCTCTATGAGGCCGATAGACAAATCAGGCCGTTAGCCAAAAGCCATGAAGTAGTATAAGGAGACCGAACGAAATACATTATAAATGGGCCAGATTTCTGTACCCGCTTAGTAGGTGAAAAATACCGAAAGGAACAATAGCGCTGCGCATGGGAAAAATGGAAAACACAGTTAATTCACAATTGATAGAATTATAACACTGAAAATAACACTATAATTATTTTACTTTGATAATATTTAAAAAATATGAGGAACACGTGGAAACATATATGACACACATGAATTAGTGAAACATGAAAAAATAATATATAGGTTATGTTTTGTGCATCTCATAGTCAACAATTTAACCACATGCAGCGCTGGTGTTCCTTTCGGTATTTTTACCCACTATTCAGGTACCGAAATCTGTCCCACTTTCAATTCAAAATTTGCACGGTCGTTCGATCTCCTTATACTACTTCATGCCAAAAGCGAAATACTCTCATACATAAAAAACTGTATTCTATATCGTGGAGGTAATTATAAAATAAATATTAACTTTCTTAACAAAACAATATTTTTTAATCAAAAATAACAATATATTTACCGAAATATAAAAGAAAAATCATTTCCGTAAGAAGCGGAAAATTAAAAAGAATTGAAAAGTTGTATTCTTCTTAATAGGAGAATTTACCTCAAAGCTCTATTCCACGGGAACCATCAAAATTTCAAAAAAATCTATTATCCTGAATTGACTTTACAAAATTATGAAGTGCGCATTCAAAAGAATGAGAAAATACAGCAAATCAGTAGAAATTTCTATTCCACTAAATGGACTTACTCGGTTCGAAAAAGTTTCGGCTCGGCTCGGCTATTCGAGCTTTTTGCACACATCTACTAAATTTTATTGTCTTTTAAAATAATGTAGGGGAGAGCGGGGTTGAAAGTGCCGATTTCGCCAAAATGAAAGAAAACAATAGTAAAATAACAACTATTTATTTTTATATATGAACTATTTGGTGTACAATTTTATGTAGTTTTTGAATTTATTTATATTTTTTAACAATTTTTCATAGTTTTCAATAAAAATGTGATTTTTTGCAGCGCGGTGTTGCGTCCCAACAACTCTCGCTGCGGGGCCGGTTGTGCCGACGCTGGGGCAGATTCTGCCGCATAGAGTTTTACCTTGTTTAAATTACAGCAAATAATATTTTTTATCCCACATGCACAAAAATGGCGCTTTTAGATAGCTGAAGACAGGGAGTAAAGTCATTCATTTGTTTGACCGTATGAAAATAGCGACTTTTTTTTCCCCAAGGGCAAAAAAACAGCTGGTCCCATGCTTTTTTTTTGCCCAAGGTAAAAAAAGGCCGCCATTTTCATACAAGTCGAACAAGTGAATGACTTTTACTCCCTGTCGTCTGCTATCTGAAATCGCCACTTTTGTGCATTAGGAATAAAAAATATCGTAAGTAACACGGGAATAAAGGCAGCCAATTTGTTTACGATGATTTTTGTGACACGAGTGGAGGTCTCGGGGCGCCTACGGCGCCCTCGACCTCCACTCGTGTCACAAAAATCACCGTAAACAAATGGCTGCCTTTATGCCCTTGTTGCTTAATATACTAATTTATTATAAACATTAAAATACACAGTAAATCAAAACCAGAATATAGATTAAAATAATCTACAACGTTTTAATCCAAATTTTTGAGTTACGAATTTTCAAAATTTTTCGTTTTTTGAATGTTTTTTTTATCTACTTTTTAATATCAGATAACTCGAAAAATATTGTTTCTTTCTAATTTTTGACAAGAGAAGAATAGTTTTGATTTCTTCTCTACTATTGAATAATATGTTAACAAAAAAATTTCTCCATTTTATACTAAAAAAATAACAATTTTTTATAAACAAATTAAGTTTTTTTTAACTTAAGATATTCGATAAAAAAATTTTTTTGTTTAAAATGTACCTTAAAATACTAAGAAGTTTTTGCAAAAAATTTTAGAGTGAATCTGATAAGTTTCATAGATTTTAAAAAATAGTTAATCTCCGCCTGCAGGTCGCTCGCACGCGGCATATTGTGCACCTAGGTCAAAAAGCAGATATTAAATGCCATTTTTTACTTTTTTTAATTTATTACATTTGATACAACTAATAACTATGTTTCACGTGGAATTTCCCATACATGTTGTATGTTCTCATTCAAAAAGATTGCCACTGACTGCGGCACAATTACTCAATGGGAAATGCCAGTGTAGTGCCGATGTTCACCACTGGCTTAGTACTCAGACGATTGTTCGGCGTAGTCTAGCCGAGCCTCGACAATTAGTGCTGGCGCAGTACAGAATTTTTGTTTCGCCAAAGCTTGGAAACCCACGGTGGCAAGTGCTGGCTGAGTATAGAAAAATTGTTCACAACGCTCTTTGCCAACATTGCTTTTTTGACATAAACTTGAAAAAAATTATATAAAAAGTTTATGAATGTTTATAAATATAAATTTATTAAAAAAATTAATATTTTACTTTTCAGTTGTTCATTTTTTATTCTTATTAAATTTAATAATAACAATTTAACACAATTGTCTAATTTTGTAAATAATAAATTATGTAAACAAATTAAAATTATAAACAAAATTTAAACTTTAATCTTAATAATAATTTGGTTCCTATTAAAATACTATTATACTTCTTACTATGAATAGAAAATTATTAAAAAATTACCACGTAATTTAAGAATTACGTAAAATGTTAAATGCAATAAGTAAAGTAATTTAATTTTGTTTATTTTCATAGGTTTGCGATATTTCTAGATTCCAATCGTTAGGTACTAAAATATGAAAATCTAATGCACACTTACTGTAATTGAGGGCGTGGATCGGATAACTGCCTGTAGCGCATGGCCGAAAGGGACTATACCAGTCAGACATCAGTGAGAGGCCTAGAGACGCTCACTGTTGTCTGACTGGTACAGTCCCTTTTGGCCATGCGCTACAGACAGTTATCCGATCCACGCCCTCAATTGTTTATTATTTAATTTTTAAATGTTATAAATAATTTTTTTCTACTTCATTTACTATATCCATTGTTAGTCTCCATCTTTAATACAATTTCTTTAACCCCTTCGCTGTCAACGAGATTTCCACTGTTTGGGTCAAAAGTGTGTTGAAAAAATTTTTAATGGATTTTTATGAAACTTGGTACCCTAAGGTTTCTGGGGTCGCTGATTACGAATCTGACATCAGTTTTTCGAAATTCAAAATGGCGGATCTAAGATGGCGGAAATTTTTTCAAAATTCGTCGAATTTGCTTGAAACTTGTTACTCGGGGGTTTTAAGGGTCGCTGATTACGAATCTAACATTAGTTTTCCAAAATTCAAAATGGCGGATCCAATATGGCGGAGAACGAAATAAAAAATTGATCAGATTGGCTTGAAACTGAATACTTGGGAATTTTCAGGATCGCTGATTACGAATCTGAAATTAGTTTTTCAAAATTCAAAATATCTGGTTCAATATGGCGGAAATTTTTTTTAAATTTATTGAATTTGTTTTTAACTGGTTAATCTGATATCAGTATGATAATTCTTGGAGAAATCAAATTGCGATAAATACCCTGAAAAAATAATGACAGATTCGTAATCAGCGACCCTAAAAACCCCCGAGTATTTAGTTTCAAGCCATTATAATTAATTTTTTTATTTTGTCGTCCGCCATATTGGATCCGACATTTTGAATTTTGGAAAACTAATGTTAGATTCGTAATCAGCGACCCTTAAAACCCCTGAGTAACAAGTTTCAAGCAAATTCGACCAATTTTGAACAAAATTCCGCCATCTTGGATCCGCCATTTTGAATTTCGAAAAACTGATGACAGATTCGTAATCAGCGACCTCAAAATCCTCCGAGTATTACGTTCCAAGTCAATCTGATCAATTTTTTATTTTGTTGTCCGCCATATTGGATCCGCCATTTTGAATTTTGAAAAACAAATGTCATATTCGTAATTAGCGACCTCAAAAACCCCCGAGTAACCGGTTTCAGGAACATTTAAGAAGTTTTTAATCACACGGAGAGAAGTTTGAACCTTGTTTGTTTGTTTTGTAACCTAAAATCACGGTGTGATCAGAGTTTTAGACGATGATTGGAAACTCAACCTAGTTTTCGACAAGATGTAGCGCTCTCTGACGGTGACTGTCACCGCCACTTGCGATTCGTGAATGGAAAAACTCGGTGAGATCACTAAGATTTACCGTGATCTTCCCCCTCTTTTAACCTTCTGAATTAGACACTGTCTTTTATGGTTCAAAGTTCTCTCCGTGCACCTTTTTTAAGTTGCGCATATATGCGTCATGAACCACTTTTGGCCAGTTTAGTTTTGCGCATATATGCGTCAGCGACAGTCAACGGGTTAAGAAGAGAAATATTTTATGAATAATAACTATTTATTAATATTATTTACCATTTTGTTGTTAAATTATTGATAATTATTAATTTACGATTAATTAATAACGATACGGCATTTATTGCGTCAATATTCTCAGCCAGCACTGGTCCAGTGCTGCGCCAGCGCTGTCTGGCAGCACTGGCAGACAGTACTTCGCCAGCGTTAGACAGCGTTATCATCCCAGAGTTATGCCAGTGCTGTCTGTCAGCGTATAGCTGCCAGTACTGACAGTGCTGGCGCAGTACTCCGCCAGTCGTAAATTTACCATTGGGTAGCCCCGAGCGAAAGGCACAATCAGCCCAATTGCGCAGTTCTTCACTTTTTATCGAATATGAAAAAACCAGTTGATTAAACTGTTAAGTATAATATACTATTTGATTCACAATTAAATATGAATCATTTTAGTGAAAAAAGCGCATTGATAGCTTTAACCATTTAAAAAATAGACCAAAAGTTGCACACCTGATAAATTTATACTTACATAGCGCCAAAGCACCACAATACTAACAACTGTTTATTTCGCGTAGTAAATGAAATTAAAATGGCTGCCAAAGATGCGCAGGCGTAAAATAATACATCTCTCATTTCAATTTTTTAAAAATCTTTTTTCGTTTTCGAGATATAAACAACGGCACAACCTACCCCTGGCACTTTCAACCCCGCTCTCCCCTATGTAACTTAATAAGTTTAAAAAAATGAAGTATTTTATGTTTCATAGCAATATAATTAACTAGATTAAGTTATAATTTTAATTTTGTATAATTTTTTACATTTTTAAGTTATAAGAATCTTATACTCTTTTTTGCCTCGAGTGGATAATCAGTAGTTATTATCTAAGAACTAAAGCCAAAGAAAAGAGTTATTATAAATTTTCTTAATAAAATTATTATTTGCGTTTTAAAAACCCACTACGAGATCCACTGTTCCTTAACTTTCATTTAAACGGTTTACGGCGATTTACATTCAATATATAAACAATGTTTTGATTCTATTACATATTCGTATTCGTTCTAAAGTGTAAATTCCTATTCGATTTGCTTTCGGTTTACATTAGCTTGGGCGCCAGGTCACGACAAGCAGACAGATTTGGTTATAGTTACGAGATGTGGAAATAGAGTACACCGACGGAGGTACACAGGAATGTATGTATAACACAGAAACGGAAATTTTATTTACGACATCCCACCCTGAAACTAACTGGAGAAGTTTCAAGAGAAAATTTTGTATAATAGTACATTGTGCAACGAGGACGCAAAGCGCAAGTTTCTCGTCCGAGCTTGATTTTGCAGTACGAGGCGAAGCCGAGTACTGTAAACAAGCGAGGACAAGAAATGCGTGCGTCCGAGGTACACACGACATTTTATACAAAACGAGAATGTAATCCGCGGTTACTCGGTGCGTTTCGAGAGGGAAAGCATGGCTTTGCTTCAAGTAGTAGTTTTACGGTCCTAGGACGGTAAAGACTACTTTCTCGTCCTAGGATCGTAAAACTGCTGCTTGAAGTAAAGGCATACTTTGCGTCTCAAAATCGCGCCGAGAAAGCGGGGATTACATACTTGTTTTGAATAAAATATATAATAAATAAAATTGTCCAATTTCCCGTCTAAAAGATAAACTGAAAATTTTCAACATTTCATAACTTTTTACAAATCGCGTAGATATAAAATAATTAACAATAATATAAAAATCGATTTGACAAACTTATAGGTATATAAAATAATTAAGTGCTAGTTATATTTAATAAGAACAAGATTTTTGCAACCCACGTGAAAAGATTCTATATGGTAACTGATACATAGAAATTCCACATAGAATTTCCATAAGGAATTTCACATGAGATTACAAACAAGACTTTTGAGCAATTCGTGGGCTCCCTGCAATTGTTTCTAGAAATGTTATCTTCTTTGAGAAAATTAAGTTTTAGCTTATGCTCGAAAATTTAAAAAACTCTTCTGCAGACTGTTCAAAGTAAACGATAATCAATACTTTTCCTGAGAATATTCAGAGTCTTGTTTGTGATCTCATGTGAAATTCTATGCTTCAAAAATTATTTAAAAAATTTTTCAATACCATTATTGAACAAATAATTGTGCTTTTTAAATGTATCATTGGTTAAATAATTTTTTTAAATATGTAGAAAACGGCGAGTATAGTAGGATAAAAATTATGTACCTTCAAACTTGGGTGACATCTTTCTTAAAATTTCGACAATTCAGCAGTTAATCTGATGTATAACTTTTTTAACAAAGATTTTTTAATAACTACATAACGGGGTTATATTATCTATATAATAAAAAGTAATTTGAACTCTTACAGAAATGTGTGCCATTTATACATGTAGAATGCAATGACTTCTAACATTAAATTTAAAAACGTAACTCATACAAAAAAGCCACATATCTGAGTAGCTACTCAAATGAACATGTTGAATTTGGCTTCTATACTTTTTACTCATTGCAATCTCTTCTTAAACATTATAAAAGTATACAGAAAAATCATTAAATTTTGCGCACTCCGAGAAAGGTGTATATATTACGTAGGGGAGACTATAGGTGCGGTTGTTACAAATGGAATATTTCAGAAACAGTTAGTTATAGAGATGGCCCGAGTCGAAATTTAAGCCCTACTTTCACCCTGAATTTTCAGGGTCTATTGAGTGTTAGGAGTAGTAAAGTAGGGTGTAATTCTAATACAATTAGACCCTACTCACTCTCGAAAAATCATTCTTTCACCACGTGTTGTGCACTACGTTTTCTCCAACGCCTTGCGAGGAAAGGTTTCTTCGTGAGTTTCGTATAATTTTAATTTAACGTGTGCTTATGTTTAATATAATAAAAGACGAATGTTTTGTGTAGGGAAGAAGTTAGACACAAAATATATCTGGGTCAAAGAAAAAAAATTATGTCATAATTTACTTTCGCCACGTTCTTCAGAGGAGTTGAGAAAAGTTCTACTTTCGCCACACTTTTCTAACAAGAAAAGTACTCCTTTTAGAGCAGGTGTTGGAGAAAATAAATTTTTAATATCAATTCTATGAGGATTTAGCTTTAACAAACTGCCTTGGTTGTCCACATTTAGTGTATACTTTTTTAATAAAGTGATTTATTGTATAAAATGTACCTGTTGTGCACTTGTTACAAGTGATGATGAGAACAGACATTTTTTAAAAAATTCGAAACAATATTAGTGCTGCCATCTCTATGACATTGTCACGCACTGTTACGTTGAGTCAAAAATTATGAAATTATTTGTCTTCAATTTAGAAATGTTATAGATGATTCTTGGTATTGTAACAACCGACATTCACTTTGTACAGTTGTTACCATTTACACGCTGTCACTGAAATGCTTCTAGTTAATTAAATAATAGATATAGAGCTAAATCAATAATGGCCATTTAAAACTAGATAATATACCTTTGACTTAATCTTATGACCAAACAAATTGGAGTTAAACTATAATCACTGTAACTGATTTTATCAAAATTGTAACAACTGCACCTAGTCTCCCTTAATAATTAATAGAAAGCTAAACATTAATTTAATGTATAATTGACAGCGTTACATTACTAATACAGAGTAACAATGTATAATAATGAGTAACACCAAGTTTTTTCTATTATTTTATCATTACTAAAGACAATAAAATTTGTTCCAAGAATGTGCCTTGAAAAGAAAATTAAGTTTTCTAATACCCAACAAAATAAAAGTTCTAGAGATATGCCCATATATGGCACTGGTTTGTAAAAAGTATATGTCATCAGTTTCTAACATTGTAATTGGATCCTCGAACTCTGCTGTACGTATAGAGAGTATATAAAGTATATATATATATATATATATATATATATATATATATATATATATATATATATATATATATATATATATATACATCTTATTATTTTTATTTTGCAAAATATTTTATATGATGAATATTTTTCATCAATACAGAAGTTCATTTTGATTTCAAGACATTGCACTTGCCGAGTCTAAGACTTCTTCTAAGTGTATCCACTTTCAAGTCGAGCGTGAACTTTTTTGATGTATATAGAGAGTCATGTGTATTTTTCTCTCCTCTGTATAGGATTCTAGAATTCGTGGTGATTCAGTTTTAGCTACCTTTTACCTCTCTGACTCGTTTCCATTTTTCCTTTTCCCTTGCTACTCTCTTTTTTTGAGGGTAGAACTCTTTTTTTTTATTTTTTTTCTCTCGGAAAAATACTTTTCCCCTATGTATAGAAGCTATGGTATACGTATATATACACGGAAAGGCGACTACAAACTTTTCCTCGTAGTCTTGCCTCCTAAACTTCCCTCTTTGTTGTTCTCTTCTATCTTACATTTCGTAAATGGAAAAATGCCTGAGCTTACGAGTAGGTACGTGACCTCTCTCGGTCAATCAGAATCGACCTCTTCCTGTATGTACTATATATACAGTTTTCTTCTTTAGTTTCATAAATTTATCATATAAAACTACAAATGGGTGTCTTTCATCCTCCTTCAAATATATTGTAACGTTAAAAGCGCAATAAGTTTAGGAATAGATTACATTCCATTATCAGTAAAAATGTCTCCATAATTTATTTATATCTGAAAAGAAAAATTGGAGTGTAACGCTACATAAAATCTGGTGTGTAAATAATAATAATAATAATAATAATAATAATAATAATAATAATAATAATAATAATAATAATAATAATAATAATAATAATAATAATAATAATAATAATAATAATAATAATAATAATAATAATAATAATAATAATAATAATAATAATAATAATAATAATAATAATAATACAAATACTGCTAATAATAATGTTTTACTTAAAAAAGTTGATGCATAACAAATTTTTAATTTTGTACGTTAAATAGGGTTCGCTTTCTTGTTTCATTAAATTTGAATTGAAAACTTATTGTAACGCACAATCGAGATTGAGTAAACGGGGTATAAGTATCAAGAATCAGTCAAGAGTTTATTATAGAGTAGAACGGGGTGAAAAAGCCAAGGTCCAAAAAAGCCATTTGACTTTTATTTAAAAACTGTTAAACCGATTTATCAGCCATTTAGATTATAAATACTATTAGGTAATATGCAACTTTTGATTCTAGTTTGGATGTTGTACCTATAGTAATATAGTTTTTATTGTAATTTTAATTTTTGAGTTGCTTTGCGTATAATATTTCGATGAACTTTTCGAACATATTACAACCTGTTTAAGTGAACGGGTAATAAAAGAAAATCTTTGTACCTAAGGAGAAAACTATACTCAAAACGTATACAATGTTAATTTTTTTTGAAAAAGCCAGGGATATAAGGGCAAATCCATAAAACTTTTGACTTTTAAAAAAAAATTTTTTTTTATTAATTTGTATGCACATAGATGTCACTTTGCATACGTGTTCAAGAATGTTTTAGCACCACAAATTCGTATGCGTGATTCATTTTTAACCCATGCCCCCAATGTTTAACACTTATTATTAACCCCTTCCGGAACTGAAATATTATAAAGTGAACAAAAAATGTGTAAGACCTTCCCATCAATTAAATCAGTTGAAACTTTTTACTCGGAGAGTTTTTGGGGTCGCCGCTAGACAATCTGAAGGGGTCGTTCATAAACTACGTCACACTATTTTGCCTAATTTTTCCACCCCCCCCCTACCCACGTCACAAATTTTACATGCTTTAGCGCCATTTTTTCTACAGAACGTCACAAAAAAATGAATTCCACCCCTCCCCCCTCTAAGGCGTGACGTAGTTTATGGACGACCCCGAAGTCGGTTTTTCAAAATTCAAAATGGCGGCTCCATTATGACGGATGACAAATTTAAATAGTTGGATTTGATTGAAACTCGTTACTCGGGGGTCTTTGGGGTCGCTGATTACGAATTTAAAGTTTAAATTTAAAATGATTAATTGAACTTTTTGATTTTGAAGAACTCAACTTCTGAAATTTTAAGCATATTCTTAACTTAATAAAATTGATAGTTTTCAAAATCCTTGAGCGGCATACTTTTTTTTGAATATCTGTAAGGCAATGCTTCGATCACACTATACATGGACTTGTTTAAAGTCAAATTGTAGTTGTGCCTTTCAAAAATGTATAAATTTAAATAAAATCACGATTTGTATTAACATCTTTAAATTGTTTCTACAGGAATACAAATATAGGCACACTAATGAAAAAGGTCTTAAAATGTTCGATTTTTTATTGTCTATTTAGAAACTTATTGAACTTTTATTTTTATTCTACGCCGCACTAGGTATTTTCATAAGAAGACGTTTAATTAAATTTTCTTAAAAATTGTCATCATTCAATCAAACCTTCATATATTTTCTTACAGTCGTAGCACACTAATGGAATAGTGAAAAAAGTTTGAAAACATACGTCTTTTAGCTATTTTCCTTGTAGCTGAATTAATATTTCACACGCCGCAAAAATAAAAACGTTAAAAATGTATACTTTTCTGAGAGTGTCAAATGAAATTTAAGCGTTTTTTCAATTTTAAACTCATAAAATTAATTGAAAAATTAATATTTTGTTCTATTACTGTACATAAATGTTGCATAGTATATAATTTAGAAAAATATGATTAAACAATAAGTTTCAATCTAAAATAATACGGACTTTTAAGTGTTCGATTCGAGTATCATAAAAGTTAACAGTTTCGTAGATTTGCCCATATCTCACTGGACGGAAATTTGGATATCTCAAAGACATTCACTGGATATCCCTGGGATATCCACAGGATATGCAAAGTTTTCTTTCGTGGGTCATCCCGTGTGCGATATCCCGCGTGGGATATGTCAGTGCATGCGCAGGAAACGAAATACAATCGTTCCAAGTGCCAAAGAGCTGTGAAATTATATTGAACGCATTTAAATTAGAAAAAGTTTATTTAGATATTTGTTGCATTAAATTAACGAAAGTGGAAAATAAATATATTTATAAATTCAGCTTAAAGTGTACGATTTTTTAGTTACTTTTTTTGGATAATATATTAAATTATTCAAATATTTATTCTAACTACATTCTAAACAAATAATGCATGAATTACTAGATTAATTACTGAAAATCCAGTATATTTTTCCCTTTAAACAAGAAGAAATAAAATTTTATATGTATGTACTCATATAATCTTACACACGCAGGCGTCGACCTACCCAGCTGTTGAGTGTCATGGCGACCATGGCGTCGCGTCATTAGATCGGAAGCGTGTGTTTTGCAGTGTGTGATTATAAGTGTTGCTGTTTAATATGTTTAACTTTAACATTTTTTTAGTTTCTTGTAAATATCTTTAACCCTCCGTCACACACATGGGAAAAAATTACGACTTTACACACGCTTAGAGGGAATCCCTCACCACATTGTAAAATAAGCAACATTACAATATAAACAAAGGAATCAACAAAAATTTAGTTTTAACACAAACTTACAAATATGTAGTAAATTATTCTAAATTATAAAATTAATAAAATTAATTTTCGGTCTCAAAAATAAAAATTAATTACACGAATGCACATCTTCGAAGGAATTCCACTTGACAAGTAAAAATAATGTAACATTAACAAATAAGCAAAAAAATCATTAAACAATTCATTTTAATTATATTTATAATATAATTTTGTCATTAACCAACAGTGGAACAAAAAATGTTTTGAAAACTTGATTTTTTTATTTAACATAACCTCACTTTTTCGAGTTTTTTCTGGCTTTAAAGCTTCATAATTAAATATTAATTATGTTTAAACTAAATGTTTTTTTAGAAATGTGTTGAGGAGTAAATTGTCGAAAGGTATAGAAACTGATTTTATTTTGCAATGAGGAAAACAAAAGTTATTTAAAAAATACTGAAACCGTAGAGGGAATTCCTCCCTAGGTGTGTGACGGAGGGTTAACCAATAAATATTTATCAGTAATAGACAAAATGAATTGACCAAAATTAGTTTAAACCCACACACAATAAATGTTTAGCGTTAGAAAGACATTTTATTGAATTCAACTAATGTTTATTAAATCACAAAAAAATAACTTTGATATTAGTCAAATAATCTTTTATTTTTTAAATAATTTTTTTCTCATTCTGGTTATAATTTAATAATGGTTTTTTAACTCTTTAAAGCTCTAATTATTTTTCAACCTATTACTATTTCTCACGTAGCATATCCCGTGTGGAGAATATTTGGATATCCCGCGCGAGTCTCCCATGGGATAGAAATTTGGATATCCCAGGGATATCTCTGAGATGTCACTAATATACCAGGAATCTCCATGGGATATCTCAATATCCCGCGGGATATCTCTAGGATATCCCTGGGATATCCTTTTGCTCAGAGGGTTTGTGTACTTTTTTCTTATTAAAATTAGATTCGCGCTGGTTCTTTAGAAACGTGAATTCGGATTGATAAATGTATGACTGTATCTTTAGGTAACGTAATATGGACTTATTTATGTACAAAATTATGAAACTTCATAGTCAAAATAATTCCAATACTTCAAATTGTTAAAAAATGCACTACGTAATTATATGTATTAACTTCAACTGTTTTTTAATAAATACTTAATTAAATGTTAATTAACTGTCTTAAATTATTTACCGATCTTGGATTCTTAAATTTTTAAAATATATACATAATATTATAAATTTAAGGTTTATAAAAAACGAACCTCCCCAAGTGCGAAATTAAAAACGTCCCAAAACTGGCCCAGTGACGGCATAGTCAGTGCCTACTCTTGGCAGACAATAGTGGCCCGACTGTCTGGAGGTTAACCGTGGTAGGCCGTCGGCAGCTAATCGTCGGCCGATTCTCGGTAAACATTAATGGCCCATTATTGGCTGCCATTACTTCCCAGCCTAACACTCTGACTACTCTGCTACTCTGACTTTAAGTCGATAATGCAAAAGGGTTCTTATAAGCTACACTACACTGTCCGATACTGTGCCATTATTGGGCCGAGCTACGTCCCAATATTGGCAATTATAATTTGCCATCATAGATACAAAATGATAGACATTAATGTGCCATTATTGAGCCAAGCTACGCCCCAATTCTGGCAATTACAATTTGTCATCAAAGATACAAAATGTTTGCCATTAAAGTGCCACTAATGTGTCATTAATGGGCCGATCTTCGTTACATCACTGGCAATTGAATTTTTCCTTTAAAGATTTATCAACTTTGCCAATAATGTGCCGTTATTGAGCCAAGCTACATTGCTAAATTCTGGCAATTATAATTTGCCATCAAAGATACAAAATTTTTGCCATTAATGGGCCGATGATCGGCACATCACTGGCAATTGCTTTTTGCCATTAAAGATTGATCAACTTTGCCATGAATGTGCCATCATTGGGCCGAGAGCTGGCCCAGTCTTAAAAAATTTGAAAATCTGACCATCGGCGCCATCATTGGCCCATCAATGGGACGTTTTGAACACCAGTAATGGCCCAGTAACTACTGCCAATTCTCGGCAGACATTACTAGACCAATGATGGGCCGTTTTTGCAGTCTTGGCATTTCGCACTTGGGTATACATGTTTATACCTCAAGGAAAAAGTGTATTGAAAACGTATGTATTTTTATTTAAAAAAATGTTTCGTATTTCGAGTTTATTATAGCTTTTTTAAAAATTATCATGGAAAAACAGCTAAGCAGGTGGTGGGTAAAAAAGCCATTGTAACCTCTTATTTTATCATTCGCCTCAAGTTTATTTAATGAAATTAATTAAAAATTACACAAGAAAATTTAATAAAGATTGTAAATAAATTTAAATAAACGGAGGAACAATATTCTACATTAAAAAAAATTAAATTCATTGTGGGATTTTGCGTGGACGTTTAAAAAACAGGTTTAAAATTCGTAAACAGGTATAAAAAGAATTTTAAAAAATAATTTAAATAAAAAACATAGAAAGTTATTTTTTTTGACAAAATTGAAAAATTTATACCTGATTTTTTAAACATGTTAATTTTTACAAAAAAAAGTGGTACGCACGTTGATACACCCATAGTAATTTATTTTAAATTGAAACAAAATAAATAATTAGAGTAGAGGGGGGTAATGTAGTGCAGGGGGTAATGTAGTGCACTGGCTTTACTAACTAAACGAATGAATTGAATTAGTTGCCATTGATATGGTAGGATTAAGGTATCAAATTATAGTAATGTGTATCATTTAGGCTTTATTGTGCTTCTTCTAAAAGAAGTTGTGGCGTCACTTCAAAAACACTAGATTTCGAAACCATATTTCCGTTTTTTTAGTGACTTGAAAAAAATGTAAGGCTCGTTAAAAAAGTATCAGGTAAGTGCTTTTTCCATGTAAAATTTACTTCTGAACACAAATTTAGTATTGATTTGACGTTTAACTTTGTTTTTATTGAGATATTGAAGTCAACGTGAAAAAAGTGCTTGGGGGCATTGTAGTGCACGGGGTTGTTTGGGCAATGTAGTGCAATTATACAGAGTACCGTAAATATGTATTATTTAACCATATTTGCTTTTTGCAAATTTTTGCAGTTTTCTTTTAGTTTTATCTAACACAGGACCAAAGAAATCTCTAGTTTATAGTGCTGTCCACGAGATGAGATAATACCATGCAAAGTCTAGATCTCGTCTCGGTTTTTACATGCAAAGTCTCGTCTCGTGGGCATCACTACTAGTTTATAGTTTTTTAAGTTTCTTATGTTCCTAATATTATATCTAATAAAATAAAATCGTTTATATAATACGTGCATATAAAGTGTCGTTTACGACGCATGGAAAGAATGCTGTAAATCGCGTATTATAGCAGCCGATGCTATAAATAAGCGATAATGGCCAGGGCGCATGCGCAATTAATGCTAGTTACTTTATATCACACTTTTATAACAGGATAGTTACATTATGACACACTTGTTAGAACTTTTATAACACACTAGTGACATTATACCACACTATTTGACTCGTGTATTTTACACATTACATTTTCTGTTACATAATATTTCTTATATGTGACTGTCCACGAGAAAACAAGGCTTAGGTCCAAAAAATCAATTTTGATTTTTTTATGGTAATCGACAGATTTTATGTTGCTTTTTCAAATGCAAAAGTCAAAAGTTAAAAATATCAATTACTTTAGACAATATATCGTTTTAAAGATGGGTATGTTAAGCGTAGTTAACCTCAATCGTTGACTGTCCACGATAAAACACGGCTTAGGTCGAAAAAATCAATTTGAGTTTTTTATGGTAATCGACAGATTTTATGTTGCTTTTTTAAATGCAAAAGTCAGAAGTTAAAAATATCAATTACTTTCGACAATATATCGTTTTAAAGATGGGTATGTCAAGCGTAGTTAACTTCAATCGTAGTACTTCAATCGCTCGCCCTGTGAAATTCACGTTTGGGAGCTAAGCCTTGTTTTCTCGTGGACAGTCACATATACATTTTCCTAATACTAAGTTTTGCGCCTACAGAGCAACTTGAAAATTAGGAGTACTCGCATTTGCCTGGACCACCCGTCTAATGGGTTTTCTAAAAAAAACGTTTTTTGGCCATAACTTAAAAAATGTTAGGACACCTATAAATGTTTTTCTTTAGTTTTTTAGAGTTTTTTCAGACGCATCTTTTGAGCCCTAATTGAACATTTTTCGTTCATATTAACCGGAAATATTAAACTTTTAAAAATAAAACATTTTAGAAAATAAGACTTTTTTGAAAATTTTGTTGAAAAATGTAGAAGTTTAGTTTTGTATTTAGTTTTGTAGAGTTTTTTCAGACGCATCATTTAAGCCCTAATTGAACATTTTTCGTCCATGTTAACCGGAGATATTAAACTTTTAAAAATCTAAAATTTTGAAAAATAAGACTTTTATAAAATTTTTTTTAAATTATGTAAAAGTAATTTAAGAAAATTATTACCAACTTAAAGAGCATTAAAAACGCTTCAATTGACCTATTTTTTAACCTGATTCGGGCAGAAATGATGAAATTAATGGTATATGAAAAATAAAAAATTCCCAAGTGCGAAATGCCAAGACTGCAAAAACGGCCCATCATTGGTCTAGTAATGTCTGCCGAGAATTGACAGTAGTTACTAGGCCATTACTGGTGATCAAAACGTCCCATTAATGGACCAATGATGGCGCCGATGGTCAGATTTTCAAATTTTTTAGGACTGGGCCAGCTCTTGGCCCAATAATGGCACATTCACGGCAAAGTTGATCAATCTTTAATGGCAAAATTCAATTGCCAGTGATGTGACGACGATCGGCCCATTAATGGCACATTAGTGGCACTTTAATGGCAAAAATTTTGTGTCTTTAATGGCAAATTATAATTGCCAGAATTGGGGCGTAGCTTGACCCAATAACGGCACATTATTGGCAAAGTTAATAAATCTTTAATGGCAAAAGACAATTGCCACACAGTGTGCCTTTTTCTGAAAATCTGTTCAAAACCTAGTATCTCTTGAAGGAATTAACGAAATTTCATGGTTCTGGGACGAAAATAAAGCCTAATAAATGCAGAATACAGGAAAATTATACAAAAACAATGTTAACAAATTTTAAGGTTAAGAAGCAGCGTCAAAAGTAAGAAATTCCGTCAAAAAAATCACAAATCTTAATCTGTAAGCCATAAAAATGACTCAAATTAAGTAATAGTACATATTTTGAAGGTTTTTGGGTCGCTAATTACGAATCTGAAGTCCAATTTTAATAATACAAAATAGCGGATCCTTTATGACAGCTAAATAAAGCAAAAAATTTTAAATAATTTCATTTGAATGACACTGGGTACATAGGGGTCTTTGGGGTCGCTGATGACGAATCTAATGTCAGATTTTTAAAATTCAAAATGGCCGACCCAATTTGGCCGATCAAAAATACAAAAAGTAAATAAATTTACATGAAACTCGGTATCCAGGGGTTTTTGGGGTCGCTGATGTCGAATCTGATGTCAGATTTTCAAAATTCAAAATGGCCGACCCAATATGTCCGACCAAAAATGCAAAAATGAAATGAATTCAAAATAGGCCATATTGGGTCGGCCATTTTGAATTTTAAAAATCTGACAGCAGATTCGTCATTAGCGACCCCAAAAACACCTGGATACCGAGTTTCATGTAAATTCATTAACTTTTTGCATTTTTGGTCGGCCATATTGGGTCGGACATTTTGAATTATGAAAATCTGACATCAGATTCGTCATCAGCGACCCCAAAAACCCCTATGTACCCAGTGTCATTCAAATGAAATTATTTAAAATTTCTTGCTTTATTTAGCTGTCATACAGGATCCGCCATTTTGTATTATTAAAATTGGACTTCAGATTCGTAATTAGCGACCCAAAAACCTTCAAAATATGTACTATTACTTAATTTGAGTCATTTTTATGTCTTACAGATTAAGATTTGTGATTTTTTTGAAGGAATTTCTGACTTTTGACGCTGCTTCGTAACCTTAAAATTTTTTTAACATTGTTTTTGTATAATTTTCCTGTATTCTGCATTTATTAAGCTTTATTTTCGTCCCAGAACCATAAAATTTCGTTAATTCCTTCAAGAGATACTAGGTTTTGAACAGATTTTCAGAAAAAGGCACACTGTGTGCCAGTGATGTGACGAAGATCGGCCCATTAATGGCACATTAGTGGCACTTTAATGGCAAACATTTTGTATCTTTGATGACAAATTATAATTGCCAGTATTAGGGCGTAGCTTGGCTCAATAATGGCACATTCACGGCAAAGTTGCTCAATATTTAATGGCAAAAGACAATTACCAATGATGTGACGAAGATCGGCCCATTTTGTTTTCTTGATGGCAAATTGTAATTGCAAGAATTGGGACGTAGCTTGGCCCAGGAATGGCACAATAATGTCTATCGTTTTGTATCTATGATGGCAAATTATAATTGCCAATATTAGGACGTAGCTCGGCCCAATAATGGCACAGTATCGGCCAGTGTAGTGTACCTTATAAGAACCCTTTTGCTTCCTCGACTTAAAGTCAGAGTAGCAGAGTGGTCAGAGTGTTAGGCTGTGGTGCGTCAGGTTCAGGTATCGATCCCCGCGAGCGGTAAGAATTTTTTAAATATTTGTAAGTTTGCGATTAATTTAGGGAAATAAGCTGTATAAATATTATAAATTAATTAGTTAATTAAATAAAAAATATATTTTTTAAAAATTTTGTCAACACTGGGGAGTAATGGCAGCCAATAATGGGCCATTAATGTTTACCGAGAATCGGCCGATGATTGGCTGCCGACGGCCTACTGCGGTTAACCTCCCGACAGTCGGGCCACTATTGTCTGCCAAGAGTAGGCACTGACAATGCCGTCACTACTAAAATCAAATCTTGTACAACTTAAAAAAGTACAACAAAAACCAAACTTAATCGAAAGAACCCAAATAAGCACTACAATTACTGCAAAAGAAATTGACGAAAATTCTGACTCAACTATAAAAAAAACTAGCAACAACTCGGTCGAGACAATACTTATAAACAACATAGCTGAGATGTCGCACGTGGACGGCATAAATGAATTTAACGAAGAGGACTCTAATAATACAAAGGACAGTCAAGGATTTAACTACTCATTACTCTCGGATTCAGATGACGGACAACAGTTAACAATCAAAACTAATAACAAGGAAAATATGCATCGGACCAAACGACTTGAATCATCAGTAGCACGCCGCAAGTTCCAGTCCAGTATGCCGCCAATTTATATATATATATATATATAATAGTAAGTTAATCGAAATTACCAATTTAATTAGAGAATCGATTTAAGAGAACGGATTTACTATAAAAAATCTAAAAAATTCTAAATTTGCACTTATAACATTTAATTTGACTGAATTTAAATTAATTCTCAAAACTCTTAAAGACAAAAACATTGAATTTTTTACGCGCACACCTAAAGAAGAGAGAATACCTTCCTTAATTCTTAAAGGAGTCTCCCATGAATATATTGAAAATGATATTTTAACAGAAATAAATAAACTAAACTTAGAAAACGTAGAAATATCCAAAATATCCAATTCAATGCTTCAATTGCCAAAGATTTGGCCATATATCCAAATTTTGTAATAGGGAATATCGCTGCGTCAAATGTGATAGTAAACATAACCCGGGAGAATGCAAATTGAGTGCAAGCGAGATAAAAGAAAACGAGAATGTATTTTGTGTGGGCAGACCGGGCATCCCTCTTCCTACAGAGGCTGTCCCAAGTACAAAGAAAGACTTGAACAAATAAAAAAAAAATATATCGGTAAATGAAAAGCGACTTGATATAATTAAAAAAGTATCATCATTTGTAACTCCGGACAAAACTTATGCCAGAGCCACTTCCCCCATTGATGCTCAAGCAATCAAAGTCAACCCAACCGAACCACTGAGGAATAGTGGGGTTCCCCCCTGCCTGCAGACCCCCTTGATCGGGTGGGGATTATACTCAATTCATTTAAGGAGAGTATCATTGACGTTATGAAAACACAACTAACTGATATCAAAAAGCAAGTGACAGTAAATTCCGAAAGAATTGACCAAATATTTAATTTAATCGAAAATAATAATGGCTCTAAATAGAACAGCTAGTTTTAATCACTTTCGCGGGGATTCGTCCAGTCATACCGTAGTCAGGGGGCTAAAAGTATTCTCAATCAATGTCAACTCCTTGATTCATAATGTTAGACGTTACAATTTGCTTCACACATTGACTCAGTTAAAAATAGATGTAGCCCTTATTAGTGAAACAAAATTAAGTGATAAATATAAAATCGCATTTCCCAATTATACAATATTAAGAAATGATCGTTACTTGTCCCAAAGAGGTGGAGGCACCGCCATTATCATAAAAAAATAAATTCAAATACACAAGAATTCATTTAAAATCCGAAATAAAAATCAAAAATATAGAAACAACTATAATTAAACTTGATCTAAATAACAACAAAAATTTATTTATTATTAGTGCATATGCAAAGGGTATAACAACGAAAGCCTTCAAAAACGATTTAAAACTTATTTTCGAAGAGTTGAAGCTCGATAATCTCAATAACTATTATATTTTTGGGGGTGACCTAAATGCTCGACATATAGATTGGGGTGACTCAATATCTAGTTATCGGGGAAATAGTCTAAAAAATTGGTTGCAAAATAACGACCTGCAATATAGAGCAGTACTTACAGGACCAAATACCTGTTATCCCATATGACAGCGATCATAATGGCCTTTTAATGTACATCTCCTTACAATCTGAAGACAATCTAAAAATCGAAAAATCAAGGCCATCCGAAAAAATGAATTTTAATAAAACAAATTGGAGCTCTTTTTACCATAAATTAACAAACCACCCCTCCTTACCGATTATCAATGGAAAAACAAATTTAACATATAATGAAATCGACAATTACTTGCATGAAATAGACGAGTTGGTTTTACAAAAGTTAAAAGAAAACACACCTACCACAAAATATTATATAACTCCATATCTAGGTATATAAATGGTAAAATAGTTAAAGGTCAAAAAATAAAAAGTTTTTTATTGTCTAGTATTCACAGAATGAAAAAACACCCTTATTCATATTACAGTATTGAAATTGACTTGTATAAATATTTACTAAAAAAACTAAACAAAAAATTCAAGAACTTTTTAAAGCCTCTATTAATGATTATTGGGCAGAAAAAGTTAGTAACATTAAAATTCATGATAATAACAAATTATTTTTCTAAAATAAATGCCATCTTCAGACCATATAAGTCAACAGAAATACCAAACCTAACTACAAAAAATGATCGCGTCGAATTACTAGAAGCAGCCAATATAAATACTGACAATATGTCACAACAAAACAATAAATTTACCATCATTGACAAAACACAAGAACTCAATATTATAGGTGCCCACTTTGCATCCGTCAATAATAAAAATAGGAAATCAAACAAACACCAACTAAATTCAATTGTCAATAATACTATTTTAGATTACATAAGAGAGGAGAAACTAAACCAACTCGAATTACAGCCCTTTGTAACTTTTTCCGACACCAATACAGCAAAGAATCCAAAATTTGACACGGATCCTCATTACTTCTGCACTCTAGTCAAACTAAAAAAAATTATATATAAACTAAAAAGTAAAAAATCTACTGGTTTTGACGGCATCCCAATGGTCGCCATAAAGCACTTACCAGACAGTGTTCTCAATCTCTATTTAATTTTAATAAACAACATGCTAAATATTAGCTATTTTCCAGAAAAATGGAAAACAGCAAAAATTAAACCTTTGTGCAAGATAAGGGGAAGGATCCGAGTCAACCGATTAGTTACAGGCCGATCAGCCTGCTTCCCAACATGAGCAAAGTATTTGAAATAATAATAAACCAATCAATAAATAGATTTTGCAATGAAAAAAAAATTATCCTGGATGACCAATTTGGTTTTAAATTTAAAAACTCAACAGTTCAAGCAATCACAAAATTCACCTCAGAAGAAGAAAAATCGAACATAAACTTTGAATTAAAAAACGGCCTTCAACAAGGCGCAGTTAATTCCCCTATTTTGTTTAATATTTTTATATAATACATGCATAAAAAGTCCCACTTCTGGTGCAAGCAAAAGGTGCGAGAAAGGGCGTTTTATAGCGAACGATCATATAAATATTTCCGCGCATGCGTATATTGTTCCTAGTCTCTTTATTTTACACTTTTTACTTTATTTCACACTTTTATTTCACAGTTTTGATTTAACAGCCAATCAGAAACGTTGTAGTGACTTGCTATTTAAAGCTGCGGAAGCACAACTAAAAATGCGCCATCTGTGAGAAGAAAATCAAATTAGAATGCATGTCGGTAAAAAAGTCTACACGACTCGCGCCATTTTCTGAGAGTTTCTTACCTTCTTGATGAAATCGCTCGCGTGAAAAATTTTGTTTTTATTCTTTTATCATACTTTTTATTGATACGTCTAAGTACGTGACTAGGTTTCGGGGGGCTTTGCCCCCCGATGCGTCCGGTCTCTTGATGTATTAGAAAATGCCGTTCTTTGAAATGTCATAAATTATTATTATTTTAAGTTGGTTTTTTTGTAGTCGGGGGGCTCCGCCCCCCGAACCCCCTGACCGGGACTCCGCCCCTGGACCCCGTCGGGGGAGACCCCCCGAACCCTCCCGCGCGACCAGACGTTTATGAGGATTTGATAGTATAACAGTGCAATTGTTTGTATCCTTCATTGTATATAGGGTAACTGCACCAATATTGCCGAGGGTGCACCAATTGTCGAGGATCATAATTTTCTTTTTTAGATAAATAGTATAATATATAATATTTAAGAACAAAAAAAATTTCTCAATAAACTTTGTATTTTCAACTGTATATTTATATATTCAAATTTCGTAGCGATTCTACTAAAATAATTATTTAATTAATATTATAATTTACTGCTGTGAAATTTACTCGAATCTCCATTTTCTTAATACTTCAAGTTGATTGAAACAGATTTTTAGAAATGCAAATTAAAAGTATTTATAATGACATTTTGTGTACAAAATTATTATTATAATTTTGAACAAGAACTAAATTAATTTTGTTTACATGTTTTTTTGTTAAAAAAAATATTTAATATTTTTTAAAAGCAAATCATCGGTATTTGGTTCCTTTTTTTTGACAGTTCCATTTTTCGAGGTAATGACTCGAAAATTGGTGTAGTCACTTTTCTCGCTGATGCACCATTTATCGATGGTTAAGTGTTTATTTACTAAAAGTCAAACATAAATGCCAAACATTTATAGGTACAGAGAAAAAGAAAACAAAATGCTCCAAAAATTTACAACCAACAGAAAATAATCAACCAAAAAAACGAGGAAGACCGAAAAAAATTAATAAAAAAATGCATTATTTAAAATTAAAAAATTTTGTACTACAGTTTAATTATAATTATTAACCATTATATTTACAGTTCGTAATAAAAGTTTATTTTATTCGTTTACAAATTTAATGTGACTTAAATTAATTTATTTTTTCAATTAATGTCTGATTAACAAAATTGATTTAATTTAATTAACTTATTTATAAAAGTTTAGATTGGATAAATGGACTGACAAGTATTCCAGCTGACGGTGAAGTCTGGTACACAGATGGATCAAAAGGCGGGAATGGAGTCGGTGCAGGAATCTATCATGTAACCTCCCAAGTGGGACACTCCTTTAAGTTAGGGACCACTGTTACTGTGTTACAAGCCGAAATTGTGGCAATATTTTATGGTGCTGTTGAAGCCTTGAAAAATTGTCACAACAAAGATATTTTTATCCTTTCGGATAGCAAGGCGGCCATTTTCTCCTTGAAACGATACGTATCAACATCACGGCTGGTCGGTGATTGTCATGAATCACTTAACAAACTAGCTGAAACGAACCGCGTTACCCTCCTGTGGATCCCTGGTCACAGTGGATTCGCGGGAAACGATAGGGCGGATGAGCTAGCCAAAGAAGGGGCTAGAAAACAACTTATTGGACCTGAACCTCCCATTGGTGTTTCCAACAAATGCTTGACACTGGAAATTAAACAGTGGATAGCTGCGGAACACCAAAGGGAATGGCAGGTAACTAAGGGCTGTAGACAAGCCAAGGTACTCATGGGAAGTAGTATTAACCCTATGAGGAAAGCGGAATTCCGCAAATTAAATAGAAAAGAGGCAAAGATCATAACGGGGCTATTAACTGGCCATGGTGATCTGCGCTATCATAGGCACAAAATGGGGATCCTAGATGACCCGAAGTGCCGTAGGTGTGGAGAGGAATATGAAACCCCGATACACATCTTGTGTCACTGCCCTGCACTTGTGAAGGAGCGGGAACACATTACGGGCTACTTCTTTCTGGGGGAGACCGTTATTGCTACCAGAAACCTGGCCGAAGTCCTCCTGTTGTGGAAAGGACTTCGGATATAGGGGTGGCTATGGGGAACGTAAAGGGATTACCCAAGCGTTAGTGGCGTTGACCTGCAAGGTCCTAGGTCCACAACCCTCTTCTTAATAATAATATAAAAGTTTAAAAAAACAGTTAAATAATTTTCTGTCCTGTATCATCTACTATAAAAAAGGCTTTATATCGATATTATAAATTATTCAATTATAGTTAAGTATAAAAAAATAAAAATATTTGTTTTCTGGTAATGTTCTATAATATTTTTATCGAAAAAATAAATATCTACTTGATTTTCAAATATCTGTACAGGTTAATTGTTAGGTTATATTGGGTTATATGTTTAAAACTGTCATACCCGCGACAATTGGAACAGACCCTCGAGAAATTAGCACAAGACCATCGACAAATGGTGCTTTTGCTCGATTGACTTTTAAATATATTTTTTGCTTAACAATTTAGTTTATATTAAAAAAATAAATATGAATATTAAACATTATTAGATCCTTCGTCCAAATATACAAAAATCAAATTTTAAAGTGCATTTACTTCCGAGAAAAAAAATGTCAAAGTCACATGTTGCCTAAAACCATCGACAATTGGTACAGTTACCCTACGTGCAATTTCTTTGACTTTTTATGCATTTATTATATAAAGTAGTATATGAATAAGTACTATTATCGCGGACATTCTTCGATTGTTCGGGATCAACCAAAACCAAAATGATGAAATACGTGGAATTGGATTCGCGGATGATTTAATAGTATACGTGACCAAAAAATTAGTGACTAAAGCTCAATCGGAGCTGCAAAAATTGTTTGTAAAATTAACCGACTATTTTGAAACGTGGCACCTTAAGTGTAATATCGATAAATGTGAAACAATCCTTTTCATGCCTAAAGTCAGAGAATCGAAAATGCAAAAAAATTACAAAAAATAAAGGGACTTTAACGTAACAGTGGGTAGAGATAATAGTCAAACTTTATCTCACAAAAAAATAGTTAAATATCTCGGCATAAATATAGACGATAAACTGCGATATAAAAACCATATTAGTTTGTCAATTGAAAAAGCAAAAAGAGCATTTTTGGCTTGAAGGGATTGTTTTACTCTCGAGTCTTAGACAGTCGCGTAAAGTTATTGTGTTACGTGTTGTTAATAAGACCAATTTTAACAAATGGTTGTCCGGTATGGTTTGGTGTTCCGCCTTCCACTATGGAGTCATTAAGAGCTTTCGAACGATACTGTCTGAGGGTGTGCCTCTGTGCCTCCGCACGTATCGCGACCCTGCTACAAACTATAGAACTACAGTGTCAAATAAAATAATCTATAACAAAGCTAATATTCCTAGAATAGATTCACTCATACTTAAACTAACTCGGAACCATATATCAAACGCAATAAAAAACGAATCTAACCCCCTTATATCGGCTCCATTTAAAACAGATAATGATTATATCAAAAAAATAATAGCTATGGGTCGCTTACCTGTGGAGGCATTCTCTCTGCTTGATAGAGAAGGATACTTACAGGATGACAGAAATTTGCCTATTATATACCATGTGTCTAGGCACGCATGGAACGGAGTAGTAAAATACAATAAGGTCGACCTTGATAAAATGACAATTAAAATGGTCTCATCTACCGCGCTCCCCACCCGTGATATTGTGGACAGGTCGAGATATAATAGTAAGAAGTATACGTGGTTACAGGGTAATTGTTGAATGTATACCATCTGTCACACAAAAGAAAAGTGAACAGATCTAACTTTTTTTACACAGTTTGATAACTTATATCTCTGTCTTTTTTTGTTATGATCTGCAAATTTATGTAAGTGTCGGGACTCTTTTGTGATTCCCTTGACCATGAATGGGACATGAATGTCCGGTCAGGTGTTTTTTTCTTTTGTTATGTTGTGTGTATTAATTGTTGTGTCTGCGAGTGCAGCTTGTATGCTGCCGTCTTGACCATTGTACAAATTAAAAAAATTGTTATTGACGTTCTTATTTGCTTTATCATTAATTCTCATATGTATATATTGTTCTGTTATTAATAAAAAGCATTTAAAAAAAATGTGTCGTTAGCATAGTGGTTAGAGCGTTAGTCTGTTAGTCCGTAAATCGTAGGTTCGATTCCCCTTGTCATCAATTTTGTTTATTTTCATAGGTTTGCGATATTTCTAGATTCCAATCGTTAGGTACTAAAATATGAAAATCTAATGCACACTTACTGTAAGTGTTTATTATTTAATTTTTAAATGTTATAAACAATTTTTTTCTACTTCATTTACTATATCCATTGTTACTCTCTATTTTTAATACAATTTCTTTAAGAAGAGAAATATTTTATGAATAATATCTATTTATTAATATTATTTACCATTTTGTTGTTAAATTATTTATAATTATTAATTTACGACAAATTAATAATAATACGGCATTTATTGCAGCAATATTCTCAGCCAGCACTGGTCCAGTGCTGCGCCAGCGCTGTCTGGCAGCACTGGCAGGCAGTACTTCGCTGCCAGTGCTGGCGCAGTACTCCGCCAGTTGTAAATTTCCCATTGGGTTACGATAAATTGAGTTCAGGTTTATAAAACCACAAAAAAGAGTATCTTGAAATAGGTATTCAGATGTTAAAGAGCAAAAATATGTTTATTTCCTGAAACATTTTTCTCAGAAGTGCAAAATTTTTGATAATTTAAACTATAGCATCGTGCTATAAATTATTGTTCATGTGCAATAATTAATAGCATATGTTATTAAACCAACTCTCTTAATTTGAACCAGGTAAAAATAACTGATTTAGAAGCAAAAAGTCAATCACTAATTCAAATAAAAATAGTTAATTAGTCAAGCTTAACTAATTTTTCAGTTATTTTTAACTGATTCAGAAGCAAACAGTCAGTCACTGATTGTCGCAGTTAAAAGTTAAAACCATGATTTTTAACTGATTTAAATTAAGAGAGAACAGTATTTATATTCGAACGATATTGAATATGCCGTATATTTACTGAGAAAACTGGAGTATTGGACTAAACATCTGGAGGGACAAATCGTTTATATTTGAGAGTTAGCTATTGGATAACAATCTAAATGTTCAAATACACCATTGGCAGATATTCGTGCCATTTCTCTTGGAGGGAAAATGAGTTTATAACAGAGGGACAAATTAACCATCTTGAGAAATCCCTTTCTTCTCCGGCGCGAAATGAATAAATATGGCAACTAACCCCTAAATTAAATACATAAAATGTCAGAAAAATAATTTCGCGCGCATCAGATCGTACACATTTTCTGCGCAACTTTTAACCCTCAGATATAATGGGAGAGAATATACAAGTAGGTTTCCATTATCAATTTAAAATTTATTTTAGAAGGACTATTTAACTCTCTTCATAAGCAAAGGAAACATACACTTTCTGAACCTCTGAATTTGACTCTCCAGTTTTCTCAGTGTTGAGACAAACAAATACATCATTTATATATGTATTTATCTCACAGCCTACTAACATTTTTATTTGTATCAAATAAAAGTTTTATTTGACAAAATAAAAATGTTATTTGGCCCAAATAAATTTTTTTGGAGAAAATAAAATTTGAATGTGAACTAAGTAAAATTTATTTGTAACAAGTAAATTTTTATCTGGCTTTAGAATAAATGCACAGTTTTATTGGGAGTATTTTTGTATTTACAATGTAGTGTGGAGAAATTTAAATAATATAATCTTATGGAAGTTTTCCGTTAAGTTAAACACTTTAAGAATTTTGTCGTTCTATTTAAGGATTTCGTAATTTCAGAAAAAGCATCCCATTAGAGGTTCCAATCAAGTTTGCTCCAATTATTAATAAACCAGGATATATATATATATATATATATATATATATATATATATATATATATATATATATATATATATATATATATATTAAACTCATTTACACTTGCAAGCTACTTCCCTATTTATACAGTTTCTCTCCTATATTCTGTTTGAAGATAATTACTAAAATATATTTTTCTTATTTTATATATTAATAAATAAAAGTGCTATTTAAAAATTATTCAATAATATACATCGGTTATAATTAAAAAGAGATAGAAATATTTTTAAAAGTTGAATAAAGTATGTCCCCTCCACTAAAATTTTAGATAATTTGACAAGAAATTCTCAAATATTAGACCAAATGAACTTTAACAGATTTTGTAATAATTTTTTTTTAACTTTTAAAACTTAACAGAAAACTTTCCAAACATAAATTTATTTTTCAAGTAAACTATAAATATTTTGAAAGATTGCATGCAAAGAATTTATAGAAAATTTTATATAATTTTACGAAATATATTGCAGAATATTTCAGTTTTAATAATATTTTTAAGTAAACTGTCTAAATTGTATTTTATAAAATGAATTTTTTTATATTTTTCTACGAAAAAAGATTTTTGGTCTTTTCTTTGAAAGTGTTCTAAAAAGTAATTTCGCATATAATGAATTTTTCATTTGAAATAAATTTTTTTATGGTTAGAGAAAAATCTCAATGGTCTTTTTTCACGAAGGAAAAAAGTGTAGAAAACAATTTACAGCAAAAAAAAGTTAGAGAAATAAACGATCAAAAAATTGGAACCATAACTCAATTTTTTCAATTTTCCCAAAGCATAATTTTCTTTTCTGCGTCGAGGTTGTTTATATGAGCGTTACAGAGAGGATATTTTGCAGTTTTCTGTTTTTTGGCTGGTGTTACTTTTTCTCTCATTTTCCAAACACAAATAGGTGGAGCTACACTGAGAGAAGACCGATACGTAATAGTTCCCGCTAGACGTCGCTATGAGCTACTCTGCTTGTCGTGTTTGAGTTGTTCCGAATCGGGTGCTGAGACTCCCCGATCCAGTCAAACATTGTTCTCGCATGTGAGAAAACAACTGGTGGCAAACACTGAAAGTTCTGCGTAATCTCGCTTCAGGACGTTCCACGTTTCGCATCGGGGCTTGAGACATCCCGATTCGAGGGTTCACATAAAAACATTCAAAAGTACAACTCAAGGCTCGCACGGGACGTATTAGTTCCCGGACTTCTCTCAGTGTATCGATATTTAAATTTGCCTCGTTAAAATTCGATTACAGGAAAAATAAATTCTGGGAGTAAATAAGAAAAAAGCGTTTCAGTTGACTCGTTTCTCTTAGAGAGTTTTCTCTCTTTTTCCGCTATACTCGACGATCTGAGAATTGGGATTTATCTGCCCGAGAAAAGTCTTAAGTTGGAGAGGTTGTTGTAGGGTGTTGGAAAATCGAAGATTATATATATATACCGTGGAGATATATATCGACGTCTCTCACAGTTTTAGTTCTCCATGAGGATTTCCTCGTTTCCCATTTCGTGAAAAGGGACAACGAACTGTCGAATAAACGTCCTTCGTGTCTCGAAATAAGTTTGTGCTTCCAATCAGTGTCGAAGGAGGAAAACTGTCATGTAGTGCAGAAATTTGATCCAAAGTCTAATATACATATATACACTCACTCGTCCTCAAAACTCTGCGGCATTCACTTTTCAAATTTAAAAGAGAAAAGCTTGACATTTCATAATACAAAAATATCAATTTTTGAAATTCAGGGACGCATGAATATTCCCCACATTGAACTTGCAACAATTTTTGTGTATCGAAATAAAAAACTTAAAATATCTACTTATTAGAACTGCAATAATTCGAGTTTTCTTTTAAACAAATTTTTGTCACAAGAAATTAGTATTTGAAGAAATATTTATTAACTACTTTTTTCATTTAACTGTATTTTAATTTATAAAAATATCCATGTAGGGAAATATGAAAGAATAGATATTTAGTTGAAATTATATTTAAAATAATTTTTATTTAAACAAATTTTTATTTAACCATATCTGTAGTTAACCGAATTTTCGTCAGCCCTAGCCGACTCAATGTAAAATTTGTGGCAAAAGATTTCTTGACTTCAGCGCCTCTGTAGTTAATACGGGTGAACTAACTTCTATATGTATTAGGGTGTCCGTTATTTACCAAGTTGTTAATATTTCTTGCGACGCCCCCTTAATTATTAGTTTAACATCTAAAACAAAATGTCAGACCAAAATAAACCCTTAATATTTATAATAAACCTTGCCCCAAAGACGATACATTTCCCATTTAAAATACATGGGATTTTGCTACTTTTTACAAATTAATTTTTTTTTCGTTAAATATTTCATTTTACATTAATGAAAAATATATATTCTTATAGGAAATTTAACGCTTTAAAAAAAGTTTTTCTATGATTTTTTGATAAATTATCTCCTTTAAGAGTTATTTAAAGTTAAAGTTCAACACCGTAAATTTTAAGATTTTTGTACTTTTACGGCAAAATTATTATGAAAGGATCCATATTAAATCATGCAGGCATTTCGACGATTTAAATTGCGAATTATTTTCGCAATGACATATGTTATCCTACTCAAAAAATAATAAAATGCGTATTTTTTTTAATTTTGAATAGGATTCTGTTTGCACTTTTTACGAATATTTTAAGATTTTATCAAAAAAATTACTTTTTTGTATTTTCTTCTATAAAATTGCGCAATTTTCATATTTTTTTATACTCTCGGGGCTCATTTTTACCTTTTATATACTCTTTTATGTAAAATTACGCAAAATAAAAAAATAATAAAAAACAAATGATACAATTTCAATTAAAAAAAAAACTTTCTAAAAAAGGACATCTTTTTTATCTCTTTATTTTCAGGATTTATTAATACTCATGTATAGTATTTAACATAAAAATACCATTCTACTTATTTTTTTTATATTGGAATATATAAATACAATTTTTATGTTACTTTTTTAAGTTCTTTAAAAAAATATCCTTTTTTAATAACATTACAATTTTTTTGTTTCTTAGGAATTATTTTATTATATATTTACATTTATTTCAGAGGCAATATCTATAAAAGAGAAAAAAATTTCAATTTATAGTTGAAATTTTTCTTTTAATCAATCGACTCAATCAGGTAATAATATTCTCGCATAATAAGTTATATTGAATTTTATTGACAAAAAATTTTAACCTTCGTTTAAAAAATTTGAACGTCTTAAATAAACTAACCGGGATAAATAACATTTTCGAACATCATTATTATCATATAGATAATTAACATAATTTTCGGACATAATGTTAATTATCAATATTCTTTACTATTGACAAGATTTTTCAAACTGATGTTAAAATTTAAAAAAATAAGCGACGGTACGAAAATAGAAACCTGAAAAGTTGCGAAATTTTTGAATTTTTAGTAAAAAATTGAAAATAATTTTTTCTCTTAATAGATAAACAAAAAAATACAAAATGGTATTTTTATGTTAAATACTACACATGAGTACCTAAAAAAATAAATCCTAAAAATAAAGAGAGAAAAAAGATGTCCTTTTTTAGAAATTTTTTTTTTTTTAAATTGAATTTGTATCACTTGTTTTTTATTATTTTTTATTTTGCGTAATTTTACATAAAATAGTATATAAAAGGAAAAAATGAGCCCCAAGAGCAACAAAAAATATAAAAATTACGCAATTTTATAGAAGAAAATACAAAAAAGTAATTTTTTGCTAAAATCTTAAAATATTCGTAAAAAGTGCAAACAGAATCCTATTCAAAATTAAAAAAAATACGCATTTTATTATTTTTTGAGTAGGATAACATATGTCATTGCGAAAATAATTCGCAATTTAAATCGTCGAAATGCCTGCATGATTTAATATGGATCCTTTCATAATAATTTTGCCGTAAAAGTACAAAAATCTTAAAATTTACGGTGTTGAACTTTAACTTTAAATAACTCTTAAAGGAGATAATTTATCAAAAAATCATAGGAAAACTTTTTTTAAAGCGTTAAATTTCCTATAAGAATATATATTTTTCATTGATGTAAAATGAAATATTTAACGAAAAAAAAATTAATTTGTAAAAAGTAGCAAAATCCCATGTATTTTAAATGGGAAATGTATCGTCTTTGGGGCAAGGTTTATTATGAATATTAAGGGTTTATTTTGGTTTGACATTTTGTTTTAGATGGTAAACTAATAATTTAGGGGGCGTCGCAAGAAATATTAACAACTTGGTAAATAACGGACACCCTAATATGTATACACACCAGCTCGTACATGTATTACTTAAAATTTTATTTGTGTGAAATGTGTTCCTATTTAAAAAATGATTATCCTTTAGCAAAATAAAATCATTCGTTTGTACTCTAAGGAAACAACTAAGGAACTAAGTTAGTTCGTTAGTAACTAACAAATAATTTTATATTTTCTTTAACTTTTTGTAAAAATAAAACATACAAATTTCACATACAAAAACTTTAAAATTTATAAGCATAAATAATAAATGAGTTCATTGTATTGTAAATATAAAATACATATAATTATAAATATATGAACAATTCTTATAAAATTTTATTTATTTTATTAATTAATTAATTTTACAAAATTTTAATAAAATTGTACGCAAATATTTTGTAATTTAGTATTTTTTTTTCAATACAATTTCAATTGAATTCCATAGTTTTTATTTTTAATTTTAGAAAATTTCAATTTTGAATTAATTAAATTGGAAATTTAAAAAAAAATAATAATTCTAATTCTTCTGACATTACTTATATTGTGTAATATTTATTTAATTAATCATTTAAAATAATGGATTTATAGAATGATTTTAGTTAAAAACACAAAAAAGAATTAAATTTTTAAAAAGTTACAAATACAAACTTCAATCTGGTAACAGATTATCAAAATTCAACATTTATTAATATACATATTTTACATTGACGTGTTATCATTTCAAAAGAGAAATGAAATACATTTTTTATAAAAGCAGTACATATAAACATTTATTTATATATCACAGTATGTTTTTCTTTTGTTAAAAAGTACATTCTATCGTTTCTATTTTCGAAAGCGCGTTTACAAATATAATAAACACCAAAATGAAGCACGTAAATGCTTAATAATTTTTTTAATTTATTTTAAAAGCAGAAAATTAAAATTTCTTTCTCTGCATAAATAATAAATTTTTAAACATTTCTTTCTTAAAGAATTTATAAATTAAATACAATTTTGATATTTGAAATTTAATCAATTCTAACATCCGTTGTGAAGTATTTAATTGCTTTATATAAAAATATATAGTTATAACAATTTTTAAAAATGACTAGATATATTTCATATATTTAAAATATAGTTAATATATTGAAAATCAAGAACTTTAATGGTTTCCATGTGATTCCATCTCAAAAGGCAATAATTTATTTTTTCTGGATAAAGTTGAAAATGTATGCTTAGATTTTAGTGTCTTATCTCTTCTCTCAATTGCCTTGCATACAAAGATATTTTTCTTTTTTTCTTTTTCTTAAATATTTTCATTTGAAAATCGATAAGCTCCTTTTAAAATACCATTTAAATAAGCTGCAGTAGAACGTATATATATTGGACAATACTCAAATTTAAAAAATTATTTATGACATTATCTTTATGCAATTTACATGTAAACATTTCTAATCTTATTTCCTTCTTAAGGAATTCTGTTGCTATGGCACAAATGTTATTCTCTTTATAAATGGAAACCATAATCCTCTGCAAAAGATTAGAAATGTCTACATGAATTTGAAAAAGGATAGAATTTGTTTTAAAACTGGATTGCAAAAGTTTCATGCAGTCGGAACAAGATGTTAAGCAGTGCACTTTTTCTTTTAGTTTTTGAATTACAGTAGAGGAAGAATTAATTATTTTAGATTTTTCAGGTAAAGGATGTGAAGTTGCTTTAATTTTTTTATTTTGATTATGATTATTTTCTTCGGAAAAATTCTCTGCTTCATTTTCAGTAAAAGCAAAGTATTTTTCCCATGTCAGAAGAAATTTTCCGTCATCTGCTTCACAGCTTGTTCCGACTGCATGATACCGGGTTAAATTATTGATTACTAACGCTTTATAGTTTCCTATAAATTGGTAGCAAGTAGGCTTAGTATTTTGCCCCCCTTGAGCCCTAATTAAGCTAAAAAAAATTTTCCAGGGGATCCTGGTTGAAATGCCTTGTACAAAATTCTTTAAACCCAAATAATTTTAATTTTTGATGTATCAATAAAAATCCCCTTATAGTTCTAATTAAATTGCCTAAACTTGGAGGTTGTTTTTTTACGGGCTGTTTTGTAACTTTGTCAACGAACCTCATTTTCAGAAGGTCACTGCACGCTTTTTTAAAAAAATTTAAATGGTAGGAGTTGTCTGTTAATTTGCCTCTAAAAACACTGTTACTGTCAAATTCGTTACTACCATTAGTCGCATCGGATACTTTGTTAAGAAAATTAAAAACTGTCGCTGTATTCCTAGCTTCAATTGGAAGTTTTCTTTCTTCTACAGATGTCTTCCAATTCGAACCTCCAGCTAGTGCCTGCATTGTTGACGATACAGTTTCACTAAAAATCTGGAAGCAATGTTTCACTGACATTTTGTTTATCAGTTCAGGATAAACGTGCTGGGCTGTTAATCGTCTCATGGATCGTATCCGATTATGTCCATATAGATCAATTTCAAATGCAGATATTAGATGTTTCCATTCTGCAAAAGTTCGAAGATCTTCCTGTTGACTATCCATAAAATTGAACTCCAAATCCTTGTCCAGCAAATTATTTCGCAGACATTTGAATAAATGAGGAGGATCAAAAAGAGGCACGATTTCCATATCGTGAACGATATATGTGCGATCTAAAATGAAAAAGCATAAAGTGTAATAAAAAAACAGGCCAGGAAAAAGAGGGAATTCTGGAAACAATAAGAAATATTCAAGTATTTTCAAAACTAATAAAATTCTTCGCAGAAATTCAATTATTTAAAAATAATTTTGATAAAATTCTAAGCAAGAATTTAACTATTTTCATAATTAATAAAAATCATCGAAGAATGTCAATTATTTTTAATACTATTTTTAATTAATTAATCAAAACATTCAATTATTTTCAGAAATAAAATTTTCCACAAGAATTCAATTATTTAAAATAAAATTTTCATAATATTTACTATATTTTGAAGAAATTAATTATTTAAAACAATATTTATAAAATTCTTATTAAAAATTTAATTATTTTAAAAAATAACAACATTTTTCACAGAAATTCAATTATTTTAAACATTTTAATAAAATTTTTCCCAATAATAAAAATTAAATTTTTTTGGAATTAATTTAATTATTCTTTTAGATTTTAATAAAATTCTTCCCAAGATTTCAATCATTTACATAAATAATAATTCTTTGAAAGAATTTAATTATGTCGATAAATAACAAAATTATTTCCAAAAATTCAATTATTTTAAAGCTTTTTAATAAAATTCTTTGCAAAATTCAATTATTTTTATAAATAACAATATTCATCACAAGAATTTGATTATTTTTAAAAGTAATAAATTTCTTCTTGGACATTCAATTATTTTTAAAAAATCTAATAAAATCGTTCAAAAATTTTAATAGAATTCTTTGTAAAATTGACGTAAGAATTCAATTCTTTTCATGAATAATAAAAACTTCCCAAGAATTCAATTGTTATTTAAATTATAATTTGCATAAAATTATTCGAAAAAATCAATTATTTACAAATTTTTATAAAATTCTACGCAAAATTTCAAATTTTTTTCGAAAGTTTTTCGCAATTCAAAAAGGTTTGAATTTGAATTTGAGTATCTAATCAACTTTTAGAGTGAATCAGAATATTCTTTAGTGTCAGGGATAAAGTCAAAATTATATTTGGAATTCAGGGAAAAGTGTGGGAAGAACAAAATTAAATTTTTTGTGTGCAACCCGAGTAAGCTCAATACTTACTTTTTAAAACGTATTCTTCATCGTCGAATTTCTAAAGCATTAAACTTTTAGAATGTCGAATTTTCATTTGTCCTAACTTTTTTTGCCACAAGAGTTTCCTCTCTATAATTCTTATTGATATGGTTGATTTAAATTGTGCGGGAAATTTGAAATCATACACGGAGAGAAAAATCAAGCGTTTGTAGTATGGAGACTTCCTATGCTAATTTTGTATGAACGTCCTGCTAAAGAGGCATGTTTTTATACCTCAGTTGCATGAAACATATACTAAAAAAGCATGGATCTCTTGCAATCGTAGTATACTGACGTCCCATGCGTTAAAGGTAGAACTTTTATGCTGATAACGTAGAAATTTATACAAATATAGCAGAAGTTTTACGCATATTGCGCATGTGTATTCTTTTACGAAATAAGCTTAACTGTCCATACTACAAACGCTTGATTTTTCTCTCCGTATATGTTAAATAAAATTTCGCGCGCAATTTTAATCTACCTTACCGACTAACAACATAGATAGTAAACTCTATAGTGACAAAAAGTTAGGACAGATGAAAATTCGACATTCTAATAATGCTTTAGAAATTCGACGTTTTCAAAATTCTATGTTTTATAAATTTGGTACTTTGGAAATTCACTCATACGAAAATTCGGTTAACTACAGATATGGTTTAATAAAAATTTGATTAAATAAAAATTATTTTAAATATAATTTCTACTAAATATAAATATTTGTACATCAAAATTATGTTAAATATAAATTCTGTGAGATTATAACTCAATTACATATATTTTACGTTACATAAAAATTCGATAATATAGAAATACTACGATATAAAAATTCTGATAATTGACAAATTTTTTAGGTTATAATCCTTTTAAATAAACTTTTATGTACTTAAAATTTGATTTAAGCAAAATTTTTATTTTTTAAAATACATACTAAAAAAAACTCTGAACAACTAAATGTTCTATTCTTTCATATTTCCCTACATGGATATTTTTATAAATTAAAATACAGTCAAATGAAAAAGTAGTTAATAAATATTTCTTCAAATATTAATTTCTTCTGACAAAAATTTGTTTAAAAGAAAACTCGAATTATTGCAGTTCTAATAAGTAGATATTTTAAGTTTTTTATTTCGGTACACAAAAATTGTTGCAAGTTCAATGTGGGGAATATTCATGCGTCCCGAAATTCATTTAGAAATTATATCTAGATACTTAATTTTATTCTTCCTATATTTAAACAAATCACTTTAATATTTTCTATAGGACAAATTAAAACTTAGTAAATGTAAAAAGTACAAAAATAAAAAAACCCTTAATAGTTACACTACCGTCCGTGAGTGGAAAAATTCTTAAAACGTAGAAAATAAGAATGACAAAAAATTTTCGTATTTTTTTCCTGAAAGCTAATGAAATTATGAAAAGACTGACACCCTTATCGAAGAATTTTCGTTGAATATTCTGTCAGATACAGAAAAAATACTGGATTTTGCATGCTTTTCTTATTTTTTAATTTCTCGAAAACTAATTAACTTTTATTAGCGCTCTTGGTCTTGTTTTAATCTATATTTAATGTAGAATCTAAATTATTAACTGGTATTGTGAAATAAATTTTTCCAAAAAAATTTGAAACCGTAAAAGTAGGATTAAAAAAATTCAAAAAATTATCATGAATATTAAAGTGTCAAAAAGGTCAATGTAAAATATGTTCATTTAATAGATATACTAAAATTCAAAAAAGCTTTTTAATTACTTAATTATTTAATTTAAAAAAAAGTTTTTTTGTCAATCTGTTTTTCAAAATTTTTTTATCCAACTTTCACAGTTTCAAATTTTTTTGTAAAAATTTATATCACAATGCCATTAATTAATTTAGATTTTACATTGAATAGAGATTGAAACAAGACCAAAAACGCTAAAAAAAGTTAATTAGTTTTCGAGAAATTGAAAAATTACGAAAAGCATGCAAAATCCAGTATTTTTTCTGTATCTAACAGAATAGTCAACGAAAATTCTTCGATCAGGTGTCAGTCTTTTCATAATTTCATTAGCTTTTAGGAAAAAAATACAAAATTTTTGTCATTCTTATTTTCTACGTTTTAAGCATTTTACCACTCATGAAACAAGGGGCGTCCTGATACTTACGGACGGTAGTGTATATATATAGATATATATATATATATATATTAAAATTCAGATAATATTGTAGTCCCATTTTGATCAAATTTAAATTACAAAGCTTTTATTTGGTCTTTATTTTCATTAGTTTATGTATCTGTTATTTTTTTAAATAAGTTTTTGAAAAATAAACACTATAGAAAATTTCAAATATTAGCGAGTAAAAAAGACGTACGCGGGAGCATGCGCATTGACATTCTACATTCTACTAATTCAATTAGTAGCGAAAAATAAATTTTTTATCCCACATGCACAAAAATGGCGCTTTTAGATAGTTGACGACAGGGTGTAAAGTCATTCATTTGTTCGACCGTATGAAAATGGCGGCCGTTTTCTCCCATGTACAAAAATAACAGCTGATCCCATGCATTATTTTTGCCCAAGGGAGAAAACGGCCGCCATTTTCATACAAGTCGAACAAGTGAATGACTTTTACTCCCTGTCGTCTGCTATCTGAAACAGTGGCGGATCCAGGGGGGGCACGGGTGCTTGCCCCCCCCAAGAGTCATGTATTCCTATGAGATAGAAAGAGATAACACTACATTGATTTCATTTTTTCAATGGATGCCCCCCCCAAAACCTTTTTTGGAATGCTTGGCCCTCCCCAGAAGCCTTGTCTGGATCCGCCACTGATCTGAAATCGACACTTTTGTGCATTAGGAATAAAAAGTATCGTAAGTAACATGGGAATAAAGGCAGTTCAATTTATTTACGATGATTTTTGTGACACGAGTGGAGGTCGAGGGCGCCCCGAGACTGGAACGAGTGTCACAAACTAAGAGATTCCAGTGCATACTTTTTTAAACAGTAAATCTTCTCTTTACATTTTGACATTAAAAAGAAAAATATTTTTTCAGCCAAAAAAATAATAAAAATGATGGTCATGAAATATCTTCACGCCTTCTTTTTAGGGAGAAAATCTTGATTTATTCTTCTTGAATTTTATTGTTTTATTGCTGGATTCTGCATGCGTGGAAAAATGTTTTGAAAATAAATTTTCGTGTTTAAAGTTCAAATATGACGCACAATAATCCCGCATGTATGACAAAGGATAACACAAATATAAGAAACTACTTTATATTTTCAAAAACAGTGTATTTATAGTAATCCTCTTATTTTACTTCTTTAAAAAAATACAGAACTAATTCACTACTTAGCAATTAAAATCGCAAGATATAACAATTCTATAATAAAACTAAACAATAAAATGGAAGAAGTTGAAAATTATCAAATTTTGAACAAGAAACAAATTCTATACAGAAGAAAAAGTTTCAGTATTCAATTATGTTAAAAAGCGAAAAAAAATTTTTTTTTTTTTTGTGACTTTTTCAAGAGAATTTTTTCTCATCATTCGGTTGTCAGAATAGTAGAGCATAGAGAGCCACTGAAATTTATGGACTCACAAGGGAGTAATTTCTATATGATTATGACAACGTCGACGACGACGATGGTTTTTAAAGTTACAGATGATGAGAAATAGAACTGAAATTTTCATATCAATGATTCTCTGGAAAACATACGTTTTTATAGTTCAAGAGAAAAAGGGAAAAAACCTATTTCACTTTACTGGATGAAGAAAGCACATTTTCACTTTTAGAATTCAACTACTTGGTTTGTAAAATTTTCAAAATAACTAAATGACAAACTTACTTCACAGTCATAAAAAAAGAACAGATAATTCTATTATGTACTAATATTAATAGTTAATTCATTTCTTACAATTTCAACTTTTATGAACTTTTTGAATTTTCCCAGAATTTTTCACGAAACAATTGTCAATTCATCATCAAGTTGACTTCACTAACTGTGAAGCTGAAAACGTCTCCGTCGGTCAATAAGAATCTTTTTAAATAAGATCAGACTTTTGTCTGTACATTGCATAGTATTTATAAATTCAGGTTTAGTTTTTCTATTCGAGTAGTAAGAATTCCAAAAATGACAATAAAGAAAATTATGTATGTATGTGTGTATGTATTAGGGTGTCCGTTATTTCCCAAGTTAGCTATTTTCATTTGGGTATCGTCAAAATCAAATCAAATCGTTTTTTTTTTGACCTAAAAACAATTCTGGAAACTAGAATAAATTTTTACGATGCCGTTTAACCCTGCCTAAATAACAATATTTTTCCCATTTAATTAACATGGGATTTTTGCACTTTTTAGAAAATAATTTTTAATTTGTTTATAATACTCTTTGACTAACCAACAATGCTTGATTTTTCTTCTTTTATGATTCCTTTAGATAGAGAAATTTTCATATTATCGCGAAAAATTTATTACACAAGTTTTAAAAAGGTCAATTTCATTTTTATTCATTTTTCTGATTATTTTGCTAAATCTACTTATTAATTAATTTTTATTCGGTATTTCATTGAAAGTTTCTTGTTTTATGCATCCAATTGGACCATAACAACAATTTCAATTCATAAACTATCCAAGAATCACACAGTAGACTGAATTTATTTCAAATCAGGCATGTCGACTAACTTCATGTTATAGAAAAAAAATTGTTTTGCTTGTAATTTTTTTTCTTTTGAGTATAATTTAATTTTCTTTTTGGGTCTTGTAGATAATCTTGTCCTCTTTACAAAATCCAGTTTAAAATTTTAAAAAAATTTTAAAATGATAAAAATAGGGGATGATTTTTTGAAAATAAATAAGATCAATTTTCTCAAAAACAGCACCTTTTTTGTTATCAAATTTTTACTACAAATTCTTAAAATAATTATGAACATTTCCTATGACTTTCAAGTGGGCTAAACCATTCTGTCAATCAAGAGAATTTTTTTAAAATATTTATTTTTGCAAATTTTCAAATTGTTAACTTGCATTTTGAAAAACAAATGAATCGTTATAACATTGTTGACGTGAACGTTAACAATTTAAAAATTTGTAAAAATAAATTTAAAAAAAATTCTTCTGATTGCCAGAATGGTTTAGCCCGCTAGAAATTCATAGGAAGTGTTCATAATTATTTTAAGAATTTGTAGTAAAAATTTGATAACAAAAAAAGGTGGTGTTTTTGAGAAAATTGACCTTATTTATTTTTAGAAAATCATCCCCTATTTTTATCATTTTCAAATTTTTTTTCAAATTTTAAACTGGATTTTGTGAAGAGGACAAGATTATCTACATGACCCAAGAAAGAAAATTAAATTATACTCAAAAGAAAAAAAATTACAAGCAAAACAATTTTTTTTCTATAACATGAAGTTAGTCGACATGCCTGATTTAAAATAAATTCAGTCTACTGTGTAATTCTTGGATAGTTTAATCAGCGACCTTAAAAACCCCTGAGTAATCAGTTTCAAGCGAATCCGATAAAATTTTGAAAAAAGTGTCCGCCATATTGGATTCGCTATTTTGAATTTTTAAAAACTATTATCGTATTTGTAATCAGCGACCTCAGAAACCCCCGAGTAACCAGTTTTAAGCGAATCTGTGAGGTTTTTAAAAAATGTTCACTTGCTGTATATTATTTATTAAAAAGCCGACTTTGAACGCCATTTTTGATCCGCCATTTTGTTTTTTTCGAATTTTTATTTTACAACATTTTAGGTTAGACATTTTTGATGCGATATTTTTACCTTTGAGACGTATTCCTTCGCCATAAATAATAAAAAAAATTTGATTTTCAAAAAAAAATCTTGAAAAAATTGTGTTTTTTTTTAAATAACTGTATGTAATTTGTTTATTTATAAATTTTTAATATTTATTATTGCAGCATTCGAAAGAGCGGTTCCTGAGCTTTAAGAAATGTCTTTTGCAAAATTTTTAGCAATCCGTTTTCATACTAAAAATTGCTCCCAAATTTCGGATAACATTTTTGTACATTTGGTCCTTAAAGGGTTAAAAGCATTTTTCTTAATATAACACTATTTTAAAGTAAATGTAGATAATAAAAATGAATTTTCTCATCTAAAACAAAGCTAAATTTATAAGGAAAATGAAGTTTTAAGAAAAAAAGGAAAATTTTATTTAAAAAATTTATTTACACTGAAAAAAGGTTAGAATTTGATAATTCCTTGTTGCTCTAACTAACCGACATTAGATATTTCTCGTATACGGTAAGCAGATTTTGTATTAAATTTAATTATTTTATATAAGAACATTTATATAATAAATAAATAATAATATATTATTAATTAGTAATGAAAAAACTTATTTATTTTACCGCCAATACAAAATCGTGCTTGCCGCCAAGAAATATCTAATGTCGGTAAGTTAGAGTAACAAGGAATTATCAAATTCTAACCTTTTTTCAGTGTGAATAAATTTTTTGAACAAAATTATCCTTTTTTTCTTAAAACTTCATTTCCTTTATAAATTTAGCTTCGTTTTACTTTGAAAATTTATTTCTATTATCTACATTTACTTTAAAATAGTGTTATATTAAGAAAAATGCTTTAAAAGTCACCTCGTTTACAAGCATCTATACACTTCTCATTACGGAAAAGGCTCGTATGAGAGTTTTCTCATATTTCTTATACGAGCTACCGAGCTCGTGTACGAACTCCGCGGTCCGTGTATCGAATTTTTTTTACTGGGTATCATGTACGGAAACTAAAATTTTTGTATCTTTTAAGTTTTAAAAAATGTTTAAATTTTGAATAGATCAAGATCTTTTAGAAGTCATTTGATCAATATTTTATTTAGACATTTTAAAAAATGATAATTTTAAATGTTTTACAAAAATTTTAATAACTTCTAAAATACTGAATGCTTATTTTAAAGGTGATTTTCTCCAGAATAAGAATTTTTTATAGGCATTAACGTATAATTTTTTTTAGCAAATTCAATTTGTTAAACTTACATTTAAAAAATTAAAAAACTTTTAAACAATCTTATTAACAGAGAAATAATTTTTAAAATATAAACATATGTTTTTATTTAATTAAGATTTAATTTAAAGTTATATTAAGGTTTTTGTCGTGGGAAAGGACCAGAAGTGGGCGCGCAACGCGCGCCCTCTTGGTTCTAGTATTTATAATAAAGATTTCGTGCAAAATTAGCTACTGTCTCTTAAGCTTATTGCATTGAAAGTATTTTTACAATAAGTATATGAATCCATGCTAAAAATATAAGAGAAACGTTAAGCAATTTAAGTAATGTGCTCTTTCGAGTAATATTAGCAGCAGATTTCTCTCCGTGTACAATAACATATTTTAGCGACAGCTAAATCTATAACTTGAAGTTAGTCGACCTGCCTGATTTGAAATGGATTCAGTCTACTGTGATTTCATGTTATGTTCATATTATAATAAATATATATTTATTCGTTTATATTTTTTTAAATTTAATTTATTAATTTTTTTTAATTATTTACCTTTATTTATTTATTTGATTTTATTTATTTGTTTTAATTTATTTATTTACTTTTACTTACCCAAGTGCGAAAACCAACGCGGCCCAACACTGGCCCAGTATTAGCAAAGCTGGCATCGAGACTTGGCAGACAATATTGGCCCGACTTTGCGCCGACTCTTGTGGTGTTAACAGCGGTTGGACGTCGGCAGCCAGATCTCGGCAGACATTAATGGCCCAATATTGGCAGCCAGATCTCGGCAGACATTAATGGCCCATTATTGGCAGCCAGATCTCAACAGACATTAATGGCCCAATATTGGCTGCTGTTACTCCCCCAGAGTTGACAAAATTAGAAAAAAATAAATTTTTTTTATTCAATTAACTAATTAATTGATAAGGCTTATTTCCCTAAATTAAACGCAAACTAACAAATATTTGAAAAATTCTTACCTCTCGCAGGGATCGATACCTGAACCGAACGCACCACAGCCTGTTAGGCTGTGCTACTCTGCTACTCTGACTTGAAGTCGAGGAAGCAAAAGGGTTCTTATAAGCTACACTACACTGGCCGATACTGTGCCATTATTGGGCCGAGCTACGTCCCAATTCTGGCAATTATATTTTGCCATTAAAGATACAACATTTTTGCCATTAAAGTGCCATTAATGTGCCTTTAATGGGCCAATCTTCGTCACATCATTGGCAATTGAATTTAAAAAAAATTTAATATCAAAATTCATGCTATGTTTTTAATATTTAATTATTATCTAAAAACTTGACTAGAATCCATTTTGAAATCAATTTTTACTACAAAATTCTACGAGAATTTAATTATTTAAATGCAAAAATAAATAATTTATTGAATAAATTGAAAATTTCTTAATATTTAGATAACAAAATAAAAATTTTACTCAAAAAAAGGTTTCTGTTACATTTATTTACGAATTTCTTTAATCGTAAAATTATTTGAAAACATTAATAACTTCTTTTTGAAATTAATACTTAATTAAACTTTTTCAAAAAAATTAATTCTTTAAAATTGACAGTAAAAATATAAAAAATTCAAAGTTTTGAATATTTTAATTTGAATCCTTTTCAAGCTTATTCAATTATTTAAATACAAAATAAATAATTTATTGAATAACTGAATGTTTCTTAAAATTAAATTCTTATTAAAAATTTTACCAAATTAAAATGCTATTAATGTACCGTTAATGGGCCGATCTTCGTCACATCACTGGCAATTGTCTTTTACCATTAAAGGTTGATGAACTTTGACGTGAATGTGCCATTATTGAGCCAAGCTGCGCCTTAATACTGGCAATTATAATTTGCCTTCAAAGATACAAAATTTTTGCCATTAAAGTGCCGCTTAATGAGCCATTAATGGGCCGATCTTTGTCACATCACTGTCAAATGTCTTTTGCCATTAAAGATTGATCAACTTTGCCGTGAATGTGCCGTTATTGGGCCAAGCTATGCCCCAATACTGGCAATTATAATTTGCCATCAAAAATACAAAATGTTTGCCATGAAAGTGCCATTAATGGGCCGATCTTCGTGATATCACTGGCAATTGAATTTTGCTATTAAAGATTGATCAACTTTGCCAATATTGTGCCGTTATTGAGCCAAGCTACTCCACTATACTGGTAATTGTAATTTGCCATGAACGATACAAATTTTTTGCCATTAAAGTGCCAATAATAAGCCATTACTGGGCCGATGGTCGGCACATCACTGGCAATTGTCTTTTGCCATTAAAGATTGATCAACTTTGCTATGAATGTGCCATTATTGGGCCGAGAGCTGGCCCAGTCTTAAAAAATTTGAAATTCTGACCATCGGCGCCATCATTGGCCCAGTAATGGGACGTTTTGAACACCAATAATGGCCCAGTAACTACTGCCAATTCTCGGCAGACATTACTGCACCAATGATGGGCCCTATTTGCAGTCTTGGCATTTCGCACTTGGGTATTGGTTGTTTTATTTATTTTTATTTGTTTCAATTTATTTATTTAATGTTTAATTTTTTTATTTATTTATATATTTACATATATTTATTTGCTTTTATTTACATTTTTCTTCATAACTAATTTATTAAAATTCATATTAATTAAAATAAAAAATAATTTCTATTACATATATAGGCTAGTCAGTTTCAAGTACATATTTTATTCATAATAAAAAATTGATAGAAGAATTAATATTTAAAGCATTTAAAAATAATTTTAGAAAATTTTAAATTTTCAATAAAAAAATAATTAAAATGGTAATTTTTGTTTTCAAAGGAAACTAATCGTTATCTTCAAATAATTAACCTTTTTAATGCTGAGAAAAGAGAATATTTTGTATTTCTTCTTTCATTGGTATCACAATTTTACCACAATTAGTTCTATTATTAGATAGTGTTTAAATTAAAGCTCAGCACTTTTTATTTTGAATTTTATTACTATTATTATTATTCTTGTATTTATTAAATTAAAAAATGTTATTTAAAATAAATTATTACTGAATAAACTAAGAATGTCATTGATGACAGCGAAAAAGACTGTCAAATTTACAATTAATTAAGATAAGTGTGGCCCCTTTCACAACCCTAATAGGCCCCTATTTAAAAATTTCTCGGCAGGTCCCTATCGGATAAAGCGTTTCATTTCATGTTTTCCCTGATTTGGACCCTATTTTACCCGATTTGGCCCTGATTACAACCAAACTAAAATTTCTACACGGAAATGGAATATTAGTGTGTGTTGTGACACGTAAGATCTTTACTCACTACTCGGTGATTCTTCCTTGGTAATATGAATCCAATGAATGTGTCTTGTCTTTATACCTGCCTCGCGATGTTTTTCCGAAAAATTAAGGAAATACCAAATCTAGGTTCACTAGATTGATATTTCACTGGGAACTTTAATATTTTTTTTAAGTTACACAAAGTTTAAGACCTAAACCTTGTAAATAAAGGTTGTCTTCTAATATATATTTGAAATTAATATTATTTATTCTTTAATGGCTTTACTTTATTTTCCTTTTTGATATAAGAGTCTTTTACTTTACTTTGAACACTTTAATTCTTTTATATTTCTTTCACAAATTCCTTTATGTTTATTCCACAAATTTTTATATTCAATATCATTTATTTTGTTTTTAATATTTTCCTTTATTTCTTTTATCTTTTTAATTATATCACTTTATTTTATTCTTTATATTTCAATTATATATTTTTCAATTCAACCTTTTTTTACTTTTATATATTTATATTTTTCTCAATTAAATTCACTTTTCTTAACAAACTTTTATTAATTTCTTTAAACTTTTGAGATCGTTTTCATACAAACACGGCCAACTGCCGTACTTAGGTTTGCCTGGCCCAAAAATGCCGGCTACAACTACAGGCTACAACGGCCTGGACTAAACTGCGGGCCCAAACTGCCCGGGCTCACTGCCGGCTACAACGGCCTGGCTTAAACTGACCAGATTTCCCTGTGTCAATCAATTTTATTGAAAGACAATTTAGTGGGAGAATTCATAATTAACGTGGCTGTTGCTAAGCCGATTTCTGCAAACTTGCAGATTTAGGCAGTGGCGTGATCCGAGTTCGGTGACTTGGATGCACCACTCCTTATATTGAGCTATTTGCTTGCGTTTGATAATTTCTAACCATTTCTCAAAAGAGTTAATAAGCTGTTTGTGAAAGAAAGGAATTTATTAAGAAGTACTGCATTATATTCTTAAGTTTTTACTTTAAAATTGTGAAACTTAAAGGAATGTTAAATTCCATTAAATCTATTATTTATATAGAATTAGATCTTTATCCGATTAAAATATTTTGGATTAAGATATTCAAAACGAAGAATGTCCCTTTTATGAAATTACAAAGGGTTGTTTTTGTGTAAATGTTTTTATGATGTTTAACAAAATCTCATGTTGTGTGTAATTGTTGCATGTACTTTTAGTTTAAGTATGATTAAAAAGATATTAACAACATAAAAAGTTACGGAGTTCGGCCGTAACATTACTGAATAGAAAAATTTGTAATAAAACACAAACATTCATTACGTAATTTTCAATTATTTGAAAAACAAAATTACAACTTATTTCTGTTATTAAATTGACGTAAATAGTTTTTCTCCGCGTGAAAATTAATTTGAAAATGTGTTTTTCACGGATATGAAGAGGATGTTCAGTAATGATACTAATTAATTTTCATATGTTTTCTAATAATTCTTTATAGTTCAACTGTAAAACGTTATGTATACGTATATATGTCAAAACAATATATCACAGAATAGCTAAGGAAAAAGTCGTTTTTATTAAATTCAAAAGGGAATTTGGTAGGACATCACACGAAGACTTTTAATCCCAATGGAACTATGCATTACACGTCCAAAAGATGAACGACGTGTCACATGAACTGTATATATTCTATAGAATATACAATTTTCTATGTAAGAATTGTATCGTCGATTTATTGACACTATTTACCGTTATAATATTTGACAAGGCAAACAAAACAAGAACAAAAGTTTTATCTCTTTATTAGAAAAATATTTTATTCATCGCTATTTTGAAATTCCGCAACGTAACATAATGTAACTTAGCATTATAAGTTTACAATAAGTAATCACACACCGAAAAAATTAGTTGCTGAAATTTTCTTCGACTTTGTAAAAGACTCTTGGAGTCCCATGGGATCGTTTTAACACGCATTTGGTAACGAAACAAAAGTTCATTCCACTTTAGTTTTGTTTGCCAATATAGAAACAAAAGTCACTTTCTATTTTAATTCTGATACAGTATAACGAAACAAATGTCTACTTCACATTACATTCGCTTTTCTCATGAAAACTTAAGTCGATTTAAATCCTACTTCTAATTTGGTATTGAATCAAATCTCAATAAGATATTACCTTCTAAAATATTTGTCATGCACAACAAAGTTTACGTATTTTAGATACAGTCAACTCTATCAATAGTGCCGCAAAATTGCACAGTGATCACTACTTTTCTTGGAACTGTAGTACCCCCACTTTATGTTTACTTCTCTTTTTTTGGTATTTCTAAAGTCAGAAGCCGAGTTGACTCACAGGTCTCCTCAGAGGTGGGCAGGTTATTCTAAAATGTAACGCTACAAACTTGGTAGGGAGTTGTTCCAAATGACTTCCAGATTCCAAACTTTCAAACCGATAAATCGTACCTGATCCTCTTTTCGAATTATTTCTTATACAGATAGTCGGAAACTTGAAAATGTATTATCTTAATGTGGAAGCTTTGATTCAGAAAACTGCTGATTTTTCGTTACTAAAAATTTTTTAGACAAAGATTTTATAGATAATTATGGTTCCGAATTGTCTCTTCTTCAAGAAACTTTTTGATTTTTTGCATTTGGACACGTCTCTCACATGTTAAAGTGCTATATATATGAATATATATATATATATATATATATATATATATATATATATATAATGAAAAAAATCTCAATGGTATTATTAACTATGACCCTATAGTTAATCTTCATCTAGTAAAAGTAATAAGGATTCCTAATCATTTTTTAGTAGTTTTTGAAAATTTCTACTGGATAAATTCGACGTGCTAGAGACTTCTCATATTAGTTAAATTAAAGCTTGAACCCTCTACTTTACGAAAATATAGCGATATTGCTAACAACAAACTAAATTAACTGTCAAAATTGATTTTTCAACAGTTGTCCTGCATACAAATTGACCTAAATACAACTTTTTTAAAAAATGATTGGATTCGCTAAGAATTTGCTACTCGGGGGTTTTCGGGATCGCTGATTACGAATATGACGTCAGATTTTCAAAACTCAAAATGTTGGATCCAATATGGCGATCGACTTTTAAAAATTGATTCAATTTGCCTGAAACTCGTTACTCGATGGGTTTCGGGGTCGCTGATTAGGAATCTCTCCACAGATTTTTTTATTTTGACAACATATTCGCAATCAGCGACCCCGAAACCCCTAAGTAACAAATTTTAAACCAATCCAATCATTTTTTAAAACAGTTGTATTTACAAAAACTAAAAAGTGATTTTGGGACTTATAGGGGAGAGTGGGGCAAGACGGGGTACCGGCCTTATTTAACAAACGAATTAACCAATCGCGATTATATTTTACATAATACTGCACCGAGACGATAGTTTCTTGTTTACAAAACCTAAAAGCCATGAGAACAAATCTTTTATCTGTTTTACTAAAAAAAACTGTTTTCGACGATTTTCTTGTGAATTTTTCACTTTTTTAGGAGGTGTTTATTATTTAATAATAACAGTTAATGAACTATATAAAATTTTTTGTAACTGGCAAGGGTTACAGAAGAAGGGAAGCATATGTTTTTTTCTTTGTTCAATCGTAAATTGTAGTAATTATTCATTTTATTCAATTTCGTAGGTGCGACCAATGGGCTTTGTACAGTTGTGCTGGTGTCGATGACGGAGATGAAGATGCAACCTTTACTTGTAAAATTTGTTGACAGAAATATGTTGCTTTTTTAGTACCGTGCCGGTGGGGAATGATAGGTAGATTTGCAATTTTTTCCATATTATTAATTTTATGATTTTTCAAGGACCGTCTTGCCCCACTCTCCCCTACACCCACTTTTCTCAAAATCATGAACATAATTATCTATAAAATCTTTGTCTAAAAATTTTTTAATAACGAAAAATCAGCAGTTTTCTGAATCAAAGCTTCCACATTAAGATAATACATTTTCAAGTTTCTGACTATCTGTAAAAGAGATAATTCGAAAAGAGGATCAGGTACGATTTATCGGTTTGAAAATTTGGAATCAGGAAGTCATTTGAAACAACTCCCCACCAAGTTTGTAGCGTTACATTTTAGAATAACCTGCCCACCTCTGAGAAGACCTGTGGACTGTATGTGTATTAATGCTGTATGTATACTAAACTTGCGTAATAATTTAATGCGTACTTAAGGGAGAGTGACACCTTTGAACCGAAAAAAATCGAATTTTGCTTTTTTGCTTAAACTATACTTTATAATGTGTAGAATAGAAATTACAGCAGAACCTCGATAAGTCGAAGTTGAAGGGGAACGCTGAAAACTTCGAGTTATAGAGGTTTCTAAAAATATAATTCGACACATAAAGGTTTTCACATACTGTATATTTATACACAATAGAAAAGTTTCTATACGTAGGGGAGACCGAGGTGAGTTGCAACGATTTTTACATTATTCAGTTCGTGTAGAAATTTATCGTAGAAGAATATGAGAAACTGCCTAGTTGCGCTAGATTCTGTCTATGAACTTGAAGGAAAATCCCCTGTAGGAAATTTACAACCGGCGCGGATCTTCGCCCGTACCGACGTCGGAGTAGCGTTACTGGCTGGGAACCGTCTGCCTACCGCCCGAGAACTGGTATTCTACCAAAAAATGACTTGGCCAGGAGCTGGCTGGCCATCCGTTTCGGAACTGGCATTCTACCGCCCGGTAACCGGCCGCGAAGAGCCGTTTTGTGTATAATTCAACCGGCTGGTAAAAATAATAATTAATTGCGAAAGATAAATACGGATGACAATTCATTGACAGTTCACGTTACACATTTTATTTTTTTATACACTTAAACGCAATTTTTTATTACATACACATTTGAAAAATCCTAACGCTTGGGGGTACCAACCTACGCCTAACCGAATATTTACGCACCGAAGTCACGCACGCTAACCACGAGACGCATGCTTATTCCCGAAATATTTTTTGACCAAATAGGTATTTGATATAAAACTACTTAACTTAAAATTCACATAATAGGCACATTATTTGACATAAATTTCATTGTACACAAAAACCATTTAACATAAATATCATTTGTCATAGAATTCATTAAACAGAAATATTATGTTACATAAAACTCAGATAACTTAATTCACATTTGACATACACTACCGTCCGTGAGTATCAGGACGCCCCTTTTTTCATTAACTGGTATTGTGAAATAAATTTTTCCAAAAAAATTTAAAACCGTGAAAGTAGGATTAAAAAAATTCAAAAAATTATCATGAATATTAAAGTGTTAAAAAGGTCAATGTAAAATATGTTCATTTAATAGATATACTAAAATTCAAAAAAGCTTTTTAATTACTTAATTATTTAATTTAAAAAAAATTTTTTTTTTTTAAAGTGTCAATCTGTTTTTCAAAATTTTTTTATCCGACTTTCACAGTTTCAAATTTTTTTGGAAAAATTTATATCACAATACCATTAATTAATGTATATTCTACATTCAATAGAGATTGAAACAAGACCAAGAACGCTAAAAAATGTTAATAAGTTTTCGAAAAATTAAAAAATTACAAAAAGCATGCAAAATCCAGTATTTTTTCTGTATCTGACAGAAAAGTCAACGAAAATTCTTCGATCAGGTGTCAGTCTTTTCATAATTTCATTAGCTTTCAGGAAAAAAATACGAAAAATTTTTGTCATTCTTATTTTCTACGTTTTAAGCATTTTTCCACTCATGAAAAAAGGGGCGTCCTGATACTCATGGACGGTAGTGTAAAAATTATGTAACATAAATTTCTATTGACATAAAAATCATTTAACATAAATTTCTTTTGACATAAAATTCATTTAACGTAAATTTTATTTGTTATAAAATTAATTTGACATCAATTTCCTTTGGCATAAATGTCATTTAACGCAATTCTCATTTGACATAAATATCATTAGACATAAAATTAGCTTGACATAAATTTCATTTGACGTGAATATCATTTAACATAATTATTATTTAACGTAAAATTAAATTTATATAAATTTCATTTAGCATAAATTCCATTTAACATAATTCTCATTTGGCATAAAATTTACTTGACATAAATGTCATTTGGTATAAATCCCAATTAACATAATTTTCATTTGACATAAAGTTCACTTGATATAAATTTCATTTAACGAATAACTTATTACACATAATTCTTATTTGACATAAAATTCAGTTGTCATAGATTTTATTTTACATACAGATCATTTGACATGGAAATATAGGCGCGAATTTCAAAATTGGCGAATCACAATGTTGTCGATAATATCTAATTGGTTACTTTTAAAATTCGCGCCGATATTGTTATGTAAAATGTAATTTGTGTAAAATGATTTTTACAGTAGCGTAACAAGAGAGGCCGGGGCCCTGGGGCGAGTAAGTAGCCTGGGGGCCCACTAGTAGAAATTAAATTTGATTAACAGTGGGAAATAACAAATACCTTACAGCAATAATAAAATTACTCCTTATTCTCTTTCAAAACATTTATTAAGTTTTTCTAGTCGTAAGAAATATTTATGGAAGAATGTTGAGACTAGATAACAAGCTTAAAGTATATTTACTTAAAGACATACATAAAAGTTTTAGTATAATTTATTATAACAATTTGACAATAGAATGATTACAATATATATTAAAGTAAAAATTTTATCTTTAGAATTGATTTAAACAAGATTTTTAGTTTCAAATATGTTCATATTAAATATCAATAATAATTTATTAATTTAATAAAATGAAAAATAATAATAAATATAAATATCTATATAAATATCTTCCTTAATTAAAATTCTTAATCAGCAAATAATTTCCTACATTAACTATACAGCTGTTCGACTAGTGTATGGGCTTGATCTGAGATTATAAGAAACGTGAACGTCCAGGCTGTGTTGGCATGGTGCATTGGTAGGCGTTAGTCCCGCGAAAGGCAGCTATTAACTGGGGTTCGAGTCCTCACAGATGCACAGTGCAGTCGTTCACGCATTTTTTTTTTCAGATCAAAAATTAAATTCAAAAATATAATTATTTACCGACAACCATATCGGAATAATTATCTTAAGAATAACACCTGACTCTAAACTAAAGAGTTCAATTGACGTCTAATAGATGTCACTAATTGCTGATATAGTCGAAATCTTCCTTAATTAAAATTCTTAATCAGCAAATAATTTCCTACATTAACAATAATAAATATAATAAATACATAAAATAATTTAAAAAATTAATAATAATCTAAGTTTCATATTTAAATCGTCTTATTCACGGGGCCCCCAAAGTCGCGAAGCCCCGGGATTTTGCCCGGTTTGCCCTATGGTAGTTCCGCCACTGGATTTTTATGTAAAATGAGAATTTTGTTAAATGACTTTTATGACAAATGAGAATTGTGTTAAATGTCTTTTATGTCAAATGAACTTTATGTCAAATGAAAATTATGTTAAATGAGATTTATACCAAATGAAATTTATGTCAAGTGAATTTTTTGCCAAATGAGAATTATGTTAAATAGAATTTATGCTAAATAAAATTTATATAAATTTAATTTTACGTTAAATAATAATTATGTTAAATGATATTCACGTCAAATGAAATTTATTTCAAGCTAATTTTATATCTAATGATATTTATGTCAAATGAGAATTACGTTAAATGACATTTATGCCAAATGAAATTGATGTCAAATTAATTTTATAACAAATAAAATTTACGTTAAATGAATTTTATGTCAAAAGAAATTTATGTTAAATGATTTTTCTGTCAATAGAAATTTATGTTACATAATTTTTATGTCAAATGGGAATTAAGTTATTTGAGTTTTATGTAACATAATATTTCTGTTTCATGAATTCTATGACAAATGATATTTATGTTAAATGGTTTTTGTGTGCAATGAAATTTATGTCAAATAATGTGCATATTATGTGAATTTTAAGTTAAGTAGTTTTATATCAAATAACTATTTGGTAAAAAAAGATTTCGGGAATAAGCATGCGTCTCCTAACCACTATGCTACGCTCGCATGGAACTCTCAAACCTTAAATGCTTTCAAGTCTCACTAGCTGAAATAAAAATGGTAAAATTACTACACGGCAATGGGCAATTTGGTAATACGGACTGATGTAATACCGGTATATTTTCAATACTTTACTGAATGTGTATTTATATGAATATTTCAATATTTCGTTTAAAAAAAATTGTTATATTTTTTAATATTTTATTACATAATATATCGAATAATATGAACATAACTTTACTGCAAAACAATTTATAACATGTAAGTAATAGTATTAAATTGAATAAAATTTTAATGCACAACACATTTTTTTAATTATTTAATTTGCAGAAAAGTGTCAATAAAAATAATTACTTAATATATTGTTTAAATTAAAAAAAGATACTGACAGATTGGCTCAGTCGGATAGATGCCTGGTGTTGGTGGTCGTTTAAGGACCAAGGGTATAAGTACCCTTGGTTCGCGCCCACTTGGCTTGGTATTTTTCCGGCACGTGAGACAATCTGAGCGGGAGGTTTGACGTCGAGGTATAATGATGTGCACCGTCGATTATTGTCCGGTACACACCATTAGAACTCGACTGTCGATAAACCGGTTGTACTCAGAAAGGTTTTCTACAGTTTCCCTCTTCTCTGGCGAGAAAACCCATTGACGGGTGGTCCAGGCGTAATGCGAGTACTCCTAATAAAGTCGGCTGTAGACGCAAATTAGGTTAATATATAGAAAATTTCTAAAGTAGAATGGTTATGCTTAATCCAAAAAAGTATTTCTCGGGGACTCTTGTCGAAGTGCGTAAGGCCAATAGGGCAGGAGTATAAACAATAAAAAAAAAAAAAAAAAAAAAAAAAAAAAAATTAAAAAAAGATTATTAATTAATTAATTAATAATCTCTTTTTTATATATTGTATTTAATATGTTATTTATTGTAGGTATTATTATATATTGAACACATTTTCTTTCAAGTTCAATATATTTTACTTCTTTCAAATTAATATATTATTTATTAAAAATTATTTATTTAATTGCACATTAATAAAGTTGGATTTTTATAAATATAATAAAAAAATTAAGTTTCTTATATTCTTCCTTTGAATCAATACTATTAATTTATTTATTGGTTAAATAATAATAATATTATAATAAATGCAATTATAGTTATGGTAATAATTAATTATAATAATAAAATAAATTTATGATTATACTGCTAATGTGAACTATAACAATAAATGACGAGATCCGCAGTCAGATTCGCCCCAGGACCGAGTCAGTACAGACCTAACATCCGTCATTCTTCCGACGCGCGTAGAAGAATGAAATCCGCAGGCGGAACAAATCCAGTACCGCGCCAGTACTGACGAAAGTAGAAAGGCGGATCCGAAAGTCGGAGCCTAATCTGTTCCGCGCCGGTTGCATTTTAGGATCCAAATCGGTACAGACCATCGGTACTAGCGGTCTGTACGGGCGCGGATCCCAGGCGGTTGTATAGGGGAGACCGGGGCTACTTGGCGCAGGGGTTGCTTGGCGCACTCGAGTTTTTTCAAAAATTTTGAGTTGAATAATTTTTTCTCTCCACTCAAGTTCAAGTACTTAATGAACTCTAAGTTTGTACAAAGTTTCATTTTTATTAATTAATTATTGTGGCGTATAAATTAAAATAATTGATTTTGGTACTCGAAAGTAAATTTTTGACCTCCTCATTTTTTTGTTATATCTTTTTAGGAAATGATTTAAAATAAAGCTCAAATATCAAGTTTTGAGCTCTAACTATTTGTTTTCTAGGGACAATAAAGAATCTTTGATTTTTATTAATGTTATTAGTAAAAACTTTATAAATATATAAAAAGTACCTCCGGGGTTACTTGGCGCGGTTTGGCTGGGGTTACCTGGTTTAGTTATATATACCATAAAAGATCTCAAATGTTAAAATTTCATAAATTATTATTTCTTTATTAAAAATATAATTATTTTGTTTAAAAATTTTAGTGAAGGGTGCGTTTTTTAAAAATTCACAGCATATATTTTATAAAAGTTTTCTATAATTTTACGATTACACAAAAAATGTTCTTAATTGTAATTAAATATGACCATTTTTTAAATTTTTTTATTGTAAAATGACAGTAAAAAACTTATTTTACTATATCATATAATGTTCCAACTTTAAATCGTATAATTTAAATTGAAGCTGAGATGTTGCAGTAAGTTTTCCGTGCAATAGGAATTTAAAAAAAGCAAATATTTTTTAGTTAAACAACAAAGAGTAAAAAGTGCGCCAAGTAACCCCGGTCTCCCCTACTCCGACATTCGTCCGATTTTTCCTCCTGAGTCTGGGCAGAAGCAAACTAGGAATGTGACGCTAGAAACATCTAGATTATATAATCTAAAAACAGGTAATCCATAAAAACAATTAAAATTTCTTTACTATTGCCTCGAAGTCTTGATCTCAATGAGAAAAAATTTCACTTTTATAACATTTTTATAACTTTATGACTTCAGAAAACACCTTCTAAAGTATTCATAACCAATTGTAAAAAATAAAAGTAAATTTTTCAAAAATTATTCAATAAATATAAAGAGCCATTGACAAATTAAGTAAGTCTTTAAGGGGATGGTGGGGTCTAGCTTTTTGTTACGACCAGTAGAAACATTAGTGCTAATGTATGTAACAGTGTCTGACATAAAAAAGTGGAGGGGTTTCAATTTGCAAAAGAATTTAGGTAATTTATGGATGGCCTCTAACGATACGTATAAGGTTTAAACGCGTTTTTCTCAAAATAACGTTTTTTCAAATTGCGGACACTCTATCTCGGAATATACTGAACCGATTTTAATAAATAATAAGTCGTTTTATTTGTTAGCATGTCCTGTGTGTAAATTCACCAGAAAATAGTCAAAAAATTAAAAAAAACATTTTTGCAGACTAGAAAAATACTGAAAAACATCGTGTATTTTTAAAAAAATTATTGAAACATCTGCTATTTTTTTATTTGAGTCGATTTTTCATTATTGGTGGTGGATTTCTATGCAAGACACTTTCCTTTTTAAAAAGCAATTTGGATTTTTTGTTTCCGATTTGTCAATCTTGAGATAAACTGTCCGCAATTGGACAACTAACTTTTTGGAGTTTCGATCTAAATGCTGTCTGCAGATTATGATCTTAAATAAATATTAAAAACAAACCATTATTTGTATTCTCCAAATATGTACTAATATAGGCAAAAAAGTTTTTTTCATATTTATAATAAAAGACATAAGAAAAAAAATTTTTAAATTTGGTCTTTTAAGAGCCTTCTAAAGTGTAGTAGTACCTTAATAAATTTCTAGTAGATTTTTTATTATACTAGGGGTCATTTACATATTACGTGATAGATATTTCAGGTATTTTAGACCCTCTCCCACCCCTAAATATATTTTTATTACAACAGCTGTAGAATTCTTATTAAAATAATTAATTTTTACAAAATAAGTATTCAAATTTTTACTTTTTACAATATTTTTTACATTTGTTTAAATCTAATTAAAAATTTATTTTAATGTTCAATTTAACGGAATTTTGAAAAAATGGATGTCAGTTTATTGACAGAAACCTAATATTCAGATTATGTTCGCACTTTGTAGGGGAGAGTGGGGCAAAATGGGCTACCTTTTAAAAATTAGCTGTTTACAGAGAACCAAACGAATAAACCGATTCAACTAAACATTAGAATTCTTCTTTGTACACTTACATAGGGTAACTGTACCAATTGTCGAGGGTTTTAGGCAACATGTGACTTTGACATTTTTTTCTCGGAAGTAAATGCACTTTAAAATTTGATTTTTGTATATTTGGACGAAGGATCTAATAATGTTTAATATTCATATTTATTTTTTTAATATAAACTAAATTGTTAAGCAAAAAATATATTTAAAAGTCAATCGAGCAAAAGCACCATTTGTCGATGGTCTTGTGCTAATTTCTCCAGGGTCTGTTCCAATTGTCGAGGGTATGACATTTTTAAACATATAACCCAATATAACCTAACAATTAACCTGTACAGATATTTGAAAATCGAGTAGATATTTATTTTTTCGATAAAAATATTATAGAACATTACCAGAAAACAAATATATTTATTTTTTTATACTTAACTATAATTGAATAATTTATAATATCGATATAAAACATTTTTATAGTAGATGATACAGGACAGAAAATTATTTAACTGTTTTTTAAACTTTTATAAATAAGTTAATTAAATTTAATCAATTTTGTTAATCAGACATTAATTGAAAAAATAAATTAATTTAAGTCACATTAAATTTGTAAACGAATAAAATAAACTTTTATTACGAACTGTAAATATAATGGTTAATTATAATTAAACTGTAGTACAAAATTTTTTAGTTTTAAATAGTGCATTTTTTTATTAATTTTTTTTCCGTCTTCCTCGTTTTTTTGGTTGATTATTTTCTGTTGGTTGTAAATTTTTGGAGCATTTTTTTTCTTTTTCTCTGTACCTATAAATGTTTGGCATTTATGTTTGACGTTTAGTAAATAAACACTTAACCATCGATAAATGGTGCATCATTACCTCGAAAAATGGAACTGTCAAAAAAAAGGAACCAAATACCGATGATTTGCTTTTAAAAAATATTAAATATTTTTTTAAACAAAAAAACATGCATACAAAATTAATTTAGTACGTGTACAAAATTATAATAATAATTTTGTACACAAAAAGTCATTATAAATACGTTTAATTTGCATTTCTAAAAATCTGTTTTAATCAACCTGAAGTATTAAGAAAATGGAGATTCGTGTAAATTTCACAGCAGTGAATTTTAATATTAATTAAATAATTATTTTAGTAGAATCGCTACGAAATTTGTATATATAAATATACAGTTGAAAATACAAAGATTATTTAAAAATTTTTTTTGTTCTTAAATATTATATATTATATTATTTATCTAAAAAAGAAAATTATTATCCTCGACAATTGGAGCACCTTCGGCAATTGGTGCAGTTACCCTATAGCTTTAAGGAAATTATGATAATAGCGGATAAAAAATTTTGGAAAAAACTTATATCTTACTTTCTGATAAAATGCTAAAAAAACCCAGTATGAAATCAAACAACTATACAAAACATGGAATATTTTTTTAAAATTCATTAAATTCTTGTTGTATGAGATTATATAAATACACCGAAAGAAAAGATATTGTTGTCACAACCATAAAAATATTGCTGGTCACAATATTGTTGAAGCATCCATACATATGGCTAGAGCAGCTTTTAGTATGAAAGCATTTACAAAACAGAATGGTCGTGGCAACCATATAATATTGTTACACGGAGAGAAATTTCTATGAAAATGTGGGCCTGATAGGGTACTGGACAGTTTTCTCGATCTCTGGTGTGGCTCTGGGTAGAGAAACTTACCAGTGCCCGACTATTGTGTGACGCTGTTCCCGACCAATGCCCTACTTAGGGAAAAACTGGTCAGGGCCTCGTCAGTTTTTCTTAAAATTGCACTATTTTGTGAGGTTAATTTTATTCAAAAGAAATTACAATAAAATTACTGTAATTAAAAATATTATTATATTAGAAACATAATGAACATATTCATTATATATACACGGAAAAAAAAATTTCTTGAAAAAGTCGGGAACTGTTCAAGAAAATCGAAAAGTTAAGCGAATGCAAGAAAAAATGGATTCTGCTTCCCCCCTCCCACTTCCCCTTCTTGACACGTGTACACACACACACACACATTTATCCTCGAAGGTCACATACAATTTTTATTTTTTAATAAGTTTCTGAAATAGAAAAAACCATATTAGAGAAAAATCGACGGCGGCTGGAACAGAACTCGCGTACCCGAGAATAGAAGTCCGGCGTCTTATCCAGCTGAGATGTATAGGGGAGTTAAATACCTCAGTATAAAATAAATATATAAGGCACGCAAGTCTTACTGACTGTGAGACTTGTTGAGACTGGTGCGCACTGGGTTTCTGCGCACCAAGATTCCTTGACGAGTTCCCGAAAATTTCAGAAACAGTTGCGGCGAGTGCCATGAACTTTACATGAGAAAGTAATGAAAAAGAGACTAATGGACTATTTATAGCTTTTTCTAATACAGTTCCCGAATTTCTTTCAAACATTCATTGATTACCATTGAATGTTCGTCGCTAGTTCAGAGCTGTTACCACGTATCCAAGAGTTAGGAAATAATTCCTGAAATATCTAGGAACTTTTTTTTTCCGTGTACAAAATACCCAGGCGCGAAGTGACGCCGAGTTCAAGCTAGTCGTGTAAAGTTGGCACTACTTTTTTAAAAAATCAAAAATTTTACAAAAGTTCTGGGCACTTTAGCAATAGTTCTAGAGTTCTCTAACGATTATTTAAATAGTTCTGTTGATTAACAATAAAAAAAGCGACAATGAAAAATCATAGTGCTAACTTTGCATAGAACTATGATTTTTGAAAAAAAGAGTTCTGAACTAATATTCTAAAACAGAATAGAGAGTTCTAGAGTTCTTCACCAAAAAAACAAGAGTTCTGCAAAATTTCAAAGTTATTAACAAATTAAAAAAAATTATGAAAATAATATTTTGCGAGTTCTGAATAGAGTTCTGGCATCGTTGCGAAGAGTTCTAGAAGTAGTTCTAATGACATTTTTTTCTAAATCCAAAATCAAAAAAGTTACGGGACTTTGAAGTTTTCTCAAATTTTCAAAATTTATAAATTTAGAGTTCTGAGAGTTCTAAAAAGAATTCTGGAACCATCATAAAGAGTACTATAAGTATTTGTGATGACATTTTGTTTTAAATCATAAATCAAAAAAGTTACGGGACTTTGAAATTTTCTCAAATTTTCAAAATTTAAAAATTCAGAGTTCTGAGAGTTCTGATTAGAGTTCTAACATCGGCATAAAGAGGTCTATAAGTATTTCTTATGACATTTTGTTTTAAATCCAAAATCAAAAAAGTTACAGGACTTAAAAATTTTCAAAAAATTTCAAAATTTTAAAATTTAGAGTTGTGAAAGTTCTGATTAGAGTTATGGCATCGTCATAAAGAGTTCTATAAGTATTTCTAATGGCATATTATTCTAAATCCAAAATTAAAAAAATTTGCAGGAATTTAATAATTCCAAAAAATTTTAAAAATTTAGAGTTCTGATAGTTCTGATTAGAGTACTGGCATTGTCATAAAGAGTTCTATTAGTATTTCTTATGACATTTTGTTCTAAATTCAAAATCAAAAAAGTTACAAGACTTCAAAATTTTCAAAAAAATTTATAAATTTATAAATTCAGAGTTCAGAAAAGAGTTCTAGAAATTTTTTATTTTTAATTTAAAACAAAATGTTTTAGAAATACTTATAGAACTCTTTATGACGATGCCAGAACTCTTTTAAGTACTCTCAGAACTCTGAATTATAAAATTTTGAAAATTTGAAAAAATTTCATAGTCTCGTAACTTTTTTTATTTTGGATTTAAAACAAAATGTCATCACAAATACTTATAGAACTCTTTATGATGGTTCTACAATTCTTTTAAGAACTCTCAAAACTCTGAATTTATAAATTTTAAAAATTTTAGAAAATTTCAGTCCTGTAACATTTGTTATTTTACATTTAGAAAAAAATGTCATTAGTCAAATCATACCTAACAAATCAAATTTCAACCGAATTGAATTCTTTCTTTTTTAAATCAATTAGTAATATTCTATGAACAAAAATAAATAAATAATAAATATTTATAAATAAATAATAAGTTATTAAAAAATAAACAAATAATTTGTCTGCGTAACATAAAATAAACAAATTAATGTAAATTAAAAAACAATAACAAAATTGAGAAATATCTCAAATATGTTTAAAGTAGATTCTTTTTAATAGTTTCAGGTTTTATTGCATGTTTATTAGTGTCATTTTTGTGGTTTAAGGTTTGTTTGTTTGATTTGTGTTTTCTGTTTTTTTTAGGTTTAAGTTAATGTAAATAAGTTTCTTTGCGTTTCTTTTTAATTTTTTAATTTTATAATTTTAATAAAAAAATTTTTTTTTTTAATTTTTTAGTTTATAATTTTTTTTAAGTTTATAATTCCTTTTTAACTATGAAAAAGACTATTAAAAAGACCTAGTTCTACAATGATCACTTGCTACAAACTACTTTTTGATGATTAATACAAGTTGTTTAATTTAATGTAGGACTTGTTGAACAAATCAGAGTAGTTAAAAAGTAGTCAAATAATCTACTATGAACTTATTTGAGATATTTTTCAATTTTGTTATTGTTTTTTAATTTACATTAATTTGTTTATTTTATTTTACGCAGACAAATTATTTGTTCATTTTTTAATAACTTATTATTTATTTATAAATATTTATTATTTATCTATTTTTGTTCATAGAATATTACTAATTGATTTAAAAAAGAAAGAATTCGATTCGATTGAAATTTACGCGAGTATTAGGAAATTTTGACCGTTACCTTGTACACAGAGCCTTTGCTTCAGTGCGCTTTTTGGCCCTGCGCGCAAACACAAAAAATACAATATCTCCGAAAGTTTAAGAGTCTCCATCGATTTCTTTATGTCAAAATACTCGTGAAATCCTAAGGAATCAAAATATCGCTATTAGAAAAAATTAAAAATACGCTTATAAACAAAAAATTTGTTTAAACAATATTTTTTAATTTTTTATTTAAAACAAAAAAAATTTTTTTTGCAAATTTTTTTATTTTAATTGTTTGTAAATAATAAGTAATTCCTGAAAAAATCATTAAAATCCATCATTATGTCTCTAAGATATTGCGTTTTCAAAATTTCAAAAAAAAAATTTAAAAACCCTGAACAACCAAAAATTCTCAAAATTTTCGAAAATCTTTTTTGGAATTTTTATTCGCATGTATTCCCCTACAATTTCGCAAAGTTTCACCAAAATCAGAACTGAGGGACAACTTTGATTTGTTAGGTATGATTTGACCCTCAGTAGAATTACTTCTAGAACTCTTTACAATGAGTCCAGAACTCTAATCAGAACTCTTAGTACTCTGATTTTTAAAATTTTGAAAATTTCAAAGACCTGTAACTTTTTTGATTTTAGATTTAGAACAAAATGTCATTACAAATACTTATAGAACTCTTTATGATGGTTCCAGAATTCTTTTTAGAACTCTCAGAAATCTAAATTTATAAATTTTGAAAATTTGAGAAAATTTCAAAGTCATGTAACTTTTTTGATTTTGGATTTAGAAAAAAATGTCATTAGAATTACTTCTAGAACTCTTTGCAACGATGCCAGAACTCTATTCAGAACCTGAAAAATATTATTTTTATAACTTTTTTTAATTTGTTAATAACTTTTGAAATTTTGCAGAACTCTTGTTTTTTTGGTAGAGAACTCTAGAACTCTTTATTCTTTTTCAGAATATTAGCTCAGAACTCTTTTTTCAAAAATCATAGTGCTATGCAAAGTTAGCATTATGATTTTTCATTGTCGCTTTTTTATTGTAAATCAGCTGAACTATTTAAATAATTGTTAGAGAACTCTAGAACTATTGGCAAAGTGCCTAGAACTCTTGTAAAATTTTTGATTTTTTTTAAAAGTAGTGCCAACTTTACACGACTGTTCAGGCTTTATAAAGATTTGCCGAGCATTAGTCAACATTGATTGAGCATGAGTGAATCAGCGAGAGAAGGAATGATCGAAGCTTTAATGTAACACCGATTTTAGACGGCAGCGCGAGCCTTGATTTAGCATTGGACACCAATGTTCAATCAATGCTGCGGAAGCCTAATGCAGGACTGAAACAAGACTGCTTCCGCTGTTCCCAAATTCACTCGTTTCTCACGTTTATTCAATATAATGTGAATATATAAATTATTAATAATAATAATAAATATTATTGTTATTATTTTAATTCATGTATGTGTGTTTATATATATTTAATGACAATAAGTTACTATTAAAATAATTATATTATTTTCATATAAATAATATATTACTAGCAATAAATGTCATTTGAAATAGTAATACTAAAAAAATAATTTTAGTAAAAAAATACAATTTTTCTGTTAATCGATACATTTTTTTCTTGATTTTTAACAGACTTTTAACATTATTTACAAACCATGTTCACATTTTTTATTTACAACACAACACGATTTTATTATTTTATATGACGCTTAAAACAAAGAATAAAAAATATTCGCACGCATGTGGGATCAAACTCACGCCCCCCGCCCCTAACGCATACCGGAAGTATCTAACGCACGCATTTAAACCGCTCGGCCACAGAAGGCTGGAAGGCTTCTCGCCTAATCTACTATATCAATGCCAGTGCTGTCACTCAATATTGGTTTAGCTTAGGACACTAATGTTCATCCCATGTGTAAAATATGGAATAGACGCCCTGCTAAGATAACTGTGGACGATAAGGTAACAAATTCAAAACAAGATAATATTTGATGAATAGTTAATTAATCACAATTTATTTGGCCAATAACAAGTAAACACAATTAGTTAAGTGGAAAACAAAGATAATACACAATTCCGGTATAAACAAAGATAATGCACAGTTTCGACTACACTCGGCACTCGGTGCCCGGAGCCTTTCGTGAAGGGGCTACCCGCTTTACGCCTGCGCTACCTGCGCCCAGAATATTCTGGCAGGTCCCCCTCTTCACTCCAAATCGACGACCTACCACCACTATAGCAAAACCTCACAATTTATTGCAATGAGAGGTGATGTGTTTTAACATCACTTAATATTCGATATTAAATTAATTTTTATTGTTTACAATTATTGTCACTTCTATTCGACTATTCACTTCTATCGATAGTATAATCACGAAATATTTACGAAGGTTTATTGTTTCTTTCACTCGCGACACTACCACGCTCGATCAGGCGAAATTTTCTACTGACTTCAGGTCCGCCCTACCTCCGGTATAGAAACTGTTCTCCCACTTTTCGCACTTAACGCTTTCCTCGGTGTTCTCGCTCTTTCGCGCCGACGCCATCGAAATTTTCCTATGTCTATGATCTGGATCGACAACATCCTCCCCCGTATGAGATTATCGCATCTCATTCATTGTTATTTTTTGGAACTAAAACTATGAGTTTTGCCGCTGATCTCTTAAGAGCTCGGTCCCGCACTCGTACTTCCACAACTCGAACTCGACCGTCTTTTCCCGGATATGTTTTTGTGATCACTCCCTTGGGCCAGGTGTTTCGAGGAAGAGTAGAGTCCACGATAAGGGCCACGTCACCCTCTGACAAGGGTCTCACTTCTTGCGTCTAGCACTTTCTTACGACTAGCGATAGTAAATATTCTTTTATCCAACGGGACCAAAACATGTCTGCTAATCGTTGAGATTGACGCCAAGTCTTTCATGAATATAAATCGTTATCAGTAAATTGCCCTGGTGAAGTAACACCTGATGATGATCCAAGAAGAAAGTGGTTCGGAGTAAGCGCTTCCGCATCACGATGATCTATCGAAACTCTAGTTAGGGGACGGCTGTTGATGACGTGTTCCGCTTCCACAAGCAGGGTCGCCAGTATTTCTTCGCGGGGGGCCCTTTTTTCAATGTCGACGCTAGTGCTATTTTGATGCTCCTCACCAATCTTTCCAAGCTCCCCCCATATGGGGAGTGGAAGGGGGTATGAACCTCCATTTTATTCCACGGTTCACCAGTTCACAGGCTATTTGGTCTTGATCGATTTCTCGGAGGGCGTTCTGTAATTCTGTATTCATTCCTACGATATTCGTCCCGTTATCAGAATGGATTTCGGTCGGGACACCACGACGTCCCATCATTCGTCTTAAACACATAATTGCCGAACTTGTGGTTAGCGATGGCGCTATTTCAATATGAATAGCCCTAGTCGTTAGGCAAGTTATTAGAACTCCCCATCGTTTTTCCTGTCGTCTACCGACTGTCACCATCATAGGACCAAAATAGTCCATTCTGCAGTATGTGAAGGGTCTCTTATGATGTCCGAATCTCGCGAGAGGCAGATCACCTATTCGCGGAATTAGGGGTTTTGCTTGTTGGTTTCTACACCATTGACATTGCATTGATACTGTCGTCACTGTTGGTCTGAGTTTTACGATCCAATACTTTTGCTTAATCTCGTTAATCACTGTCTCGGGTGTTCCGTGTCCCACTTGTTCGTGGTATTGATGAATAAGCATTTTAGTGAATCGATTCTTTCCGTTTAATATTATAGGATTTTTAAGTTGGAGAGGTACATCCTCGGTTGCATCTATTCTGCCGTCTACTCTTAGTATTCCCTCAGCATCGGGGTTAGTTTGTGGATTTTACTATCTCTAGTTATGAGGTTTCCTTTTTGAATTGTTTTTATTTCTTCTGCAAAGTCTTCGTGCTGAACTTTTTTGATCCAGATTAGTTCAGCTTTTTTCAGGAGTTCCGGCGTCAATGTGGTTTCCTTTATTCCCTTCCACCGGTCGATCGACAGTAAAATTAGTGCGGTGGTGCGTATCAAACGGAGAAACTTCGACATGCGGTTCAAATCTGGGAGACTTGTCGTCACTGATACAGTAGTCGCGACAAAACCTTTTTTAAATTCTTTTTTAGGTAACCTTTCTATCTCCAGGGTCGGTTGACTTGGCCATCGCCTTTCATCTAATTCTAAATAATCTGGCCCTCGTATCCATCTTTCCATATGACGATCTATATTGCCGGTGTTCCTGGTTGCATCATCTTTTGGATGATCTATACAGACGTATTGGTAGTATTTTTAATAGGACTCTCTCGGTGACTGCTAGTCAAGAGTTGGATTGTCCTTCTTGTGATAAACTTTTCCCTTGAGGCGAGGCTGAGGTGGTCTGTTTTCTTAAATGGTTCACACGCCGTCCGTGTAATAGTGTGTGGTGGGTTCCCGATTAATTTTCTATCCCACATCCTTTTTCTCCACACTTGTTCTGTCTATGATCACTACTATTTAAACATCTAAAGCACACTCGCGTTTGTCTTGCCCAGTCCCATCGTTCAGCTAATGTCAGTCTATTAAATTCTTCACACTGGCCCGTACGATGTGAGGATGTATCACAATACTTTCAGTCGGAATATAACTTTGATTTTTTTGCCTCAGGTTCTTTGTCTCCACTTTCTACAATAGTGGCATGTACTCTTTGGACATTACCACCTTTTAGGTGTGTTGTGGACCCTTTTCCTTGATATCGTCTTTTTTGTTTATCGTCCTTTTCACTACGTTGTGGTAGTTTCAGTGGAGCTGTCGCCAGTGTTCCTACTCTGCTCGCTATCTCCGCTTCGAAGAACAGGAATTTTGATAACGTAACCAGTGCTGGTTCATTCGGACTTCAGTGTTCATGCAGGTATCTATTGTAGTTATGAATCATACCTGTGGAGATTCGCTGGGTGATTTCTCTTATAAGTTCCGGACTATGCAAATATCCGATGTGATTTGTAGCCTCGAGCGCAGCTACCACATTCTTCATCGAGGTAGCAAAGGAAATGAACTCTGCTTCCACACCGTAGGTTTTAGGTAGTGACTGTATACTTGTTACTATTCGGTTAGCAACTGCTTGTGAGTTTCCGAAACGCAACTGCAGTAAATCCATAATTTGCTTCGTGTCATTTGCCGTAACCATTAGGGAGGCTACTGCATCTTTCGCTTCCCCTTTTACACATTCCTGGAGCCGTAGAATGTTCTCCTGTTCGTTGAAGCCTATTCTTCTTGTGCTTTCTTCAAATGCTCGTTTGAAGCTCAGCCACTCCAGTACATCACCTTCGAAGGAGGGTAGGTTATTTCCTACTGTCATAAGTCTGATAAGGCCTTGTGCAGCTAGTTCTTCATCTATCATCTGCAGCTCCAATTTTTCTTGTTCTTTTAATGCCTTGATGCGAATTTCGTATTTTTTTTAGTTGCTTCCACTTCGAGGTCTCTTTTTCTTTTTCGAGAGGTCGATGCATGACTGATTGATTGAGAGACATTCACATAGAAAGATGGACCTGGTTCACTATAGGTGATCGATGTGGAATTTGTATTTATGGGACGACCCGACGCGCGCAAAATAATCGAACCAGAATCCATCCCGACGCGGGACTCAAAATGGCGACGAACGACCGGGACGGATCTCGAGTCACTAGCGCGATCTCTTGAAACACGATTGCTCTCGATGTAGGACCTTGTAGCGCGATTGTTGATTAAATCTGGAACACTCCCGATATGAGACTCCAAACCACGACGGATGGTTGAGTCAGGGTTACCCCCGCGGGACTCGCGGTCGCGGCGAGGGGTGGATTGGATCCAATTGTCACGTGTGAGTTGTTATCGGACATTCTTCCTGATTCACGATTATTATCCTCGTCACTTGATAGAATGGCCTCGGTACTGCTGCTGCCGCCAAGGTCTCTTGTAAAATTATCTCTCGTTCTGGACATATTTTATGTCGTTTTGTTGTAGGGGATTAGCAGGGGGTCATTTACACAAGAAATTTCCTTTCTTTATACCCGGCGCCTCCACCATTGTAAAATATGGGATAGACGCCCTGACAAGATAACTGGGGCCGATAAGGTAACAAATTCAAAACAAGATAATATTATTATTATTTATTATTAATATACGTTCCTAGGGCTAATAAGCCCATAAAGGAACAGTTAGCATTTTACAAATTTCTGTATAACATACATAGGAGTTTATATAAAAAAAGAGAAGTTAAATAAAACATTAGAAACTTAGATGAGTAGTAGAACCTAATAGCAATTATATATAATTGTAGTGCTTAACAAAATACACCACGACATTAATATCAATTTAAACAATCGTGATATAAGCCAAAATATTGCAGCAGGTAGTCTTTATGGAAAAATACAATGAAATAATAAGTGATAACGCATTGAGACTTATGACGCATTGATGAATAGTTAATTAATCACAATTTATTTAGCCAATAACAAGTAAACACAATTAGTTAAGTGGAAAAGGAAGATAATACACAATTCCGGTAAAAATAATGATAACACACAATTCCGGTATAAACAAAGACAATGCACAGTTTCGACTACATTCGGCACTCGTCGCCCGAAGCCTTTCGTGAAGGGGCCACCCGCTTCACCCCTGCGCCCAGGATATTCTGGCAGGTCCCCCTTTTCACTCCAAATCGACGATCTACCACCACTATAGCAAAACCTCACAATTTATTGCAATGAGAGGTGATGTGTTTAACATCACTTAATATTCGATATTAAATTAGTTTTTATTGTTTACAATCATTGTCACTTCTATTCGACTATTTACTTCTATCGATAGTATAATCACGAAATATTTACGAAGGTTTATTGTTTCTTTCACTCGCGACACTACCACGCTCGATCAGGCGAAATTTTCTACTGACTTCGGGTCATTGCCCTTTTTCAGGTCCGCCCTACTTCCGGTATAGAAACTGTTCTCCCACTTTTTGCACTTAACGCTCTCCTTGGTGTTCTCACTCTTTCGCGCCGACGCCATCGAAATTTTCCTATGTCTATGATCCCGATCGACAACACCATGCTCGATTCAAGACTCGGTCAATCTTGATACAATATTCAGTTTCTTTATTACCGTGTGCACTGTACAATATTATCTATAAATATTTATAAATTATTTAATATTAAAATATTTTTTATGATAATTTTATAAGTTAAATTATATATATTATTTTTTTTTCTTGTACAGTGTCAAATTATTATTTTCAATGTTCAAGAGTTTCGTTTATCTGAAAAATTTTTAGTGAAAAAAATGTTCATTAGGTAATAATAAATATTTATGCTTAGTAGTTTTACACTAGGATTAACTGTTTAGTAAATATTATCAAAAAACTATTTTTTGTTAAACGCGCGCGACTAAACACAAATAATCTTGAAACTCCAGCATTACCAACTCAACACTTTATTTATATGAATCTTATATAATTAATAGTAATAAATAATATAATAATAATATAAAAATAGAAATTATTATTATTATTAATTAATATAAATATTATACACTAAATAAATATTAATATTTATTTACCAATTGATATCTTAATAGTAATAATTTATAATAATTTGTAAATAGTATACAAAATTATCATAAAAAATATTTTAATATTAAATAATTTATAAATATTTATATCTAATATTGTTAAGTGCACACGGTAATAAATAAACTATCAAGATTGATTCAAGCTTGAATAAAGATGGGATGTTCAAGCTTCACTCACGAAGATTGACCGAGTCTTGAATCGAGCATGAGACGAACATTGGTGTCCCATGCTGAACCAGTATTGAGTGACAATGATATAAAGACTGCTTCATCTCTGGGTTACCCACGCTGGGCGTTCAAGACTCAATCAAGCTTCAACCTATCGTCAGCATTGGTCTTTCGCGCCTGGGTATTTATACATACCATAATGAGGTATTATAGTCATTTTGACTAATTTAAAAGTGAAAATGATAAAAATAATATAATTTCAAGAATATAAAAACTTAAAAATTTTAGAAAAATATAATTTTTGGTTTTATGATTAATTCATTTTTCTTTTGGAGGTTGTCGCTCCTTTCTGCCTCCTTAATTTTATAATATTAATAAAGGTTATAATTTTTGTTTTCAAATGTATAAGTAATAATTAATATTTATTTAATAAATATTTTACTTAAATTTATTAATTATGTTTAAAAAATAGTTATTAAATATTGAAGGTGTTAAATTTAACAATCTCTCCGAATCATTTTTTCACTTTAAGCTAATATAATATAAAACAATTATTATTATTAAAATAATATATTGTATATACAAACCAAATGATAAATTCATCCTATAAATTAATAAATATTAAAATTTATTAAGTATAATTTATTAATAATTGTTTATTAATTATTATTTTTTAAATTCATAATTTTTATTTTTAAATAAATGTATAATAATTAATTATTTAATAACTTTTATTATTCGTTATTTATAATTTAATTGTTATTATTAATAAATAAACTTTATTATAATATTGTACTTAAAGAAAAAAAATTATATGTATTTTCGTTTTTTAAATATATTACCATAATTATTTTATAAAGTGTTTCTAAAAGAACACGCTTTTTTAACTTAAATAACTGTTTTAAAAAAGTTAATTTTAAAAAATTAATTTTATTTACATGCTTTTAAAACGAGGAAAACTGTCGAGGCCCTGATCAGAGCCCTATTTTATATCTAGAGAACACCCCACTTAGGGTTTTGGCCAGAATTTCTGGTCAAACCCATAAAATAAAAAAATTCTTAAAAATGTAGTATAATTACTCCGTTTGATTAATTTCTTTAATTGTTTGTAATTTTATTATGGGAACTAATTTAAAAAACTTAATTCATTTACACTTTATTCTAACGCGGAAAACTGTCGAGGCCCTGATCAGTACCCTATCTACTAAAATGTAATGAACACCCTACCTATATCATGGAGAAACAAAGGTACCCCATTTGACCCGTCTACCCGATTTTGCCCCACTCTCCCCTACTATGAAGTAGAATATTAATTATTCAAAAACTATATTCATCATATGTCGATTCATTTTCTCCAAAGTAAGTTTCTTCTATTTTTTAAAAATATTTAATATATTTTTTATTGTATTTTAAAAGAAAAGTATTGTAATTCGTTCTTTTTATTTGGTAAAATAGCGAAAAGTTGTGTTCGCTTCCGGTACTTAGAACTCTCGAAACAGACATTGAGAAGCTTACAGCCATTTAGGTCACATGAAAGTTCACTCTCTGTTATGATAGAATATCTCTTATAATAAATTTCCGAATAATAAAGAAATATAAATTTTTACACAAAAATTTTAATATTGAACAAAAATAATACTTAAATATATATTTAAAATTGCGCAAGAAAAAATGATTTATCATCACTTACTTTTTATATCTCCTGTCTATACATATATTTATAAGTTAAAAAACTAACATTGTTTTTATAAAAAAACATTCTCTATTGAATACTTAAATTTGAGATAATGAAATTTTTCACTTTCTTTTTTTATTATAGAGAAGATATTAAAAATTTTACACATGCATTCCATCTTATTTAAGTTGTAAAATGATCTTTTTAATGTATCTTAAAAAATATATTAAGTAAAATTTCAAGATTTTATATAATAAATTCCACAAATATTTTATGATCTAAAAGAAAATAAATGTAAAACTATAATATATGCAGAAATAATAAACATTCTAATCATTAAATTAAATTTTATTATCTCAAATTATTAATTCTCCTTTTTTATATAAAAATATATGGAAAGAAATATAATTGATTAAAAGTAATAAATACGAATTAGGAGAGAAAGAAATCGTATTTTATTATAAAAAATTTAAAAAAAATAACAATAACCCCCTATTTTAATTACTACATATATAAACCTATTGAGCTGAAATTCGATATACATAAGTAGTTTTACTTGCAGATTATAAGAAAAGTATAACAGACCATATTGCAATTAATGAACTATCAATTTATTTATGCTTATGTTTTATATATGCAGATAACAGCAAAAATATATTAATTAAAGGAAGTAAATTTATCATTCGGTGATTAAATATTAAATTTGGAGAAGTTAACAATTTTCCCGAATCAATCTACACAAATAAATTAAATATCTTAAATAAATCTCAATAAGCTCATGGGCTTCAATGTATTGACAGCACAGCTGCCCTAATACAGAAACCTGCTTAATTTGAAAAATATTTTCGAAATTAATTAATAATTTCAAAATTATCAAAGAACTCAGAAAAAACAGTAGCATGGTGGGATACGAGCCCACGACCTTTCTATTGCCGGTAGACTGCTCTGACCACTGAGCTACATGCACTCCGAGACTCTCCGAGTTCCTTGAAATATACTCTCCTTTTCCTACATTATTTTAATGATAACGTAGGAAGGTTTTTAAAGATCACAGGTCTCCTCAGAGGTGGGCAGGTTATTCTAAAATGTAACGCTTCAAACTTGGTGGGGAGTTGTTCCAAATGAATTCCTGATTCCAAATTTTCAAACCGATAAATCGTACCTGATCCTCTTTTCGAATTATCTCTTTTACAGATAGTCAGAAACTTGAAAATGTATTATCTTAATGTGGAAGCTTTGATTCAAAAAACTGCTGATTTTTCGTTGTTAAAAAATTTTTAGACAAAGATTTTATAGATAATTATGTTCATGATTTTGAGAAAAGTGGGTGTAGGGGAGAGTGGGGCAAGACGGTCCTTAAAAAATCATAAAATTAATAATATGGAAAAAATTGCAAATCTACCCATCTTTCCCCACCGGCACGGTACTAAAAAAGCAACATATTTCTGTCAACAAATTTTACAAGTAAAGGTTGCATCTTCAGCTTTGTCATCGACACCAGCACAACTGCACAAAGCCCATTGGTCGCACCTACGAAATTGAATAAAATGCTTATAAAAATATGCTTCCCTTCTTCTGTAACCCTTGCCAGTTACAAAAAATGTTATATAGTTCATTAACTGTTATTATTAACCCTCCATCCGTCGCACCTTTTTTTGTAACGCGATCCATCGCAGGTGAGGGAAATTCTCACCCTCATAAATTAGTCCAAACTTGTTCTAAAATGCCAAATTTTTTTTTGAATGTTCATTAGAATTTCTAAACAACCTATTGGCAGTAAAATTAACTCTTATTTCCTGTTAATTATTTAAATAAAAAATTAATGACAAATGAAATCGTGTATACGCGGTCAGTCGCATGGTGAGAAGTTCCCTCACTTCGCGTCAAAAATCCCCGACATTTGCTGCTTTCAAATTCAATAACAAAGAAATTAAAATATAAAAAAACACCAAAATTGTTTTAATGTAAAGAAGAAGAGTGCCGTAAAAGGTACTGAGAATATGAAATTATAATTTTTTGTATTTTAAAAGTTATAAATAAAAAACAATACTGGGTGAGGGAAATTCTCACCATGCGACGGATGGAGGGTTAAATAATAAACACCTCCTAAAAAAAGTGAAAAATTCACAAGAAAATCGTCGAAAACAGTTTTTTTAGTAAAACAAATAAAAGATTTGTTCTCATGGCTTTTAGGTTTTGTAAACAAGAAGCTATTGTCTCGGTGCAGTATTATGTAAAATATAATCGCGATTGGTTAATTCGTTTGTTAAATAGGGCCGGTACCCCGTCTTGCCCCCCTCTCCCCTATAAGTTCCAAAATCACTTTTTAGTTTTTGTAAATACAACTGTTTTAAAAAATGATTGGATTGGTTTAAAATTTGTTACTTAGGGGTTTCGGGGTCGCTGATTGCGAATATGTTGTCAAAATAAAAAAATCTGTGGAGAGATTCCTAATCAGCGACCCCGAAACCCCTCGAGTAACGAGTTTCAGGCAAATTGAATCAATTTTTAAAAGTCGATCGCCATATTGGATCCAACATTTTGAGTTTTGAAAATCTGACGTCATATTCGTAATCAGCGATCCCGAAAACCCCCGAGTAACAAATTCTTAGCGAATCCAATCATTTTTTGAAATAGTTGTATTTAGGTCAATTTGTATGCAGGACAACTGTTGAAAAATCAATTTTGACAGTTAATTTAGTTTGTTGTTAGCAATATCGCTATATTTTCGTAAAGTAGAGGGTTTAAGCTTTAATTTAACTAATAGGAGAAGTCTCTAGCACGTCGAATTTACCCAGTAGAAATTTTCAAAAACTACTAAAAAATGATTAGGAATCCTTATTACTTTTACTAGATTAAGATTAACTATAGGGTCATAGTTAATAATACCATTGAGATTTTTTTCGGTGTATATATATATATATATATATATATATATATATATATATATATATATATATATATATATATATATATATATATATATATATATATATATATATATATATATATATATATATATATATATATTCATATATATGGGTGATTAAATTTAAAATGTCATTTTCATGTCCTGCCCAAAAATCTGGAATACTAGTTCATATATAAAAGTTTTTAAAGTCAATTAATTTACTTAATCACTCCTACTTAAATTAATAATTCTTAGTCGCTATAAATTCTCTGAAAAAATTTGGCAGAAGAATTAGAAGCAAAATGTCAGTGGTGTTCCCTGTCCGCACTTAAGAAATCAGAACTTTACCTAATAATAAAAATTTTGATTCTCACATTTTTAGTACCAAAAAAATTATTTTGTACAGCTAAGAGTCTATATTTTTATATAGTAATTGTGCTAGCAGAATAATTTTGATCCAGTGCTAGAAAAAAAATCAAAATCGCCTGTCCGTAAGTTTCATATTTTTAAGTAATTATCGCAAATTTTGAATATCATGCCTGATATTTAAATAACCTAGTGCAGATAATTGCCTTATTAAGCGTTAATGGTATTGGTGATATGTATAGCTTCTTAAAGAAAAAACATTACAACATTCTATCACATCTATAACTTGTACGGCTGGTGGCAGAAAGCAAGTATCAGTTTGTCGAGCACACCATGTCAGTGGTGTCCCTATCAAAAAATTGTTCATAATATTAATATTTTTTAAATATTATTGTATCTCGTTTTCAGGTATTACACGTACTTTAAAAACCGCACCGACTTTAAAAATAAAGTCTTTCTTTTTCGAAAATGAGAAATGAAGCAAAATGTCAGTGGTGTCCCTTGTCAGTGGTGTCCCCTCAAAATTCTGTTTCTTGCAGCTTATTATTTTATTTTTAATAAATTTGTGTTAAATTTACTCCTTATATGCAGTTAAAGAAGATTTGATACAAGATTGTAATTTATAAGCTGATTTTATTCTCACTATTAAAAAAAAATTATCAGTGAAATCTTTCAAAAATGTCAGTGGTGTCCCTCAATGTTCATATGTCTTTTTGGTCTTCAAAAGTATATTAATTTGTGGCAGAACTCATTACAAATATTTTTTAAGTCATGTTAAAACATTCATTATTGTAATATGAAATATTTTAACTTTTTAAAGTTGTAAGAATTTATTTAAAAAAAAATAAACGAAAACAGAAAATTTCTTATTATTTCTGCCTATCGTTTTTCACCTGGTGAAAATTAAAATTTGCTTCCACCTGCTCGACCACTATTATTTTTGTCCATCATATATTCTAGTCAACCAAAATAGAGTATCGTTAAGTTCAAAATCCAACATCGAAAAATCAAAGTTAGTAGGATCAAAAATGACATTTTAAATTTAATCACCCATATATAGCACTTTAACATGTGAGAGACGTGTCCAAATGCAAAAAATCAAAAAGTTTCTTGAAGAAGAGACAATTCGGAACCATAATTATCTATAAAATTTTTGTCTAAAAAATTTTTAGTAACGAAAAATGAGCAGTTTTCTGAATCAAAGCTTCCACATTAAGATAATACATTTTCAAGTTTTTAGAATAACCTGCCCACCTCTGAGGAGACCTGTGAGATGGTAAGCCTAATTTTACAATTCATAGGCAATTATAATTTAAGGAAGTGAATTTATCATTCGGTGATTAAATATTAAATTTGAACACGGAGAAAAATGGAGTTTGAAAAACTGGGAGTCAATATTAACAAAACTGGACTCAGTCCAGTAAAAGTACATTAATTCATTTCCATCAAGCATCTTAGGGTGTTGCGTATAGTGTATAGAGGGCCTTAGTTCTAAATATTACTGTAAAGAGCATTGAAACACAGGCGAAGATTATAAGGCGCGCTGCAGTGTGCATAGTAGAGAAACTGGACTTAGTCCCCTACTTCGAAATTTTCACAATAAAGGGACGCAGGCGCGGAACCTGTCAAAATAAATGGCCGACGCGACGCGAAACGAGTGTTTCCTTTTATTCACTTCGTCAATTTTATTTTAAAAAAACAATAACGAATCATTAATAAAAGAAAAATATGTTAAATTCACTCTTTATATATTCATATTCCTTAATTCACAAGTTTTATTCTTCCCACATCTTCATACTTACAACTAACAACTAAATGCATCGGAAAATCTTACAATCATACGGGATTGAACACCTACCTAACCACACAACTAAATATACGCATAATTATAAATCGCACGCTTTTACATTAAGCTTTTCGGCTACGCAATCGATAAGGGAAATTTCCTATTTAAGAAACATCCCTTACCAATGAAATAAATTAGATCATGCGTGGATTTTACTTTGTAATTAATGTAAGTATGGATGTCAACAATATTCATAATATTGAATAAATAATATTGTCAACTAGTTTAAATTTGATACGGTTATTAGAATTTAATAATAAATAAATAAAAAACATTAATTTTTTCCTAACCTTTTTCAAGTTTGACACTCCTCATGGTAAATTTGATTATTCTTTTTTTTCCGTGTACAAAATAGTGAATTGACCCTAAATAAAATGTATAATTAATTATTCTCACAGCAATATTTAATAATTTAATTAACTTAACTGCACTGCATAATAGTTTAGAGTAGTAAGAGTAAGTGAAACGGTAAAATAAGTAAACGACCATTAGTGTGAGAGAGAGAATAACTTGTGGCTTTCGAGTAGGTATCTACTTTATGTGCACGGCGTTCATTTTTCGAAAGAACTGGACTGAGTACTAGTTGTTCAATATTCGCTTCCATTATTGACTTGTGTTTTGTACACTGCCGCGTTCTTTTAACAATTACATGAGAAAGTAATTTCTCATTTCAATTTTTTATACTCTTATTCCTTCTTAGGCTATTTAAACAGTCTTGTTTAAGCTGATGAATGGGATAACTTGTGTTGAGTCCCAAAGTGTTCAGCTATGAAACTTCTAATACTATAGTGTGTACCTGTCACATATTATTCTATAAAGGAGTACTACACTGACTGCATAAATCATTTTTCTATTTTTCTCCGTGAAGAAGTTAACAATTTTCCCGAATCGTATCCCACCATGCTACCGTTTTTTTCTGAGTTCTTTGATAATTTTGAAATTATTAATTAATTTCGAAAATATTTTTCAAATTAAGCAGGTTTCTGTATTAGGGCAGCTGTGCTGTCAATACATTGAAGCCCATGAGCTTATCGAGATTTATTTAAGATATTTAATTTATTTGTGTAGATTGATTCGGGAAAATTGTTAACTTCTTCAAATTCAAAAATATATTAAGTTAATGCTTACCTCCAATACTTTATTACAAAAAAGTTAATATATATAGAGACTTCTTTTGTAATTCTATTTTATGATGATTTTGAATAACATATTTTTATTCATTGATATTTCGCCAATTTCATTAAAATTCAATTTTATTTAAAATTATGTAAATATTTTATTTTTAAAAAACTTTACTTAATCAGGTTCGCTATATTTTTGATGTAATCTATAAGTAAAAATGAGTATGTTAACCAAATTGCAGTTCACTAGGTAATAATACAAAGAAGTTAAGGGGGGAACAGGCTCATATTTTGCAATTTTTTTGAAAAATTTCAACTTCTTTCTTTTCTAGTTCGCAAATGTGTCCGCCAATTAAGTTCGCTATATTTTTCCTGAACTCTACATTTAAAAATGAGTATGTGTACCGAATTTTAGCTCATTAGGTTGGAATATGTAGAATTTAAGGGGGGATAGCCCATTCTGTTTGGAATCAATCTTACCATAAAAAATGGACACTTTTGAGAATGTCGTATATCGCCGCCATTTTGAAGTAAAAATGAAAAAGAAAATTGTTTGCATATTCTTAAATAAATTATTTGTCACATGTTTTAAACTGTAATGTCCCCTTAACAAAGTAATTTTTTTTAATATCAATTCTATGAGGATTAAACTTTAAAAAACTGCCTTAGTTGCCCACATTTAGTGTATACTTTTTTAATAAAGTGTTTTATTGTAAAAAATGTACCGGTTGTGCAGTTGTTACAAGTGATAATGAGAACGGATATTTTTTCCAAAATTCAGCAGATTCGTTTAAAATGTAAAATATTTGTCAAAAATGTAATCACACTTATTTTTTATAAAAAATTTCATGGTTTTTCTAAATTCGTCTTCAAAATTAATGAAAAAAAAACTTTTTTAAGTCTCTTTCATTTTGAAACAATATTAATGCTACCATCTCTATGGAACTGTCACGTACTATTACGTTAAGCCAAAAATTATAAATAAATAATAAAAATGGTTATAAAAAAATTATTTGTCTTTAATTTAGAAATGTTATAGATGATTCTTGGTATTGAAACAACCGACATTCACTTTGTGCAGTTGTTACAATTTACACGCTGTCACTCAAATGATTCTAGTTAATTAAATAATAGATATAGAAATAAATCAATTATGGCCTATTTAAACTAGATAATATACCTTTGATTTAATCGTTTGACCAAACAAATTGGAGTTAAACTATAATCACAGTAACTGTTTTTATCAAAATTATAACAACTTCACCTAGTCTCCCTTATTTTAAGATGCATACATAAAAATTATAAATTTCTTGTTATTTAAAAGTTATGGACCAATCAAAAAGACTGTTACGTTACATGCTTCGCGATGTTGACCATATATGAAAACCCATGGTGCCCGAAAACATTAATGGATGAGAATTTTCAAAATTAGTTTACTCCTGAACTTTACCTTTTAGAACAAAAAAAACACATTAGAAATAATTTAAAGGAAGTTTTCTAATGAATAATTTGTTTGGTCACAGTAGAAGTTTAGATTATATTTATTGATTATGAATAGCTGCAAAGAGGGCGGAGTACGGACAATCATGGCGTTCACAAGTAACACTACCCAAGTGTGAAACTCGCATCGACTTCTCCTTTGGACCATTTTTTATAGAATCCAAAAATATTTGATGTTTTTTCTATTTTGGCAAATAAGCTATTTTGGGGGTTGAAGATAGGGGTTTATGAAGTTTTTGTGAAGTTTTAGTTTAAAACCATTTTTTTAAATTCAGCTAATTCACTTGAAATTCATTGCTCGAGAGTTTTCGGGGTCACCAATTATGAATATAAAATCCAATTTGCAAAATTCAATTGAAGGATCAGTTTTCTAGATAAATTAAATTGCGTACATATGTGACCGGGACTGAGAAAAGGGACCTACTTACCAAAAAATCGATTTTTTTTATGATAGTTTCTTATAGTTTAAGGTCCTAGAAATACAATGCAATCAGTCCAGATTGTTAAAAAATATTTTTTGCAATTGTTTAAACAAATTTAAAAAAAAAAAATTTTTTTTTAAAATTTTTTTTATGAAAATATAAGGAATTTTAAGACAAAAATTACTCTTGGTTGTGTAAGTGTCAAGAATATATCCCCTAAATCTTAAATTGAATGCCTAAACCATTTACAAAAAATTCGACTTAATTCCTCGAAGATGATCGCCAAGTATACCCCGTCATCGGCAACCTGGTTGTGCAAGTCAAAAAATAACTATGGATTATTGTAGACTTCAGAATTATTCATTATTGTATCAGTTCTGAACTTGCATAAAAAATTTCAGACCTCTAGGACATCCGGAAGTCTTTTAAATTAATTTTGAAAATTCTGTTACGTCAAAACTGAAACCTTTTTAAATATACCTAACATTCCTCGTTTTAAATTAGTTTCAGAAATTGAATCTAATTTGGGATGAGGATAAGTCAATGAGCCTACTAAATGTTGTGAGAGAATATTTATTTAAAACCAACCAAGAAAGAAAAGAATTGACAATAGTACAAAAATACAATGAGTATAAGAATCTTACTTTTGGAATAACGATTATTGCAGGTGTTGAAAAACTGGTGATTGTTATCTCGATTTCCGATCTGAAGTGATTATGAGAAGTAGACACAAAGGAGCCTGTGGTTGGTGTCCTCAGTGGTTGTATATTAGCCTTGTTGTTTACACTAATGAGATTTAGTGTATTGTATTCTTGGGGATTTTTCTCTTCTTCCAGACTGTCGCCTCCAAAGCAAATCTCGATGTTTAGAAATTAGAAATACTGTTTCAATATTTGATTTTAAAACGTGGAAACAATTTAGTTCTTCTTGGGTTATCACTTATTGCTCGTAGTTAAATAAGTGAATTTATTAATTGTTGTACCGAACTTGGTCTCATAAATATACTTGGGGATGTAGTTTAGTTAACTTCTAAACTGTATACTGGGATTGCACTTAAGTTGACTTCGATGTGTTATGGTTGATGTTCAGAAAAATACTCTCTGCTCTATCGAAGATGCTACCCCTTTTTATATCAAATTTCTAATGCAAGGTGGTTCACGAATATTACACGTGCCGAAAAGCTACACGTGCAGGTAGGTGCAGCGATACCTCACCGGACTAATTTCAGTAGGGTTTTCTTCATTCGCCATGTATTTGGATAGGTCTCACCGGACTTGATTCTGGTATGTGTCGTTTCTCTCTCTTTCGGAGTGCATTCTTCTTTCCTTATGTGTGGTCTAATTTGCAGAAGGTTGTCAAATTGATGCGTAATCGTTATTCCTTTTACATTATTTGAAATATAACTTCTCTTTCTTGGATTTGTTATAACTTATAAATTTGTTGTAATTACATAAAAATATAATAAGATACACCATATTAATAGAAAATGTACTGAATATAATTCAATGATATATGACATACACATACACACACATACACATACACATACACATACACATGTAAATATTATAAGATTTATATAAGTAAATCAAGAATATTAATAAGAATATACGTAAGTAATTCAAGAATATTAATAAGTTACGGACGTAACACCTCCCCCCTCAGATTGAGCATGGAAGAGAAACGAAACATGCTCAAACTATTCAAAAACGTATATTATATAGAGGAAATGTTATGACCGTTTATGCATGCATTCTATCTATTTTTTATATTTTTTTAACAATATTTAGAAAAAATTATTGTTATTCAAACCTATCTTATTTCTCTGTATATTTTTCGTCTGAATTACAATAATTGTTTTTATTATCAATGTGTGTTCTTTGAATCAATCTTCTAAATTTACAATATATAATGAATTTTATGTTTGATACAATTTGATGCTTACAATTTTTATCTATAGAAAGAAAAATAATTTGTTCTATACAAAGGATTGCTTTTGCGTCAAATTTTGTATCGAAATTTATAAAATATATTTATAAAATGCAAATTATGAATTTTTTATAGTCTGCTTTGAAATTACATTCAGAAAAATATTTTTACAAATTGGTTTTAAAACTTAAGTCTTGTATGACTTAAAATTATTTTAAAACTTTGCTTGAAAATTAAAAATTTGTTTATGATTGAAATTCATTGTAGATTTGAAGATTTTTAAATATTTTCTTATTTAATATAATATGTATTTTTTTAAAAACATTATTCAACCTTTATAAGCAAAAAATTTTCTATTTTTAATTTTTATAATCAGAAAATATTTAATGAGACATTTTATTTTTTAAACCTGACAATTTTTAAATGTTTATTTCTTATTTTCTATCGCTTTTAGTTATTTTATTTATGCGATTTTCTTTCGTTCTCAAGTTACATTTGGACAATAATTATTAAGTTTTTGAGAAGGAAGGAAATTTTGTTCTTTCGAGTTTCAGATAAACCTTGTTTTTACGAATTTTAATAAACACTGTGGATGTAAAACTTGTTTCTATTGAAATAGTTTTTTTTATGATAATACACTTTAGTCAATAATAAGGTAAAATTTTAAAGTTACCTTGTTTTGTTATTATAAATTTGAACAATGACATTTTAAATTCTTCTTCAATAAAATTATATTAAATAAGGTATAGAGTTTATCTTAATGTGTAAAAAAATGGGTTTTAATTTCTTTTAGTGCAAAACAAGTATGTAGAATAGTGTTTAAGATTTAAGATAAAATCATTACAAATTAAAAAATTGATAAAATATTATAAAAATTTAATTTAAAAAACTTCCGAATATTTAAAAGTAATTTTTTCAAATTAGATTATTGTTATAGTGAAAAAAGATAATTAAACATTTGCTTAATATTTATAAAAGTTTAATTTATTGAAAACAAATTGATTTCTTTTTCTTTTGAAGTCCCTTCCTGAAACATAAAACTATATATTATAAAAGTATTTTATTACTCTTGTTTAATTCGAGATAGTTTCAGTCTGTTCGTATGTACTATTTTTTGTTTATTTTTAACTTGTATTTTAACGTTTCCTTTATCAAGGATTTCTAGTATTTTGTGTGGACCTGTGTATTGATTAGCAAATTTATGAATTTTTCCTCCACGTAATAAAAATACTTCGTCTCCAAATTTAAGATTTTGTGAATTACAATTTTTGTCATAATAAATTTTTGACTTTTCTTTTGCTAAAATTAAATTTTCTCTAGCGATGTTTCTCATTTCATAAAGTCTTGTTATTAAATTTGTTAAATATTGATCATATGTTTCTAATTTTTCGTGTTCAAGTGGCGGATCGCTTGATGGTAATCGTGCCAATTTTCCAAAAATTAACTCGTACGGAGTACACTTTGTACCTTCATGAATGCTTGTATTATATGAAAACACGGCTAATTCTAACCAATCATCCCATTCTTCATTTTTATTGATAAATTGTTTTAAATATTCTCCTAGAACGTGATGAGATCTTTCGATTGATCCGTTAGACTGGGGATGAAAAGCGGTAGTTTTAAATTGCCGTATTCTAAATCTTTTTGCTAATCTTCTCATTAAATTGATTAAAAAGTCTGTTCCCTGATCTGTTAACACTCCTTTGGGTGATCCAAAAATACAAATAAATTTTTTAATAAATGCATCAGCTATTGTACTAGCTTGATGATTTGGAAGTGCGATTGCTAAAGAATATTTAGTAAGATTATCTTGTATTGTTAATATATATTCACTTCCGTTTTTAGTTTTTGGTAATGGGCCAACAATGTCCATTGCAATTTTTTCAAATGCTGTACCTGGTGTATCTGTTATAATCATTGGGTCTTTTGTTTTAACTCTAACTAATTTCTTTAATTGGCATTGGAGACAACTTTGAATATATTTTTGAATATTATTTTTCATGTTTTCCCAATAATAATTTTGACGTATTCTTCCATATGTTTTTGTTACACCTTTATGTCCTCCAACTGAGCTTGAATGAGCTTCTTCGATTAATTGCATATATTCTTCTTTAGTAGGATATTTTGTATATCCATTACATACAACAACTTTTACAAATGAATTTTCAAAAATTAATTTTATCATTGATAGGATTTCGTCCCAAGTTACATTGTTTATTTGGGCTGTTTTTGCAATACTGATACTTTTCAATTTTAATTCTTCACATAAGTTTTTCATCGAAATAATTGTAGATTTAATTCTTTTTATTGTATCAGATAAATTTTCTTTCATTTCATTTTCTATAGGTAGAGCAATATGATAAAATAAACCTTTCTTAATTTTTTCCGCTATACCTAATTGAAGTTTACCAAAGTTTGGTAATTTTTCTCGTTTTGCTAAAGATCTGGAGCCATTATCTCGAGGCTCTCCGTCAACTGAAAGAAAATATGTTAAATTGTCTCTTCGCATTGGTAGTTGGTCTCTACAGTCGATAACATATTTTTCTTGTTTATTATTTAAATTTTCACAATTTCCATTTTCCACTAAGTTCTCTTCTTCATCAGATGATTCTTCAGAATTCGAATTTTCGTAGCCTTGGTCAATTTCTTCGTGTTTCTTCAATTTTGATTTTTCTTTATTATACTCAGGATCTGACTCAATTTCGTCAGGAATAACTTCATTATAAAATTTTTCTTTTCCCTTATTATTTGTATTACATACCTTTTTCGGTCTTCCCCTTCTCTTCTTGGAAAAGGAGGTATTCAAACGTGTGCTATGTTTCTTCGGTCTACCTCGTTTCTTTGTTTTGTGTGCTTTTATTTCTTCATTTTCAATTTCTTCGATTTCTTCATTTTTCTTTTCTTGTATATTCTTTTCTTGATTATCATTTTCTTGTATTTTCCTTTGATTTCTTGTTATGACATTACAAGTTTCTTTACTTGTACAATAATTTCTTTCAATAGATGGGAGATTTTTCCTTATCTCCGAATTCATGTAGGATTCATTGTCCTTTAATATTTTTTCAATAGATGGGAGACTTTTTCTTGTCTCCAAATTCGTGTAGCATTCATTAATTATTTTTTCAATATGTGGGAGACTTTTTCTTATCTCCAAATTCAAATAGGATTCATTGTTCTTAAGTATTCTTTCAATAGATTGGAGACTTTTCCTTATCTCCAAACTCATGTAGGATTCATTGTCCTCAAATAATTTTTTAATAGATCGAAGAATTCTTAATATTTCCGAGTTTTCATAGGATTCATTGTCCTTAAATATTTTTTCCATATCATGGAGATTTCTTATTATCTCCGAATTCAAGTAGTATTTAGTTTCATTTGCTACACAATGTATATATTTTTCAATTTTTTCTTGCACACATTTCATTATATTTTCTTGTATTTCCTGAGTTTCTTCCATTTTTTCTTCTTTTATTCCTTGTACTTTTTCTTCAATAATATCTTCAACTGGATTTCTGGATAAGGCATCAGCATTGACATTCGTTTTGCCTGCTTTGTAGACCACATTAAAATCGTATTCTGCAAGTTTCAGCTTCCATCTTGTTACTCTGGAGCAGGGATCTTTAGAATTTTGAAACCAAACTAATGGTTTGTGATCCGTTACTAATGTAAATTTTCTACCATAAAGGTATGGTCGAAAATGTTGCACACTATATATGATGGCCAAGGCTTCCTTTTCGTACGTGTCATATTTTCTTTCGCATTCATTTAAAGTTCTTGACGTGTAGGCGACTGGTTGGTCTTTTCCAATCACTCCTTGCGATAAAATCCCTCCTATTGCGAAACCTGAAGCGTCTGTTGTCAGTATAAATGGTTGCGAAAAGTCGGGTCTTCTCAGAAGTGGTTCTTCACATAGTTTACTTTTCAACGTATCAAACGCTGTCTGTTGTTTATCAGTCCAAAGGAAAGGAATATCTTTTCTTAAAAGTTGATTTAAAGGATTAGCGATTTTAGAAAATCCGTCTATAAATTTTCGATAGTAACCTGCCAATCCTAAAAATTGTTTTATATTTTTTACATTTTTTGGTTTTGGGAATTTCTTTACCGCTTCTACTTTTTTCGGGTCGGGTCTTACCCCGTTTTTATCTATTATGTGTCCTAAGTATCCTACCTCTAATCTCAAAAATTCACATTTGTCTGGCTGCAATTTTAAATTAGCAAATCGTAATCGTTCCATAAGTTTAGAGAATTTTTCTTCGTGTTCCTCCAAGGTGTCTGCATAAATCACAATGTCGTCTAAATAAACAAATAGTTCTGATCCTTGTAGACCTAATAATACCTGATCAATAAGTTTTTGAAATGTACTTGGCGAATTTTTCAGTCCGAAAGGCATTCTGTCGAATTCATAGTGTCCAAATGGCGTTGAAAATGCTGTCTTATAAGAATCTCTAGGATCCATTTTAATTTGGTGAAACCCTGACGCCATGTCAAAGACTGAAAAATATTGAGCATTTCCGAGTTGGTCCAGTAGGTCCGTAATATTAGGTAGTGGGTAAAATTGACCTACCGTGCGTTCATTAAGTTTCCTGAAATCTAAAACTAATCTCCACTTTTTATTCCCTTGTGAGTCATCTTTTTTTGGTACAATCCATATTGGTGTATTGTACGGTGAGTCCGAATCTTTAATAATTTTTTGTTTTATTAATTCGTTTACTTGGCGTGTCATTTCTTCTTTGTGAACAGGCGGAAATCTGTATTGTTTGGTTATAATTGGTGTATCATCTGTCGTTATGATTCTATGTTTTATGAGATCTGTTCCTTCTAAATATTCTCCAGGTATATGAAATCTGTCTGAATAATTTTATACTAAGTTCATGATGTGTTCTAATTCTTCTTTGTTTAAGTGTTCAAGACGAAGTAATTTTTTAATTTCTTCAACTCTATCGTTGCCTGTAATGTTGAAAACATTTTCTGATTTAATATTTTTTGAAAATACATCAATTATTTGTTTAATTGATGAGTCTTCATTTTTACTATCAGATTTGTTTACTGGAGTTTCTTGTTTTATTTTATCAAAATCTTCTAAATTTATTTCAAAAATTGGAATGTCAATTGATTCATTCAATGTGTTGATTGCCTTTAAATAAGCTATGCCTTCTATGTTTGAAGCTACTGCATCACCTAAGTAAACACCATCTTTTACTTCTAGTCTTGGAATAAAACCCTCTTTTTTATTTTTATTTAAAATCTTTACATGAATGTTACAGATGGACCTTGGTGGTATTGTAAAATAATTTTTTGAATCAAAATTAAATTTTTGTTTATTCATTTCAAGATGTCCTCCTTCATAATTAATTTTTACTTTATTCTGGACAAAAAATTCTGTTCCTAAAATACTGTCATGTTCGATTGGAACTTCATTAGATAATAAATTAAAAATTGTTGGAATCCCGAAAATATTAATTTCTACTTGTCCTAAAGTATAAACTGCGTGATCGTTAATTCCTGTTAATTTAAGACATTTATTTTCATCAATTTTTATATCAGGATTTAATGCGCGAATTTTTATTAAATTTGGTTCTGCTCCTGTGTCAATCATCATTGTTATTGGAACTTTCAACTCTTTAGTATCGATTCGAATGTATGGAATTGCATTAGTTTTTGCTAAATTAATGTTTCTGGATGCATAGTAATTTCTTCTTAATTCTTCCTCAGAGCACCCTACTGAAGAGGAATTTTGGAGTTTCCCTGATTTTGTGTTTGTGAATTTGTTTGTTGTTGTTTATTGTTATCATCCCACATCTTTTTCCTACAATTGGTGGAAATGTGTCCTAATTTTTTGCAATAATTACACGTTACACTTTGATTTCTATTCGCAAAGTTTGTAGTATTGTTAGTTCTTGGTTCTTGAGAGAAATTTCTTTGTTGATTTTGGAAAAAGTTTTGTTGTTGATTTTGTCTTTGATTTTGGTATGGAGTTCGGAATTGATTTTGTGGTATGTTTCTAAACTGATTTTGTGATGTGTTTCTAAATTGATTTTGAAACTGATTTTGTTGAGGATTTTTGTAAAAGTCTTGACTTTGAAATCTATTAAACATTGGATTTGGATTGTTGAATCGATTTTGATTCTGGTTTGAAAATTTTTGTCGTGATCCTGGATAAAAGGAGTTTTCTCGTTTTGGTCCTATCAATTTATTAAGTTTAAAACAGTTTACTGCAAAATGACCTTTCTTTCCACAAACTAAACAAGTTATTATGTCATCTTGAGCGATATTAATTTTTGTTGTTTTAGCGAAGTCTCTATTATTTTTAGGATGAGAATTATAATCAGTATTTTGCTCACTTTTTCGTAATTCACGGTGTAATAATAATTTTCTTTCTATTTCTACTGCTTTATTTACTATCTCTTGAAATGTATCTGCTGTTCCAATTCGTATTTCAATTTCTGGTCTAAGTCCTCGTGAAAAACAATCAACACTTGTTTTGTCTAAACTTGCTTTAAATGGTTCATCTACTCTATTTTCATTGCTAATCCTATGCGCGTCTAATATTCTTTCTGCTGCTTCTGCGATTCTTGACCCATAAGAAATTACATTTTCGTGTTCCCACATATATATTGCTCCTAGTTCTCCTTGTAACTGATATACAGATTTTGCTGGCGCGTAAATTTGTTTTAATCTTTCTGTTAACTGTTCTACTGTATTAAAATTATTTCCTATTATAATTCTTCTTGCTTCACCCGAAATTCGACTCCTAATTAATTTTACTAAATTTGTTTGTACTTGTGCATTATCAGGAAGCATAGATTTTGCTTCTAAACAACTTTTAATAAATATAGATAGTGATATGTTTTTTCCGTCAAACATTGGTATTGTTTCTAAAGCGTCGCGTAAAGACACTTGCTGATTATTTGGAAGAGCCATTTTTTCCTCAAAATTGTTACTATCTCTACTGTTATTAAGAGAATTATTTTCAGAGTTATCGTTTGTTTTAATTTCGTCAGTTGAAGACTTATTTAAGCTTTTATTTGAATTCTGTTCCACTAAGGTTTTTTCAGTTATGGTATTTTCACTATCGTTACTGTCACTGTCGAATGAATTATCGTCAGTATCAAAAAGTTTAGAACTAATATAGCCTGAGTCAAACTGTTCCTGTAATTCTAAGGGATTAGGGTTTTCTTTAGAATATCTGGGTGTACTTGTCGATGGTTTTGTTTTATAATTAGGAATTTCTGAATTCAATGCTAATTCTGGATTATTCTTTATGTGAGAACGAGTTAAATGTGAGGAATCGGTAGTATTTTTATTCGAAGAAGACATTAAAAAATATCATTATCAAAATTTATAATATACGTAATAATTGTAAAATTGTCAATCCTGTCTCTTCAATATAAAATACACTTTTTCTTTGCGGTTAAAATTTTTATCTTGCTTCAGTATAATAAAATATTTTTAAACATGTAATAATAATAACAAACCACAATTAAATGAACAAAAGAAATTTTGTTTTAGCATAAATTAATATGTCAAAAATGATTCATATATAAGACAAAAGTTTCATAAGTCTAGAGGACTTGAACCCCTATTCAGTAATATAACAAAGGATTGAATTTGATGAATGCACCTTGCAAATTTAAAAATTATAAGTTGAGAGGACTCGAACCTATATTTATTAATACAGAATTGCATTAATAAATGCACCATGCACATTAAAGAAAAATTCATAAGTTAAGAGGACTCGAACCTCTATTCATCAATACCAATATAAGATGTATATTTATGAATGCACCTTGCGACTTAAATCTTGTATGATGTTATCAATTAGCATAAAATGTGTTAAATTAATAAAAATCTTTTTTTTTTTTATGTTACTGATTAATTTCGATTATTGTATGTTGATATCATTTGTTATTATTATTTGTTACAAAAAAAAAAGTTTTCCCCTTTTTTTAACAATTGGTATACTCATTGATTTATTTATTTTTATTGAATTATTTCATTAATTTAAAAATTATATTCATTAAAATTTTTCGAATGTTATTAAAAATTTGACAAAATTATATGGCTGATCGACTTTATAATTTTCCCGGCCGATGCACCAAAAATTAAAAGGGCTTCTGTTACGTCAAAACTGAAACCTTTTTAAATATACCTAACATTCCTCGTTTTAAATTAGTTTCAGAAATTGAATCTAATTTGGGATGAGGATAAGTCAATGAGCCTACTAAATGTTGTGAGAGAATATTTATTTAAAACCAACCAAGAAAGAAAAGAATTGACAATAGTACAAAAATACAATGAGTATAAGAATCTTACTTTTGGAATAACGATTATTGCAGGTGTTGAAAAACTGGTTATTGTTATCTCGATTTCCGATCTGAAGTGATTATGAGAAGTAGACACAAAGGAGCCTGTGGTTGGTGTCCTCAGTGGTTGTATATTAGCCTTGTTGTTTACACTAATGAGATTTAGTGTATTGTATTCTTGGGGATTTTTCTCTTCTTCCAGACTGTCGCCTCCAAAGCAAATCTCGATGTTTAGAAATTAGAAATACTGTTTCAATATTTGATTTTGAAACGTGGAAACAATTTAGTTCTTCTTGGGTTATCACTTATTGCTCGTAGTTAAATAAGTGAATTTATTAATTGTTGTACCGAACTTGGTCTCATAAATATACTTGGGGATGTAGTTTAGTTAACTTCTAAACTGTATACTGGGATTGCACTTAAGTTGACTTCGATGTGTTATGGTTGATGTTCAGAAAAATACTCTCTGCTCTATCGAAGATGCTACCCCTTTTTATATCAAATTTCTAATGCAAGGTGGTTCACGAATATTACACGTGCCGAAAAGCTACACGTGCAGGTAGGTGCAGCCATACCTCACCGGACTAATTTCAGTAGGGTTTTCTTCATTCGCCATGTATTTGGATAGGTCTCACCTGACTTGATTCTGGTATGTGTCGTTTCTCTCTCTTTCGGAGTGCATTCTTCTTTCCTTATGTGTGGTCTAATTTGCAGAAGGTTGTCAAATTGATGCGTAATCGTTATTCCTTTTACATTATTTGAAATATAACTTCTCTTTCTTGGATTTGTTATAACTTATAAATTTGTTGTAATTACATAAAAATATAATAAGATACACCATATTAATAGAAAATGTACTGAATATAATGCAATGATATATGACATACACATACACACACATACACATACACATGTAAATATTATAAGATTTATATAAGTAAATCAAGAATATTAATAAGAATATACGTAAGTAATTCAAGAATATTAATAAGTTACGGACGTAACAATTCCATAATTTGACTTTTGCAAAATAAATTGTTTATAACAATTACAGGGTTGTTTGAACAATTACTTAACCATGAAAATCGGATTCAGCATAAAAAAATACATAAAGAACACTCATCATGTTAATTTAAAATGTAAAATGTTTCAAGAAATCTAATTTATTTGGATAGAAAACTTTAAACGCGTTTTTCTCGAAAAATTGATTTTGGTAAGTAGGTCCCTTTTCTCAGTCCTGGTCACATATGCTCTACAAGATCGCCTTTTAATGTCTGTATAACAAATTTTATTTTCATTGAATTTTCATAAAGAAAAATCATGTGTTATATTGGATCCGGCATTCTAAAATTCGTAAATCGGACTTGATATTCGTAATCATCGACCCCGAAAACCCTTGAGTAACGAATTTCGATCAAAACATGTAAAAAGTAGAATACATTTTTTTTAAATATAATGAATAATAGGGGAGAGTGGGGCAAAATGGGGTAGGCGGGTCAAATGGGGTACCTCTGTTTTTCCATGATAGGTACTTTTAATTTTTTTATCCTCGACATATATCATTCATGTTGATAAGAAACTGTTATTAATTATGAAGACACTCGAAAGAAAATTTTTTTTTGCAAGTTATCCAACTTTTAAGTTTTAAGCAAAAAAAATATAGATTTTTTTTAAAATTAAAGTGCTTACTAAACATTTTAGAATAATGCATTTAATTTGGCAAGTATGGGATCTTTTTCAGTACTTATTCTAGAGTAATTTCCAATAGAATAGATTGTTTAATTGTTTACAATAATTTGAAAATATTGCATTCTGTTTTAATATGCAGTGTGGGGCAGAATGGGGTACCTAAGTGTGGGGTATGCCGGAAGCTATGCCGTTTCATTAAAACTATTTAAAAGCATTATATTATGCATATTAAAAGGTTTCCTGCAAAAGAATCGATATTTTTGTTTCGAGGCATTTATACTATCGATGTTTCATTATCGATATATCGACATTTTGCAATATCCATGATTTTTTGTTAAATTCTAATAAATATTACTTGTTCTTCCATAGTAATAAAGAATCCTACTTTTTGTTTGTATTTATAATCTCATACAACAAGAATTTAATGAATTTTGAAAAAATATTCAATGTTTTGTATAGTTATTTGATGCCACCCCATTTTGTCCCACGGGTGGGGCAAAATGGGATTTTAGCACTTTCTCAGAAAATACGATATAAGTTCTTTCAAAAATTTTTTTCTCCGCTATTATCATAATTTCCTCAAAGCTAAGTGTACTAAGAAGAATTCTGAAGTTTAGCTGAATCGATTTATTCGTTTGGTTCTCTGTAAATAGACAATTTTAAAAAGGTACCCAATTTTGCCCCACTCTCCCCTAAAACAGAATTGTTAGATAATAATAACAACATAAAAAAAGTTTTTTAATTGAGACGATTCGGTACAGTAGAAAAATATACGTTTTCGTCAGACAATCGTAGGAAGAATTTAAATTGAAAAAGTTTTCTATCAGTGAAAAATTTAACGTAGCTTCTTCTCTTTATCTGGTATAGAAATTTAAAAACTTTATGAATAGAAAATATTTATTTAAATCTCTTTTTTGAACATATGCGAAAAAAAGGTTTTTTCTTAAAATTTTTTTACGATACAATTACAACCGTGATGCAAATGTCCGCAACGTTTTTAAAAACATATAATTAAAAGTGCTTTTTTTCAAGTAAATTCATCTGCAATTTTAATATTTGAATCCAAAAAAAAATTTATTATCCCATTACACTACCGTCGGGAATTATCGGTACGGCTGCACGCACACGGCCTCCAAACATGCCAATCTTTAAATCACGATTTTATTGTAAATACAAATGTCAGAAAATTAACAAATATACCATTGGAAAGATTATTAAATTCTATGATTAATGATACATAACTTAAAATTTTTAAAATTTATAGAAAGATTGCAGCAATCGACAAATTTGACAAAAATTTTTAAAAAATAAAAGTTTTTTTGAAATTTTTTCAACCTTTGTATATTTTTTAAAAATTGTAGAAAAAATTTAAAACTTAAATAGGTGTGATCACTCAAGTCTCATCTTTAATTTAAGATCAAAAAAGTACAAAAATCTTAATCGGTTAGTGAGATATCATTATAAACGGCCGAGCATTTTCAGCCAAAACCCGTTCAAAATCGACTAATTCAATGCATTTGTCAAAAAAACATGCTCGGACGTTTAGAATGATACCTCAAGAACCGATTAAGGGGTTACACCACTGTAGAAATTAAAAAAAATTTTTTATTTTTTGATTAGCTGAAAAAATTTTTTGAACCTTCTAAAATAAGGAAAAAAAGGATTTATACATGTCTGAAATCGATTTCATTGAAATTTCAAGCTTTTTTACCGGAGAAGAATTTTAACTTACATAATATTGTTACTGTATTTCCTTTCCTTACACTAAAAAAAAATTATTGAACAAATGCTTCTTACAGCCCGCTGTAGTAGTGTTGCTCTTTTAACGCGTTTTTCTCAAAACACAGTTTTTGAAATCTGCAAGCAGTATAACTCAAACAATTTTCAATATTTTCAATCGGGTTTTTTTATTACATTTTTAAAATTAAATTTTGAACACAAATACGTAGGGGTTTTTTGATAAGTTAATTTACACAATTGTTATAAACAATTAAGTGTCGTTTTTTTTGGTCGAAAAATGAGTTTTTTCTTCAAATGCTTGCCAATTACACAAAAATCAATATTTTTAAAATCCCCTACGTATTTCTGTAGCTATTCTCATGTAGATTAAGAAAAAAAATTTATTTGTTTCTAGACTGAAATTTACATTACTTATACTGCTTGCCGTAGAGCTCCTGGGAAAAAAAATTGCATTACTAAAATGGTTCCTGTGCCGCCATTTTGGAATATTTATTAATAAAAATTTGTAATTTTTTACTTGAATATACAGTCAATAACTTCCTAAAACATTATAACTATATGTCATTTCCTTCCATTAAAAAAAAAATTCCTGAAAAAACGTTGTTTTTGAGGCATTTACAGTGGTGTAACCCCTTAAGATTTTTGTACTTTTTTGGTCTTAAATTAAAGATGAGAATTGAATGATCACACCTATTTAAGTTTTGAATTTTTTCTACAATTTTTAAAAAATATGCAGGGGGGGTTGAAAAAATTTCAAAAAAAAATTTATTTTTTAAATTTTTTTGTCAAATTTGCCGATTGCTGCAATCTTTGTATAAATTATTAAATTTTTCAGTTATGTATAATTAATCGTAGAATTTAATAATTTTTTAAAAAAAGACAAGAAGTACTTAAACGAGTAAACACGTGTTTTGTGATCGCTCCCTTATTTTTTGGCATAAGATCGAGTTAATTTAGTTCTAAGTTTTAAAAGTGAAGCTCAAATTTATATGGTGTATATGTGAAGCATTAAGGATAATAATTTTTATAAACGGTTCACTTTTTAGTAATTTATTTAATCTTTTTGTGTTTGACACTTGTTTGAGTACTACCTTTCCTAAAAACATTTGATTCTGTTTTTGCAATTTATAATCAATCAGTGTTTTTTTTAATTCATTGATGTATTTTTCGCAATCCACGTTATTAAAGTGACATTATTACATGGATCAATAACAATTTCCACTTTTTATTTAGTGATAAATTCGTTTTTGGGCTCTTTAATTTCTGTTTTACCATAATGGCAATTTGCACGGAATGTCTCAAGCCGATTGTTAGGGGTGAATCCGAATTGATAGTTTGTTGTAAATGTAAGGCACTTGCTCATCTAACATGTGTGAATATTAATCTCACAAAAAAACAATTTGATAAACTTAAAAAAGGTGCTGAAAATTGTATTTGCTATAAATGCAAATGTGTATCTAGTGGTGACATCTTGAAATAAAAAAGTGATACTTCGGAGCAGACAGAAAAATCAGTCGAATCTTCTAACGATAATACTAATAACACCCAATCTGCTTCATTTGCTACACTTTCGCCTGCTTTCGCTGATGCCACCCAGGCTGCTGTTGTTCAGGGGCAAAGAAAAGCTGGTAAAGAATTCGAGGATAAACTTTTTCTAATGTTTGAGAAATTTCAAGCCAAACAAGAATCGTTTAATCAGTCACTTAATGATTCTGTTTTATCCCTTAAACAAGATATTATTAATAATTCCAGTAGAATTTCTTCTCTTGAAGATAACACTAACAAACACGATGATCTGTTAGCAGCATTGACAATTGAAAATAAAAAACTTAAGGATAAGGCGGAGATACTTCAACATGATTTGAATTTTCAAGAGCAATTAGCGTTGCAAAATACACGGAAAAAATTTTGGGACGTCAGATGCGAAAAGTCAGTGACAGCAGAAGAGCATTTCACTATGTACGTCTGCGGTGCATTTTCGAAAGAGCAGACGTAAAGTTTGGCACAAACGCTGTACATAGTGTACGCCTGTTGCGCAAAACTAGCACAGATGGCGTTCAAAATAAATGTACAAGTAATTTTGACACACCATGTACAGCTGACGTGCCTAAATTTTTTCCGTGTACTATTGAAATTCATTGTTTGCCACAAAAAGTTAATGAAAATCTTACTGCTATCTGCTGCAATATAGCCAAGGCATTGGATTTTACCTTGACAATTGCTGATATTTCTAACGTTTATCGCTTGCATAAAAAGTCTGCTTCAACCAACACGGAGCCACCCCTAATAATAATTCTAAAATTATCAAGACAATTGTTAAGAGATTCGTTTACTAATAAGTGCAAGACGAAATCTGATTTTACCACCGTAACCATTGGTTGGCCTTCAAGTGAAAAACACCCGATCTACGTACGTGAACCGCTCTCTCCGATGAATCGACGAATTTATTCTGCAGCTTTTGAACTAAAGAGGAATAACAAGATAAGATTTCTTGGGATCGCAGGTGGAAAAATCTATTATAGAAAGGAAGAAGGATCACTTAGAATGCAGCTTTTTAATTTGGATGATGTCGAAAAGCTTATATAATAACAATGGAGGAATGCCGCTCTGTTACATAAATCTTTTTTTCTTATTCTCTAGTAAGCAATATTACTTTGGTAAGGAATATGACTTATCTTCGGTCTACATTCTCTTTTTTCGAAGATTCTGGTTAATAATTGTTTGCTGTATATTTTTAAAGTTTTATAACAGGTTTATTTTTGTTATTACAAAGACAATTATGATTGTAACCAACTTTAATATATTCTTTACTGAAAGATTAAGTAAGATTGAGGTAATTGTTTTTCATTTTTTACACTTATTATTTTTTAAATTCATAGCTTTTGAGTTTTCTAACTTTTGTACTTGTGAACTTTTTTCCTTTTTTTGCTTTACAATATTCCATGCATCTAATATGAGAAACTACTATTTTTTGTTTAAATCAAATTATTATTATTTTTCGTTGCATCAATTACAAGTTTCATTTCAGCGAGTTGTAATCTCGGAGCCTGGATTATTACATATATTTGAATATTTAGTTGGAGTTAATTGTGAAAAAATCATTTAAAATTGATAGTTTGTTGATTTGTCACGATAATGCTCAATCCTTGCCTGCTCATTTTATCGAATTTAACCCTTAAACCGCACACTGCCGAATCCATCCTTAAACCGCACACTGGGTGTGCGACACCCGGGGACTTTTAAGTGTGTTCTCCAAGCTGGAATAGGATATTATCTTTTGGAAAAATTATCTTATATAGCTCAGTACATTTATTTTAAAGGAAAATAGGTTTCATAATGATTTATTTAATTTTAATAATTAAAAAAGAGTTTTTTAAAGCTACTGAAATTACCTTAAACCAAAAACTGGGTGTCAAACAAGCAGAAATTTTTCGCCGACAACTTCATAAAGTTATCAAATACACAGAGACACTTGGGAGACTAATGTCCCTCACGGAACATAAAGTTAAGTACAAAATGTGTCGTCCAATAGCGACATATGTTCAATTTTTACGACTTTAAACGAGATATTAGAGTAAAAAGCTAGAATATGGGTGTCGCACACCCAGGGTGCGGTTTAAGGGTTAAAGATTTTTTTAATAATAGTAAATATGACATTATTGCTGTTTCAGAAACTTGATTAAACCGAAATTATACTAATAATCAATTTTCTCTTAACAGTCATGTATTTTTTCCCAGAGACAGGGAGAGATGTAGGGGAGGTGGCGTGGGTTTGTATATATACGAAAGGGTATTGCTTGCTTTCTAATTTCCATGAATAGTGAGGAACCGTATCCGGCTGCTGAGTATTTATTCATTAAAGTTCAATCACCTTTTGATAATATTTTATTTGGACTTGTTTATAAACCTCCAAATGCTTCTTTTGGTAATAATTTAGAAAATGAAATTTTTGCTGTAGTTCAAGATTTTAATAATGTAATCCTTTTGGGTGATTTTAATTGTAATTTAAATGCTTCGTCTAGTATAACTTATTATTTAAGATTAATGACTTATTCGGCGGGTTTAAGTGTGGTCCCTCATGGTTCAACTCATCACTTGTTTGGCTCTAGTACCAGAATTGACGCTATATTCGTTAGTGACTTGAACAGGGTACTCTCCTATGGCCAACAATCGGTGGTATTCTTATCCAATCATGATTTGCTGCACATTGAGTTTGAGTTCGATTTCACTAAACCTAAATTGAATCAATTACCTAATTTTTTTCGTAATCTGCGTAATGTTAATAAGACTGATTTTCTTTCGCATTTGTCTAATCATGATTGGAGTTGAATTTTTTCCGAACCCGACATTAATGTTAAAGTCTACAAGTTGACCTCTTTTATGACTTTGTCATTTGATTCCTTTGCGCCTCTTTATCAATCAAATAGAAAAAAAAGATTCTCTCCATGGATGACTGACGACATTAGGGCACTTATTAAAGATAGGAAAAAACTTAGGAATAGAGTAAGACGAACAAATCGACTCTCTGACCAGGTTAATTTTAAAACAATTCGTAATTTGGTTAAAACCAGGATTAGAGATGCTTATAATAAATATAATTTTGATACCATTAAGAATATAAGTAAATCGCAAAATATTTGGCTTGTTCTTAGGAGATTGAACTTAATTTCAGCTAAAAAAAGCACATCTACACCTGGTTTCTAAGCACACGAGTTTCTGGATGTATTTGCTCAAAAATCCACTTCTCTTCCTCGCTCCACCGCTGTCTCTGTACCTTCTACCTCTGACTCTTTTAACGAAAATAATTTTTTCTTTTCTGATATAACTCACAAAGACATTTTGGATAGCCTAGATCAAGTTAAAACGAATGCAATGGGGCCTGACTCTATTTCTGACTTCCGATGATTTTAGACCAATTTCTATTGTTTGTGCCCTATCCAAGCCGCTGAAGAAGATAGTTTGTAAACAATTAACATCATATTTAGCAGAAAATCAACTTTTTGATCCCTTGCAATCTGGCTTCCATGCTAAGCATAGCACATGTACATCAGCATTAAGGTTTACCACTGATATTAAAATTGCAATGGACGAGAAGCTTGTTACAGTTGCTGTGTTTTTTAATTTTTCTAAAGCCTTTCCTTCGGTGGATCATGACTTGCTAATACAAAAGCTGGGGTCCTTAAATATGTCAAGATCTGTGTGTAAGTGGTTTGGGTCTTATATGAATTCACGCTTCCAGAAGATTTGTGACGCGAATGGTAATTTTTCAGACTGGGACAGACTTGAATGTGGTGTTCCTCAAGAAGCATCCCTTTCTTCTCTTCTTTTTAATGTATTCATTACTGATCTTGGTAATGATATGAAATATTGTAAATTTCTTAAATTCGCTGACGATTTTAAAACATATTTTTCTAGTCCTTTGTCTTCTCTATCTGAAATACTTCAAAAAGTTCAATTTGATATTGATTATGTTGTCAAGTGGGCAAAGAGTGATGCCCTATGGTTTTTTCTACTTCGACTGTTTCGGTTAGGCAATCCTTGTTAGTCCTTCCCCCTCTATTAGTTTGTAACGCCCCTATTTCCTTTGAAGAGACAGTAAAGGAACTTAGTTTAGTAATGGATTGCAATTTGTCATGGAAGGAGCAAGTTTCCGGTATTTCGCGTAAAACTTTTATAACTTTACGACAATTAAGTCGAAATAAAGACTCTATCCTCTGTTCAACTCGTTTATTATTAGTTAAATCGCTAATTCTTGCCTATTTCGATTACTGCTGTCATGTTTATGATGATATCACGGATGAGCTTAATGTTAAGTTGGAGCGATCATTGAATGCTTGCATTCTCTTTATTTTTAATATACCTATAAGTCTGAGCATATAACTTAATATAGAATAAGGGCGAGGCTTTTAAATGTTGCTTCTAGAAGACAACTTTTTATTGGCAATTTATTATATTCTATTTTTAGCAGCAGAATGCCTTCATACTTTACAGCTTCTTTAATTTTAAAGATCTAAATAAAAATAATTATTCCAGGCTTCGAGAAAGAAAAAATTGTTTAATAGTTCCTTTTCATCGCACTTGTAAGATGCAAAAATCTTTTATTGTAAGAGGTACAAGACTTTGGAATAAACTTCCTGTTAATATTAGAGATGCACAAAGTCAATTTACGTTTAAAAAGCTGTTCTTTAATTTTTTAATCAAAAGAAATGGAGAATTTTTTGATATTACCTACTGGTAAATTATAGTAGTTCTTTTTTCAGTTAAGCATAGTATATTACTTTTTCTTTTTTTGCTTCCTCATAAAGGAAGCTTTGTATTAGCAAAATTTTGGATTGTCATTTTTTGACATATTTATAAATTTTTTTTTATTATGCCTAATACCTTAGTACTTTATATATGCACAGGAACTCCTGTGATCAAAATACAACAAAAAATCACACATAACTCACTTCATAGTTCATATACTGAAGTGAATAATGATTCGATTTCCCCGAAGGCGTTGGACAAAATAATTTTTAAAGTGGTGTTGGTGGTTTCGCCCCACCAACAGTTTTTTCGAAAAAATATAATAACTTCCAAAACACTTAAACAAATTTAAAAAAAACTACACCACTGCGTTCAGAACACTCAAATGAATAAAGAAATTCTATTCTTCTAGTAATTTTTACATTATATTAACAATAATTCAATAATCAAGTAAAAATTTTTTTTTTGAAAATTGTTAAAATTTTACATACATCACTGTCATTGGCAGATATTTTGGTAAACGGCTTAAAACTTCAGACACCAGCGGAGAATGTCTGAACTGTTATTCACATCGAACGATAAGTCGATAAGGCGTGCAACACGAAAATAAAAGCGAATTGGTGGTTTCGCCCCTTGGTGGTTTCGCCCCACTCTACTCTGATTGTATCGTAAAAAAATTTTAAGAAAAAAATTTTTTTTTCGCATATGTTCAAAAAAGAGATTTAAATAAATATTTTCTATTCATGAAGTTTTTAAATTTCTATACCAGATAAAGAGAAGAAGCCACGTTGAATTTTTCACTGATAGAAAACTTTTTTAATTTAAATTCTTCCTACGATTCTCTGACGAAAACGTATGGGGCATTCTCCACAATATTTTCATTGAAAAATTTTATTTTGTTGGAATAATTTTTTTTTGGATTCTGTATCGAAAAAAATAAATACGTATTTTTTTATTTTGTGATTTGATAAAAATTACGGAAGTTATTAATTTTTGAAATTTAATGTTTTTGGAAACAGTGACTTTTCAAAACCGTTTTTCTCTCTCAATATTTCAAGTTGGAAAATAGAATGACACATGAAATTTGTCGGAAATTTCATGAACTTTTCAAATATGCAATTATTAATAACGAATCTGCAAAGGAAATACCTAAAAACTTGAAATTAAACTTAAAAAGTGTTATTTCTCGAAGATAGACACTTTCGATTTTCAATTTTTTTCTCTACACTTAATCTTTAAAAAATGAGAAATTTTTTCCTACTTATGAGAATGTGGTGTTATTTCATTTAATTATTATTTACAATATTCTTAAATCTAAATGCTTGCATTATGGAGTCCATCTTTGAGAAATAACACTTTTTAAGTTTAATTTCAAGTTTTTAGGTATTCCCTTTGCAGATTCGTTATTAATAATTGCATATTTGAAAAATTCATGAAATTTCTGACAAATTTCATGTGTCATTCTATTTTCCAACTTGAAATATTGAGGGAGAAAAACGGTTTTGAAAAGTCACTGTTTCCAAAAACATTAAATTTCAAAAATTAATAACTTCTGTAATTTTCATCAAATCACAAAATAAAAAAATACGTAGGGGAGACTGGGGCGAAAAGTTAAATTTTGCATAAATGATTTTTTTTGGCAATATAAGCCGCTTAGATACAAATATTTGTATATCAATATTGTAGGGCAACTTGTCCTCTACAACTTTCAATAAAAAAGTTCCTGATATTTTCGCAAAAATACATGTTTTGTCCTTTTTTGAAAATTTAGTTTTTTTAACTTTTAACCTACTAAAACTATTTTCTGATAGGTGTTAAGTAGTAGATAAGTTAAAGTATACGTAAACAAGTAATTTAGTAAATAAAAGATCTTTGTTTATTTGGCAAAAGCTTTAGAATAGTTGTAAAGTTAAAAAATTGAAAGGACCCCGCACCAAATACATGGGAAAAAAGATCCCGGTGAAATTTTGTTATACTTTGCAATTTTGTAGTTTATGACCTTCTGATTAAGAAATGTAAATGCCAAAACTCAAAATAATGGACAGTTTTTTTGTTATATAACATTAAAGACATAAAAGGTACTGTACAAACTACAGCTTAAAAAGGGTAAAGCGCGCCACATAGAAAATGATAAACAGAATGAAATAAATATTATGCAGCTCTCCAAAGCAAAGAACATTTATTTAAAAGCGTTTAAAGTTCATGTATGGTAAATATTACTGCAACCAACAACCATAAAACAACCATTGTTGATAAAAAGTCACACGCTTTTATTTTAGAAGAGTAGAAAGATTTTTTGATATTCCTACAACAATTATACTCCTAGATTGTGTAGTCGAAAGTGTTAAAAAATATTATAGTAGCTACCAACAACCATACAACAACCATTGTTCATTAAAAGTCACACACAATCATTTAAAGTAACTAAAAAGACTCTTATTTTCTTCAAATATTGTACGCCTATAATGTGCAGTCGAATGTGTTAAAACAATATTATAGTTGCTACAAACAACCATACAACAACCATTGTTAAATCAATGTCACTCAGAATTGATTAAAGTACATAAAAAAGTCTACCTGATTTTTTGTTAACACTAACAGGCCTAGATTCTGTAGCCGTATGTGTTAAAAATATTATAGTTGCTACCTTACAACAACCATTCTTGATTCAAAGCCGCAAACGATCATTATCTTTTTATTATGTGTTGAGAAAAAGTGCATTTTAGAAATAGGAGGAGTTTAATATTTTTTTATTGGCCAAAAGTCTTTATTTTTTTAGAGGTTGAGACTAAATATTACATTTTTAAAAATTAAATAATCACGCCATTTTTAAATTGAAAAATGAATAAGAAATCAGCATTTTAGAAAAAGGAGGAGTTTAATAGTTTTTAATTGGCTAAAAGTCTTTATTTTTTTATAGGTTGAGACTAAATGTTACATTTTTAAAAATGAAATACTCTTGTTATTTTTAAATTGAAAAACGAATAAGAAATCAGCATTTTAGAAAAAGGAGGAGTTTAATATTTTTTATTGGCTAAAAGTCTTTATTTTTTAGGGGTTTAGACTAAATGTTACATTTCTAAAAATGAAATACTCTTGTTATTTTTAAATTGAAAAACGAATAAGAAATCAGCATTTTAGAAAAAGGAGGAGTTTAATATTTTTTATTGGCTAAAAGTCTTTATTTTTTTAGGGGTTGAGACTAAATGTTACATTTCTAAAAATGAAATACTCTTGTTATTTTAAATTGAAAAACGAATAAGAAATCAGCATTTTAGAAAAAGGAGGAGTTTAATATTTTTTATTGGCTAAAAGTCTTTATTTTTTTAGGGGTTGAGACTAAATGTTACATTTCTAAAAATGAAATACTCTTGTTATTTTTAAATTGAAAAACGAATAAGAAATCAGCATTTTAGAAAAAGGAGGAGTTTAATATTTTTTATTGGCTAAAAGTCTTTATTTTTTTAGAGGTTTAGACTAAATGTTGCATCTTTATAAATTAAATATTCTCGCTATTTTTTAATTAAAAATCGAATAAGAAATCAGCATTTTAGAAAAAGGAGGAGTTTAATAGTTTTTAATTGGCTAAAAGTCTTTATTTTTTTAGGGGTTGAGACTAAATGTTACATTTCTAAAAATGAAATACTCTTGTTATTTTTAAATTGAAAAACGAATAAGAAATCAGCATTTTAGAAAAAGGAGGAGTTTAATATTTTTTATTGGCTAAAAGTCTTTATTTTTTTAGGGGTTGAGACTAAATGTTACATTTCTAAAAATGAAATACTCTTGTTATTTTTAAATTGAAAAACGAATAAGAAATCAGCATTTTAGAAAAAGGAGGAGTTTAATATTTTTTATTGGCTAAAAGTCTTTATTTTTTTAGGGGTTGAGACTAAATGTTACATTTCTAAAAATGAAATACTCTTGTTATTTTTAAATTGAAAAACGAATAAGAAATCAGCATTTTAGAAAAAGGAGGAGTTTAATATTTTTTATTGGCTAAAAGTCTTTATTTTTTTAGAGGTTTAGACTAAATGTTGCATCTTTATAAATTAAATATTCTCGCTATTTTTTAATTAAAAATCGAATAAGAAATCAGCATTTTAGAAAAAGGAGGAGTTTAATAGTTTTTAATTGGCTAAAAGTCTTTATAATCTGGGAGTATAATCGTCTGAAATAAAATAAAAAAATGTAAAAAAAAACCAAAAAAATTGGCACAAAACTAATACCTTCTCATATGATAAAAAAGTAATCAAAATAAAAAAAGAAATAATTAAAAAAATAAGGGAGACTTTTTAGGAACTTTAAATGATTGTATGTGACTTTGAATCAACAGTAGTTGCTGAATGGTTGTTGATAGTAACTGTATTTTTTTATCACATTCGGCTAAACAATCTAAGGCCATCTGTGTTAAAAGAAAATAAGAAAGACTCTTTATGTATACTTAAAATGATTGTGAGTGACTTTCATTCAACAATGGTTGATGTATGGTTGTTGATAGCAACTATAATATTCTTTTAACACATCGGATTACACAATCTGGGCGAATAATAGAAGAAAATAAGGGATTATTTTAAGGTACTTTCAATAAATGTGTGCGACTTTGATTCAACCATAATCGTTTTATGGTTGTTGGTAGCAACTTCAATATTGTTTTACACATCCCGCCACACAATCTGGGCATATAATTGTTGGAGAAAAATGTCGGAGGCTTCTAAGTTACTTTAGTCAATTCTGCATGACATTAATTCAACAATGGTTGTTGTCTGGTTGTTTGTAGCAACTATAATATTGTTTTAACACATTAGACTGCACAATATAGACGTATAATATTTAAAAAAAATTAAAAATAAGAGTCTTTTTAGTTACTTTAAATGGTTGTGTGTGACTTTGAATGAACAATGGTTGTTGTATGGTTGTTAGTAGTGAAAATAATATTTTTTAACTCATACGAATTCTCTTCCTAGGCGTATAAAGTGTTTAAAAAAATAAGAAAGACTTTTAATGTAATAAAAATAATTGTGCATGACTTTGAATTAACAACGGTTGTTGTATGGTTGTTGGTAGCTACTATAATATTTTTTTAACACTTTCGACTACACAATCTAGGAGTATAATTGTTGTAGGAATATCAAAAAATCTTTCTACTCTTCTAAAATAAAAGCGTGTGACTTTTTATCAACAATGGTTGTTTTATGGTTGTTGGTTGCAGTAATATTTACCATACATGAACTTTAAACGCTTTTAAATAAATGTTCTTTGCTTTGGAGAGCTGCATAATATTTATTTCATTCTGTTTATCATTTTCTATGTGGCGCGCTTTACCCTTTTTAAGCTGTAGTTTGTACAGTACCTTTTATGTCTTTAATGTTATATAACAAAAAAGACTCTTATTTTTAATTTTTTTCAAATATTATACGTCTATATTGTGCAGTCTAATGTGTTAAAACAATATTATAGTTGCTACAAACAACCATACAACAACCATTGTTGAATTAATGTCATGCAGAATTGACTAAAGTAACTTAAAAGCCTCCGACATTTTTCTCCAACAATTATATGCCCAGATTGTGTGGCGGGATGTGTTAAAACAATATTGAAGTTGCTACCAACAACCATAAAACGATTATGGTTGAATCAAAGTCGCACACATTTATTGAAAGTACCTTAAAATAATCCCTTATTTTCTTCTATTATTCGCCCAGATTGTGTAATCCGATGTGTTAAAAGAATATTATAGTTGCTATCAACAACCATACATCAACCATTGTTGAATGAAAGTCACTCACAATCATTTTAAGTATACATAAAGAGTCTTTCTTATTTTCTTTTAACACAGATGGCCTTAGATTGTTTAGCCGAATGTGATAAAAAAATACAGTTACTATCAACAACCATTCAGCAACTACTGTTGATTCAAAGTCACATACAATCATTTAAAGTTCCTAAAAAGTCTCCCTTATTTTTTTAATTATTTCTTTTTTTATTTTGATTACTTTCTTATCATATGAGAAAGTATTAGTTTTGTGCCAATTTTTTTGGTTTTTTTTTACATTTTTTTATTTTATTTCAGACGATTATACTCCCAGATTATAAAGACTTTTAGCCAATTAAAAACTATTAAACTCCTCCTTTTTCTAAAATGCTGATTTCTTATTCGATTTTTAATAAAAAAATAGCGAGAATATTTGATTTATAAAGATGCAACATTTAGTCTAAACCTCTAAAAAAATAAAGACTTTTAGCCAATAAAAAATATTAAACTCCTCCTTTTTCTAAAATGCTGATTTCTTATTCGTTTTTCAATTTAAAAATAACAAGAGTATTTCATTTTTAGAAATGTAACATTTAGTCTCAACCCCTAAAAAAATAAAGACTTTTAGCCAATAAAAAATATTAAACTCCTCCTTTTTCTAAAATGCTGATTTCTTATTCGTTTTTCAATTTAAAAATAACAAGAGTATTTCATTTTTAGAAATGTAACATTTAGTCTCAACCCCTAAAAAAATAAAGACTTTTAGCCAATAAAAAATATTAAACTCCTCCTTTTTCTAAAATGCTGATTTCTTATTCGTTTTTCAATTTAAAAATAACAAGAGTATTTCATTTTTAGAAATGTAACATTTAGTCTCAACCCCTAAAAAAATAAAGACTTTTAGCCAATAAAAAATATTAAACTCCTCCTTTTTCTAAAATGCTGATTTCTTATTCGTTTTTCAATTTAAAAATAACAAGAGTATTTCATTTTTAGAAATGTAACATTTAGTCTCAACCCCTAAAAAATAAAGACTTTTAGCCAATAAAAAATATTAAACTCCTCCTTTTTCTAAAATGCTGATTTCTTATTCGTTTTTCAATTTAAAAATAACAAGAGTATTTCATTTTTAGAAATGTAACATTTAGTCTCAACCCCTAAAAAAATAAAGACTTTTAGCCAATAAAAAATATTAAACTCCTCCTTTTTCTAAAATGCTGATTTCTTATTCGTTTTTCAATTTAAAAATAACAAGAGTATTTCATTTTTAGAAATGTAACATTTAGTCTCAACCCCTAAAAAATAAAGACTTTTAGCCAATAAAAAATATTAAACTCCTCCTTTTTCTAAAATGCTGATTTCTTATTCGTTTTTCAATTTAAAAATAACAAGAGTATTTCATTTTTAGAAATGTAACATTTAGTCTCAACCCCTAAAAAAATAAAGACTTTTAGCCAATAAAAAATATTAAACTCCTCCTTTTTCTAAAATGCTGATTTCTTATTCGTTTTTCAATTTAAAAATAACAAGAGTATTTCATTTTTAGAAATGTAACATTTAGTCTCAACCCCTAAAAAAATAAAGACTTTTAGCCAATAAAAAATATTAAACTCCTCCTTTTTCTAAAATGCTGATTTCTTATTCGTTTTTCAATTTAAAAATAACAAGAGTATTTCATTTTTAGAAATGTAACATTTAGTCTCAACCCCTAAAAAATAAAGACTTTTAGCCAATAAAAAATATTAAACTCCTCCTTTTTCTAAAATGCTGATTTCTTATTCGTTTTTCAATTTAAAAATAACAAGAGTATTTCATTTTTAAAAATGTAACATTTAGTCTCAACCTATAAAAAAATAAAGACTTTTAGCCAATTAAAAACTATTAAACTCCTCCTTTTTCTAAAATGCTGATTTCTTATTCATTTTTCAATTTAAAAATGGCGTGATTATTTAATTTTTAAAAATGTAATATTTAGTCTCAACCTCTAAAAAAAATAAAGACTTTTGGCCAATAAAAAAATATTAAACTCCTCCTATTTCTAAAATGCACTTTTTCTCAACACATAATAAAAAGATAATGATCGTGTGCGGCTTTGAATCAAGAATGGTTGTTGTAAGGTAGCAACTATAATATTTTTAACACATACGGCTACAGAATCTAGGCCTGTTAGTGTTAACAAAAAATCAGGTAGACTTTTTTATGTACTTTAATCAATTCTGAGTGACATTGATTTAACAATGGTTGTTGTATGGTTGTTTGTAGCAACTATAATATTGTTTTAACACATTCGACTGCACATTATAGGCGTACAATATTTGAAGAAAATAAGAGTCTTTTTAGTTACTTTAAATGATTGTGTGTGACTTTTAATGAACAATGGTTGTTGTATGGTTGTTGGTAGCTACTATAATATTTTTTAACACTTTCGACTACACAATCTAGGAGTATAATTGTTGTAGGAATATCAAAAAATCTTTCTACTCTTCTAAAATAAAAGCGTGTGACTTTTTATCAACAATGGTTGTTTTATGGTTGTTGGTTGCAGTAATATTTACCATACATGAACTTTAAACGCTTTTAAATAAATGTTCTTTGCTTTGGAGAGCTGCATAATATTTATTTCATTCTGTTTATCATTTTCTATGTGGCGCGCTTTACCCTTTTTAAGCTGTAGTTTGTATAGTACCTTTTATGTCTTTAATGTTATATAACAAAAAAACTGTCCATTATTTTGAGTTTTGGCATTTACATTTCTTAATCAGAAGGTCATAAACTACAAAATTGCAAAGTATAACAAAATTTCACCGGGATCTTTTTTCCCATGTATTTGGTGCGGGGTCCTTTCAAAAAAAAAAAAAAATTTTTTTTGGTTTATTTCACGTTAACCGGCTTATTTTTTTGACAGAGTACTTGCCCAATGTCAAATAAATAATGTTTAAACAAATAAACCCAAAAAAACGAAAAATAAAAAAAATTTTTAACAACATGTAAAAATACATTTAACTTTTCGCCCCACCCATTATTTAACTTTTCGCCCCAGGGTGCGTTTTTGGCTTGAACAACAAATATAAAAAATCTGACTAAAGATATATAGAAAATACCTTTAGGTATCTCTTCAGGGGACCCAAATAATGAAGTAAAAAAATCGCGGTGAGAATAAATGCAAAAAATATACTTAAAAGTTGATATTTTCTTTTTCGGAAAAATTTTTAAAAGTAGGTTGAAAAAAAACTTTCAATATTGACACCACAAAAATAAACAGAATTGCACACAACTCCGGACATTTATTTAGGGTGATAACACCCTTCTATAATTAAAATTGCAATGCTCTAACTATTTTCGTTCGAAAGATAATGAATTTTATCGGTTTTGGCAGTTTAACTTTTCGCCCCAGTCTCCCCTATTTATTTTTTTTCGATACAGAATCCAAAAAAAATTATTCCAGCAAAATAAAATTTTTCAATGAAAATATTGTGGAGAATGCCCTGTATATTTTTCTACTGTACCGAGTCGTCTCAATTAAAAAACATTTTTTATGTTGTTATTATTATCTAACAATTTTGTTATATTATTCATTATATTAAAAAAAAAATGTATTCTACTTTTTACATGTTTTGATCGAAATTCGTTACTCAAGGGTTTTCGGGGTCGATGATTACGAATATCAAGTCCGATTTACGAATTTTAGAATGCCGGATCCAATATAACACATGATTTTTCTTTATGAAAATTCAATGAAAATAAAATTTGTTATACAGACATTAAAAGGCGATCTTGTAGAGCATATGTACGCAATTTAATTTATCTAGAAAACTGATCCTTCAATTGAATTTTGCAAATTGGATTTTATATTCATAATTGGTGACCCCGAAAACTCTCGAGCAATGAATTTCAAGTGAATTAGCTGAATTTAAAAAAATGGTTTTAAACTAAAACTTTACAGACGTTTGATGTTTTTTTTATTTTTAAATAAACCCCTATCTTCAACCCCCAAAATAGCTTATTTGCCAAAATAGAAAAAACATTAAATATTTTTGGATTCTATAAAAAATGGTCCAAAGGAGAAGTCGATGCGAGTTTCACACTTGGGTAGTGTTACTTGTGAACGCCATGATTGTCCGTACTCCGCCCTCTTTGCAGCTATTCATAATCAATAAATATAATCTAAACTTCTACTGTGACCAATCAAATTATTCATTAGAAAACTTCCTTTAAATTATTTCTAATGTGTTTTTTTGTTCTAAAAGGTAAAGTTCAGGAGTAAACTAATTTTGAAAATTCTCATCCATTAATGTTTTCGGGCACCATGGGTTTTCATATATGGTCAACATCGCGAAGCATGTAACGTAACAGTCTTTTTGATTGGTCCATAACTTTTAAATAACAAGGAATTTATAATTTTTATGTATGCATCTTAAAATAAGGGAGACTAGGTGAAGTTGTTACAATTTTGATAAAAACAGTTACTGTGATTATAGTTTAACTCCAATTTGTTTGGTCAAACGATTAAATCAAAGGTATATTATCTAGTTTAAAAAGGCCATAATTTATTTATTTATTTATTTATTTAGATATATATATACGGGCTGTGCCCATTCGTACAGTGTACTAAATATAATAAAAAGTATGACAGAATTAATTACAAAAATTAGTTGAACGCATTTACATTATTATTATTATTATAAACAATCGCTCGCAAATTTTTTATAAATGAATTAATTGAAACACCAAAAAAATCAATGACACCATTAAACTCATTTGCCTCCCTACGCAACCTAAAAATTACTGAGTTATCAAGATAATTGGTTCTAGAAAAACTGAATGCTAAACAATTGCGGATGTCTCATAGGTCTTTGTGGAATATGAAAATTAAATAATCGCAATAAGCTAGAACAATTGATAAAACCGTTAATAATTTTAAATAAAAATAATAAATCAGCATATAAAAATCTCTGAGATATGGATGGTATTTTGAGTGATGCTCTTAAGTCAGTATAATCGTGGTTATGATAGTCAAGTACAATACCAATTTGTCTAGCTGTAAATATGAAAAACCTATTTTGGACTCTCTCAATATCCATTATTAAATAAGTTTGACAAGGTCTCCACAACGTAGAGGCAAATTCGAGTATAGGTCTAACAAGCGCAAAATACAGCGCTAGCAAGGCCCTCACATTATGAAACTGTTTTGCATTCCTCATGACGAAACATTCCTTCTCATTATAATTGATTTATTTCTATATCTATTATTTAATTAACTAGAATCATTTGAGTGACAGCGTATAAATTGTAACAACTGCACAAAGTGAATGTCGGTTGTTTCAATACCAAGAATCATCTATAACATTTCTAAATTAAAGACAAATAATTTTTTATAACCATTTTTATTATTTATTTATAATTTTTGGCTTAACGTAATAGTACGTGACAGTTCCATAGAGATGGTAGCATTAATATTGTTTCAAAATGAAAGAGACTTAAAAAAGTTTTTTTTCATTAATTTTGAAGACGAATTTAGAAAAACCATGAAATTTTTTATAAAAAATAAGTGTGATTACATTTTTGACAAATATTTTACATTTTAAACGAATCTGCTGAATTTTGGAAAAAATATCCGTTCTCATTATCACTTGTAACAACTGCACAACCGGTACATTTTTTACAATAAAACACTTTATTAAAAAAGTATACACTAAATGTGGACAACCAAGGCAGTTTTTTAAAGTTTAATCCTCGTAGAATTGATATTAAAAAAAATTACTTTGTTAAGGGGACATTCCAGTTTAAAACATGTGACAAATAATTTATTTAAGAATATGCAAACAATTTTCTTTTTTATTTTTACTTCAAAATGGCGTCGATATACGCCATTCTCAAAAGTGTCCATTTTTTATGGTAAGATTGATTCCAAACTTTCTAAAACAGATAAAACCAAAAACGAAGTGACATTTCTTCGTTAGATATTTCTTTAGGTGTGGAACCTCAAAAAAGTGGAATTTTCCTCCCCTACTTTTTTTAGAGTACTTTTTCCCAAAAACATGAAAAAAACACATGTTGTTATTCAGAATTTCTCTTAAAAATTAAAAAGGGAGTTGGAAATTTTCCAGTTTTTGAGGTTCCACTTATAGACATGATGACAATGAATCAAATGCCGTTTGTTTTTTTAAAATCGTTTTATAAGAACTCAAAATATCACTCTTACCAGATTAAAAAAAGACATTTTGAGATAAACGCACTTAAAGTTTTGATTGATAAGTTTGAACAATTTTTAAAAAAAAATCATCGGATTTGCTTGAAAATCTTTACTTGGAGGTTTTTGGGGTCGCTAATTACAAATATCGTATCAGATTCTTAAAATTCAAAATGGCGGATCCAATATGGCGGACAATTTTTTTTAAATAATTGAATTTGCTTAAAAATCGTTACTGGGAGGTTTTTGGGGTCACAGATTACGAATATGATATTAGATTTTTGAAATTAAAAATTGATTAATTTTGAAAAATTGTCCGCCATATTGGATCCTCCATTTTGAATTTTTAAAAACTGATGTCAGATTCGTAATCAATAACTTCGAAAACCTCCGAGTAACGATTTTTTAACAAATCCGATGATTTTTTTTTAAATTGTCCGCCATATTGGATCCGCTATTTTAAATTTTAAAAATCTGATATCATATTCGTAATCAGCGACCCTAAAAAATCCCGAGCAATGATTTTCAAGCAAATCCACTTGATTTTTAATTTTCTCTCCCGCTATATTGGATCCGCCATTTTGAATTTTGAAAATTTGATATCTAATTTGTGATCAGCAACACCAAATACATTTTTGTCTTTTTTACAAAATGCAAATAAAAAAACATTTAAATTATTCGATTGGGTTCTGCTTATCCGTGTATAAAAACATCTTTGACGTGGGGAAGAATAATTATGTATAACTTTTGTTTTACTTCGAATTTTGCAACAAAATTTTAGGGAGGCGCATGAAAAGTCTCCAATTTTTATTTTCCGAATCTTTATTTTATCGAAATTTTTTTTATCTAATAAGAATTAATTATAATTTCTTTTAATCGAAAGAATAATTATCAAAAACATTATCTTTTTGAATGACTAATTAACAGAATGTTTAATACTGCGAAAGAAAATTTTTTATAATCTTCAAATAACTGAATTATCATTTCTAAAAATTATTATTTTTTATATTTCTTATTTACACTAATATTTATATTTTCGAAATGTCAATTTTGATAAATATTATTTTTTAAATTTGTTAATAACTATAATAATTATATTCCCGAATTATTATTTAATATAATTCAAATATTACCGAATTACCAATTCTTAAAAAATTTTTGTTCCTAATAATATTTTTTTAAAATGTGTAAATGTTCTAAATTCTAAAGTCTCTAAATTTTGTTTTATCGAAATATCTTTTGTTATATAACTTTTTTCTTATATATGTTTTTGAAAATAATTTTAATTTTTACGAATTAACATTACTCATAATTTTCTTTAGTCCTAATCATTCTTCTTTATAATTACTATATTTTCTAACATGTATTTCTTCTAACTATAACTTTACCGAATTGTCACTTCTCATAATTATTATTATATCGAAATAGTATTTTTCAAAATTTTTGTAATATCTAATAATTTTTTATACAAATTTTTTTATTTTATAATAACCAGTTTTTATAATTTTATTTTATTCGAATAATTATTTCGTATAATTTCTTTCTTACCGAAATTATATTTTAAATAATTTTTTATTAATCAATTTTTTATTTTTCCTAATATTCATTTTTCCAAATAATTCTTTTTCATAATTTTTATATTTCCTAAATCGTATTTTACATAACATCCATTTTTTCTAGCTTTTTAATTCTCTAATTTATTCTTTTCCTAACCTATAAATGTCATAATAAGAATTGCACAGAATAGTTATTTCACATACAAAATATACGGTTTCGACGTTTCCCATCTCTGAAGAATATGGCGCCAAATTTGAAAAAAGTTTATTATTTTATTATTTAAAAATTATTAATTATTATAAATATTGTTTAAAACAATTTTCCAAATGATATTTAATTGTTTTAAACAATATTTGTAATAATTAATAATTTTTAAATAATAAAATAATAAACTTTTTTCAAATTTGGCGCCATATTCTTCAGAGATGGGAAACGTCGAAACCGTATATTTTGTATGTGAAATAACTATTCTGTGCAATTCTTATTATGACATTTATAGGTTAGGAAAAGAATAAATTAGAGAATTAAAAAGCTAGAAAAAATGGATGTTATGTAAAATACGATTTAGGAAATATAAAAATTATGAAAAAGAATTATTTGGAAAAATGAATATTAGGAAAAATAAAAAATTGATTAATAAAAAATTATTTAAAATATAATTTCGGTAAGAAAGAAATTATACGAAATAATTATTCGAATAAAATAAAATTATAAAAACTGGTTATTATAAAATAAAAAAATTTGTATAAAAAATTATTAGATATTACAAAAATTTTGAAAAATACTATTTCGATATAATAATAATTATGAGAAGTGACAATTCGGTAATAGTCCGGGAGCTAGCGACCAAAACAACTATCTCATTTCATACCGGCTCAAAATTTGAGTATAGATTACTGAAGACATGTAATTAACAGAAACCCACGTCTGGCAGGCCGGCGCTGGGGCAGGGGGCGGCGGCGGGGGGGCGAATATGTGAAAAATACTGTAAAAATTTCTGATTTCATACCGCTTAAAACCATCATAACTCGAAAGTTTACACCCACACGAGTGTAAAAATGTGCGTCTGGCAGTTCCGGGGTGGGGCAAAGTACGTCTGGCAAAGGGTTAAACATGCAAAAAAAACGAAAATTTTTTCTGATTTCATACCGCTTAAAACCTTTAGAAATCGAAAGTGTACATCCACACGAGTGTAAAAATGTGCGTCTGGCAGTTCCGGGGTGGGGCAAAGTACGTCTGGCAGCCCTTCGAAGATGCGGAAAATCGGTCGATGGGTGAAAAATACTGTAAAAATTTCTGATTTCATACCGCTTAAAACCATCATAACTCGAAAGTTTACACCCACACGAGTGTAAAAATGTGCGTCTGGCAGTTCCGGGGTGGGGCAAAGTACGTCTGGCAAAGGGTTAAACATGCAAAAAAAACGAAAATTTTTTCTGATTTCATACCGATTAAAACCTTTAGAAATCGAAAGGTTACATTCAAACAAGTGTAAAAAAGTGCGTCTGGCAGTTCCGGGGTGGGGCAAAGTACGTCTGGCAGCCCTTCGAAGATGCGCAAAATCGATCAAGCGGTGAAAAAAAAGTAAATTTTCTCATTTCATACCGATTAAAACCTTCATAACTCGAAAGTTTACACCCACACGAGTGTAAAAATATGCGTCTGGCAGTTCCGGGGTGGGGCAAAGTACGTCTGGCAGCCCTTTGAAGATGCGCAAAATCGGTCGAGAGGTGAAAAATACTGTAAAATTTTCTCATTTCATACCGCTTAAAACCTTCATAACTTGAAAGTGTACATCCATACGAGTGTGAAAATGTGCATCTGGCAATCGTGGGGTGGGGCAAAGCACGTCTGGCAAAAAAAATCTTTAAATTTAATTTTATTTTATACCAATTAAAACTTTCATAAATCGAAAGTTTATATGTAAACATGTATAAAAATGTACGTTTGGCAGTCGTGGGGTGGGGCAAGACGCTTTTGGCAGCATAATTGTAAGTAAAATTTAAATAATAAGAAACAAGTATGAATAGTAAACAGTAAAAAATTTTCTCTTGCAAAGTAATATTTAAAAATAATAATGTGCCTATTTTATAATCATCGGTCGAAATATTCATTAATTAAGAGTAGTAACCTACTTTACCGATCAAGTGACATCTATGAAATGTCATTCAAACTAACAATCAAAATTTTTATCATGATAATTTTTCGTATTTAAATTACAATATTTTAAAGTAATTCATAATATTACAATTATGCTGCCAAAAGCGTCTTGCCCCACCCCACGACTGCCAAACGTACATTTTTATACATGTTTACATATAAACTTTCGATTTATGAAAGTTTTAATTGGTATAAAATAAAATTAAATTTAAAGATTTTTTTTGCCAGACGTGCTTTGCCCCACCCCACGATTGCCAGATGCACATTTTCACACTCGTATGGATGTACACTTTCAAGTTATGAAGGTTTTAAGCGGTATGAAATGAGAAAATTTTACAGTATTTTTCACCTCTCGACCGATTTTGCGCATCTTCAAAGGGCTGCCAGACGTACTTTGCCCCACCCCGGAACTGCCAGACGCATATTTTTACACTCGTGTGGGTGTAAACTTTCGAGTTATGAAGGTTTTAATCGGTATGAAATGAGAAAATTTACTTTTTTTTCACCGCTTGATCGATTTTGCGCATCTTCGAAGGGCTGCCAGACGTACTTTGCCCCACCCCGGAACTGCCAGACGCACTTTTTTACACTTGTTTGAATGTAACCTTTCGATTTCTAAAGGTTTTAATCGGTATGAAATCAGAAAAAATTTTCGTTTTTTTTGCATGTTTAACCCTTTGCCAGACGTACTTTGCCCCACCCCGGAACTGCCAGACGCACATTTTTACACTCGTGTGGGTGTAAACTTTCGAGTTATGATGGTTTTAAGCGGTATGAAATCAGAAATTTTTACAGTATTTTTCACCCATCGACCGATTTTCCGCATCTTCGAAGGGCTGCCAGACGTACTTTGCCCCACCCCGGAACTGCCAGACGCACATTTTTACACTCGTGTGGATGTACACTTTCGATTTCTAAAGGTTTTAAGCGGTATGAAATCAGAAAAAATTTTCGTTTTTTTTGCATGTTTAACCCTTTGCCAGACGTACTTTGCCCCACCCCGGAACTGCCAGACGCACATTTTTACACTCGTGTGGGTGTAAACTTTCGAGTTATGATGGTTTTAAGCGGTATGAAATCAGAAATTTTTACAGTATTTTTCACATATTCGCCCCCCCGCCGCCGCCCCCTGCCCCAGCGCCGGCCTGCCAGACGTGGGTTTCTGTTAATTACATGTCTTCAGTAATCTATACTCAAATTTTGAGCCGGTATGAAATGAGATAGTTGTTTTGGTCGCTAGCTCCCGGACTATAAAGTTATAGTTAGAAGAAATACATGTTAGAAAATATAGTAATTATAAAGAAGAATGATTAGGACTAAAGAAAATTATGAGTAATGTTAATTCGTAAAAATTAAAATTATTTTCAAAAACATATATAAGAAAAAAGTTATATAACAAAAGATATTTCGATAAAACAAAATTTAGAGACTTTAGAATTTAGAACATTTACACATTTTAAAAAAATATTATTAGGAACAAAAATTTTTTAAGAATTGGTAATTCGGTAATATTTGAATTATATTAAATAATAATTCGGGAATATAATTATTATAGTTATTAACAAATTTAAAAAATAATATTTATCAAAATTGACATTTCGAAAATATAAATATTAGTGTAAATAAGAAATATAAAAAATAATAATTTTTAGAAATGATAATTCAGTTATTTGAAGATTATAAAAAATTTTCTTTCGCAGTATTAAACATTCTGTTAATTAGTCATTCAAAAAGATAATGTTTTTGATAATTATTCTTTCGATTAAAAGAAATTATAATTAATTCTTATTAGATAAAAAGAATTTCGATAAAATAAAGATTCGGAAAATAAAAATTGGAGACTTTTCATGCGCCTCATTTTAGGAGATTATTCTTGACACTATAAGAAATCCAAAAATAAAAAAAAAAATAAAAATCGATTTTTTGACATTTTAAACTGGATTATGTCCCCTTAAGTATAAAGGTCTATTAATTATTTAAAAAAATATCAGGCAGAGATATATTTACTTTTGGCCTCTAAAAACCAATGTGCCTATTTTTTACTTGTTAAGCTTGCATATAATTTTTAAACATATTGCAGTAAATTCGTACATAAAAACTAAACATTTTTTCTTAGGAACCCCATCTCTATAACTAACTGTTTCTGAGATATTCCATTTACATTTACTGCACAGCGTAACAACCGCACCTAGTCACCCCTATTGATTATTATGAATGCAACATTTTTTGTATTTATTAATTAAAAGATATGAACGTTTTAAAAATACTGTTACGTTACAAAAGTTTCGTTTTTCGCGATGTTGACGATGTGCGCTAATTTTACACACTTAATTTCTTTCAGCGTCCTGCACTAATCACCCAGCTGCCAATTTTCGTTGGAATCAGTTTTGGGCTAACTTTTACAAAGTTTCTCCACTTTCTCTTGACAGAGGTTGGACCAACTATACAAATGATAAGGGCTGTTTTCGGCACTCGCCTCGAGTTAACCCCGGGTTAATGGTGATTGGTTAGATCAACAGAATGTTGTTGATGATTGAATAATCATTAACTCGGGGTTAACCCTGGGTGAGTGCCGAAAACAGCCATTAGTTGAACGTCTATTGTTGACTATGGTTAGCCCGACAGACAATTCATAACAACGTTGGCCTAACTTAAAATAACTGAATAACTAACTAACTGTTGGGGCCTAACTTTGACCCAACAATGTCACAATTCAAAATGATTATGTTTGGTCCAACCACCATTTTTAAAGTTTAGCCAACTTTGAAATTAACAGTTGGGCCAACTTTAACTGCCAATAGTTGGACAAACTACACAAATCATAACGGTTCATCAGCACTTTCCTAGAAATGGGATTTTCATGGGAATTTCATTTCACATTGGGATTTTTGAAAATATCTAACGCTCGCTGGGATACAATCCTTAACTTAACGCACCGGAAACTTACACGCTCACCACTATGTTACGCTAATATGAAAATATATAAAACGCAGCGTATTTAAAAGCTGCAACTGTCGGGCCAACCTTCAAACTCTGGAGGCCAACCTAAATTTACACCTGGGCAGTTGCTCTGGAATTCAATAAAAATGTTAAAAGATTTAATAAATAAGTTCATGTGTTTAAAAAATTTTCAGTTTTGCAAACTGAGGGCTAATCACAATAGTTTCTAAGTTTCCAAAATAAATGTTCTCAGTCGAATCACTGCGACGACAAAATTTGCCAGTTTACGCAAATCCGCGGGTGAGTTCGAGTTCAAACAGATACATCCAGTTTTAAGGATCACAGACTACGTCCACTGAATGGTGGAGGATGGAAGGCCAAATATCTGTATAAATCGGGCAATTAAATTTCTCAATTTTTGAGCAGAACTGTAATATCGCCAATCAGAAAAATCAGATGGAGACAAAGACTTTACGACTACTCGAGAATTAGCTTCTCTCACGGAAGTCTCGAAATCAGACAAATCGTATATATTTTCCATCGACTCTTTGACTTGATGGTAGAAGCTGTCAGCAGACATGAAAATATGCCCACTTTTAAAATAAAAAATGTCAATCGTTTCGATTTCACAGTCACATTCGGAATTTACAATGTAAATAAAAAAACCAAATATTTTTTATAGTGACAAAAATTGAAAAATTGATGAAACGCGCTTGTTAAATCTTTTTTCCTACCAGCGAAATTCCCATTGCAGATAACTACGAAAGGACGGTTTTGGGGTTTAGTTGTTCGAAGTTGAATTAAACTTATATTGAACATAACTATTCTGCGCGTAAATATAACATTTTTAAACAATGGCATCCAAGGAAGCATGATCACTGTTTGCAAATCTGCAGAATAGAATGCTGTATTAAAGTCGGAAGCAGATTGTTCACAATGACTTTTGTATAAACTACGAGCCTGCTCTGATCGTTTCTTGTGACACAACCAATCACTGAATACTTTACATGAAGAATATAGATTGGTTTTTATTGTGTGCAGGATTTTGCTGTACAAATTGTTCAGAGGTTTCGCACTCTTGATTTCGATTCATATCATTTACCACGAGTCTGTAAATTTCATATATATTACTTGTCGATTTATATTTGGGAAGTTTTTTGACAAAGTCATCTACCATTTTCTTAACTGTAATTTCACTAGGCAAATATCTACGGTTTGGTGCATGACTTCGTCGATAATGTGAAATGTAAGAATGATACGATTGCACGTGTTGACGAATATTTTCCTCTCTGTTTAAAATCGATTCTTTATCTCTTTTTCCTCGATTTGTCAGCTGGAGGTTCTATTGTGATTGGATTTTAATTAACTAAAGTAAATCGTAAAACGCGAGCATTGGATGCTTTAAAACCTAAAGTGGTGAGTACAAACGATATATGCAAACCGGAACAACTACTCCGTTTTCGTTTGGCAATTGGTAGTGAAATGCATTTATACGCTTTGAAAAAAGGTCCAAAATATATTCCCAGGTGCGAATTTTTGGTCGGCCAAGAGGTGGGCCAACTTTTACAAAGTCAATTCACCTTCTCGTGCCAGAGGTTGAGCTAATATACAAATGATAACGGTTCACCATCCATTGGCGACGATGGTTGACCCAACAACGCATAACAATGTTGGCCAAACTTAAAATGCATATGTTGTGCCAACCATACTTTTCAATGGTTGGTTCAAAGACTGACACCAATGTTGGCACAACTTCAAATTCTTATGTTGTGCCAATCACAATTTTCAGAATTTTATATTGATCGACAAATTTTATATTGATCCATTAGCAAGGATGGTTGGCCCGATAACTGATCTCAAAGCCGTTCCAACTTTAAATAGATAGTAATAACAACAGTAAAAAGTTATTAAAAAATGTAATTATTTATACAATTAACGCGTTGTTATTATCAGAAACATTACATACTTTACCTATTATTATTAAAACTAGGAATATATAACTTGAAATGTATATATAAATGCAACCGTCTGGCCAACCATAATCCAGAGTTTGGACAAGCAAAAAATTTAAGTCGTTTAGACTATGTTTCCAACAGTTTTTCCAACCCTTAGGTCAACCATGGCCTAAAGTTAGACGAATCAAAAAATGTTAACTCTTCTATAATTATGTTTTCAAGTTTTGCAAACTGTCGGGCCAACCATGACCTGGAGTTAAACCAACCAAAAAATTTAAGTCTTTTAGAGCCAGTTTCCCAACTTTTCCTAACTGGAGTTTAAGTCGGTAAACTCGGTTTAATAATATAATTAGACCGAGTTCACCGACTTAAATTCTGGTCGATACAGTTGTGGAACTGGCCCTTAAACTACGATTCCCACAATTTTACCAATTGTTAGACCAACCATGTCCCGGAATTTATTCAACCAAAAATTTTACGTCATTTATACTATTTCCTCTAGAGTTTTTTCAACTATCGGGCCAACTATTGTCTAGAGTTTAGCCAACCAAAAAATTCTAAGTTATTTAAACTATGTTCGATAGTGTTTTGTCAACCGTTGGGCCAACCATGTTTCTGAGTTTTGCCAAAAAAAAGTTTGCGTGTTTTAAAATACGTTTCCCAAAGTTTTGACAACCGTCAGGCTAACCATGGCCCAGAGTTTGGCTAACCGAAACTGGAAGTCTTTAAAACTACGTTTCCATGTTTGGTTACACTGAAAGACTTTTAGTTTCAAAATTTAATATATGATTCATTTCAAACAGGGGAAAACGATGTTTTTAGGTTATTTAATCGTACGAACGAATCAGCTTTTGGCAAAATAATACTAAAAATTTGTATGGTTTGTACCAATCTTTAGTATGAACCATATTAACAGTTGATACGTTCATACGATGAAGTAACTTAAAAACATCGTTTTCCCCTGTTTGAAATGAATCATTAAATTTTGAAACAAAACGTCTTTCAGTGCAATTTGAACCAGTATTGTAAAACGGTGCTTGATGAACACGATAACCAATAGTTGGTGATTTCTTACTGAGTACTTCGTGCTTCGAAGGTACCTTTCTTCACAGTGCGTCCCACATAGGGTAATGTCACATTGAGTGGACCACCTGAGCTTTTAAGTTATCTGACAGCGAAAACGTGAAATAAATAAAACGAATAGCAGCACCGCACCTAAAAACCGTAAAAAATTATGTTCCGCGATAATCATATACGTTATCGTTTGATGTAACGCATTTTTAAGATCATAAACCAAAAAAGAAGTCGCTCTTACAATGAGTAAAGTGATTCGAAAGTGTAAAAGTAGTGTAAAATTTAAGTTTTAAAAGGTAACTAATTTTTTTCCTACTACTTTGGACATTGAAATTGATTGTCTTAGTTTAATTAAGTGATAATTTTGACTCAAAAAAAAATTTTGGTGTCTGCCATAAAAAGTTGCATGTCACTATGAGTGGACCACTGTTTAGAACCATGAGTGGACTGCCTGTTTTTTAAATTTTTAATGTCAGTTTACCATTTTTATGGAAATAAATTGGTTTGAAACTATGTTTTATGTTCTTTATTAATTTTTTGTGATTTTGATGTGATATGTGCCAAAATTATTAAAAATGGTTTCACTTGTAAACAAACATGGTCTGAAGCTGCATAAGCATAAATTTTGTTTCAATATATCAGAAATATTAAATACATTAAAGAATTTAGAATAACTTTTACAATTTTTTAAGAGTGGTCCACTCAAGGTTACACTTTTTTCATTCCTTAAAAATTAGCTATTTTTTTAAAGTCAATTGTTTTTTCAAAATAAAAAAAATCAAAGCTATTATGGTATAAATACTTATCTAGGGATCTAAACTAAAGCTTGGAATAGAAACCTCCGATTAATTTGCTGCCATAAAGAATTTTTTAGAAAAAAGCTTAGGCGGTCCACTCAAGGTGACATTACCCTATATATAAGAAAATAAATATATTTCTTTCAAAAATACTTTTTCACTAAATCTATTTCTATATTGCTTTCTCATAGAGGAAGTTTTTCGTATTTATTTTAATTCGTTTTACGCTCAGCTTTCATATTAGTGTTAATTTTCGTGGTATGATAAATTCCTCAAAATTTATTTAGACAAACGAGTGAACTATAATAACAATATTATAAATCCATAATTATGATGATGGGGGAAGAAAGAACATTTCGCAAGTAATTTGAGGGGAAAGAGAGCGACCGACAATTGAGTCTGGTGGCAAATGCTATTGCTATATACACACGCAAGAATTCAGAGAGATGAGCAAAATACTGATTCATATTTGATGTGCCAGAAATGTCGTGGAGCCTAGAAATGCCAGTGAAGCCAGAATCGCACGTTCCTAACAAACACACATACAATTTAGCCAGTATAAACGTATATACACATATGTTTATATAAATGTGTATACACAAACTATAATACGTGCAAACCTATATGTGTAACAAACGCCGAGTAGATTCATGGACCAAATGGCGCCGTATCGTCGCTCTGTCCACTAACTGAACAATTTCCCATATTTTCTATCGAGAACGTGCCAACACTACCTACTATTTGACTTTAGGGGGGGGGGTAAAAACGAAGACAAAAGAAGAGTAGAATTAAAATTTAAAATCGCCTTTCTCTCCCCTTCTCTCTTCTCTCATGAACGAAATCGATCATATACACTTTCGGAAAGCTGAGCCCCAGGCGGGACAGCGAAATATTCAGTCAATCGGAAAATTTCAAAGGCATAATCTCATCATCTATATTCAGGTTGTTGAGAAAATTTATAATTAAATCGAGAAATTTTCAAATGACAAATAATCCTTTCTTTTTAATTCTCATACATATATATGAAATGCCTTATATATATGAATATGATTAGAAGTGGAAATTCAGTTCCATTTCCGTGAATCAATCGACATCCGACAGTTGATTTATTTTATCAACATGATGGAGAGTCACGTTCGCATTTGAATAGCAGATAGTTATTAATAAAATTATGTATATAGTTTATAGACCAGATCCGAAATTCTGTTTTAATTTAATACTTTATTTTACTTTCGAAATTTCCAATAAAATTAATGAAGAGAATTTATTAAACATATATATTGTTAAATATTTTCATGTTTTCTAGTTAATTTATTAAAAAGCTATTGTTTAGCAACCAACACGGAAAATTTTTCTTGTCTAAATAATAAGTTACTGAGACTTGATTAATATAGCATTTGCAATATTCCTTCACGGAGAAAAAAGTTAGCTATTTCAGCTAATTTTTAGTTACCTTAGCTAACCTTAACTGCTATTATATGGATAGCAATTATTGTTAGCTATCACAGCTAATAAATAATTAAGTCTCACAGCTAATTTTTTTGCTGCAACAGCTATAATTATTAACTGCTATAACTAAAAATTAGCTATCCATAAACAGTAGAATCCGTTTATAACGACTCCGCTTATAACGACCGACCGCTTATAACGACCTATTCGAACCTTTTAGTTTGGTTTACATTGAAATTACTATGGAGACGCGTCTGCTTATAACGACTAATTACCGATTTCCTATGTCCATAGCTCCATCTATTTGACAATCTTTTCAATAAAGCATATATATTATTTTATTATATTGTTAATATTATTATAGTATTAATATTGTTAAATTATTAATATTATTATATTATTGTATTATTTAAAAAAAAAATATATATGTATTTTTCTTTTTGACGCTTATAACGACATCCGGTTATAACGACGGAAATCCTCGGTCCCTTGAATGTCGTTATAACCGGACTCCACTGTAATAGCAAACTCCTTTTACTCCGTGTTGTTTAAATTTAACCAAGTAACATGTTTACTAATAAAGAAGTGTTGGTTATAAGTAACCATGATATTGTTTAAATTTAAATAAGGAATATTGCATGTGCTATATTAACCAAGTAATTTTTTCCGTGAATGTGGAAAATTTTTAACAACTGTTGCTAAGTAACTGTTACTTAGAAATTAGAATACGATTGAGAATTGAGAAGAACAAGTTTCAAGCAAATTAATTTATTTTAAAAACTTTTGTTTGTCATTTTATATCAGCCATTTGAATTTTTGAAACTCCTTACAATATTTTTTTATTTTTTTAAAACAAATTCTTATTTTTTAATTAATAATTAATTAATTTGTCTACAAAACGTTCATTTCACCTAAAACTATTAAAAATTTACTTTTACTTTGTCGACAAATACATTTTAAATTTAAATATAATTTTCAAGGGCGTGGAATATAGACCTTAGGGGACCCTCCTCTCTTTTTGTTTTCTTTCAAATTTCTAATCTCAGCTTAAAATTATTTATTTTGTAATAAATAAAAATTCTGTACGGTACTGTAAATGCAGTATGTAATTTGTAACAAATAATTATTATATTTCGTTCCTTTATAATGAACTATATATTATTTGACAATATTTTACACTTTTATTTTATTAATAAAACACGTCGCGGAATATAATAATTTCTAAAGTGACATTACGAACATTTTATTACATTTTTAATAGTATTTTTCATTTCTCAATTCTGTCCATGCTTATGAAATTTCTAGGCAATAAATTTTTAACAGCTTCTAAGATATAATATTGCTTATTAATCGCTGTTAAACAACTAATGTTGAACAAATGTTATGAAGAAGAAGCCGCTTCACAACAATTTTTTAGAGACAGTTGGCAAAAACTAACGTCGCTTTACAATCATTGCTAGTTAGGAAATAAATTGTTAGCATTTACTAACAATCAGTCTGCTAAGTACCTACACAGATAATTGAGTTTCATTAAAAAAAGATGCAATGCTCTTATTTTATTACCAAATTAGAATTAAAAATAAGCTAAAATTGAACTTAAATAACATTGTAGGTATCCTATTTTAACAATGCAATGCTCTTATTTTATTACCAAATTAGAATTAAAAATAAGCTAAAATTGAACTTAAATAACATTGTAGGTATCCTATTTTAACAATGCAATTTTTTTTATTTCTAACATAAATTCTAACAGATTTAATTCGTATTTATTGAATTTTACACGTGCACAAGGAAATTAGTAGCTAGTTAAGAAATATGTTGGACACAAACCAAAGATAAATATGTCAAGGTTTCCGAGTTCAATCATTTTCCACAATTCTTGGTCAAAGTCAGTTGTCGATAACGAAGTTTATATATATATATATATATATATATATATATATATATATATATATATATACATTGACATCGAGTCAAGTTAATTTTAGTTCCATTTGAAAAGAATTACTTATAAAAAATCGATTTCTCATTAAAAAAGAAATGATAAATTTTTTGTAAGTATTAAATTTTATCGTATATTATTTGTCGCATTATATATAATAATACAAATATAAAGGAAAAAAAGAATATGCATATAACAATACAAATGTCAAATTAAAAAAGACAATTTTATAAATCGAAATATATTTTTAGAATAGGGAAAATTTTGATGAATAGATAAGAACTATCTTCATAAATAGATAATTATGTACACATATATAATAAGATATAGCTTCCCAGGAGGAAAAGTCGGACGAATGTCGGATTATACAACCGCCTGGGATCCGCGCCCGTACGGACCGCCAGCACCGATGGTCTGTACCGATTCGGATCCTAAAATGCAACCGGCGCGGAACAGATTAGGCTCCGACTTTTGGATCCGCCTTTCTACTTTCGTCAGTACTGGCGCGGTACTGGATTTGTTCCGCCTGCAGATTTCATTCTTCTACGCGCGTCGGAAGAATGACGGATGTTAGGTCTGTACTGGCTCGGTGCTGGGGCGGATCCGACTGCGGATCTCGTCATTTATTGTTATAGTTTACATTATCAGTATAATCATAAATTTATTTTATTATTATAATTAATTATTACAATAACTCATTGCATTTATTATAATATTATTATTAGTTAACCAATAAATAAATTAATAGTATTCATGCAAAGGAAGAATATAAGAAACTTAATTTTTTCATTATATTTATAAAAATCCAACTTTATTAATGTGCAATTAAATAAATAATTTTTAATAAATAATATATTAATTTGAAAGAAGTAAAATATATTTAACTTGAAAGAAAATGTGATCAATATATTATAATGCCTACAATAAATAACATTAAATACAATATATAAAAAAGAGATTATTATTAATTAATTTATTATTAATTAATTAATAATCTCTTTTTAATTTAAACAATATATTAAGTAATTATTTATTGACACTTTTCTGCAAATTAAATAATTAAAAAAATGTGTTGTGCATTAAAATTTTATTCAATTTAATACTATTACTTATATGTTATAAATTGTTTTGCAGTGAAGTTATGTTCATATTATTCGATATATTATGTAATAAAATATTAAAAAACATAATAATAAAAATATAACATTTTTTTTAAACGAAATATTGAAATATTCATAAATACACATTCTGTAAAGTATTGAAACTATACCGGTATTACATCAGTTCGTATTTCCAAATTGCCTATTGCCGCGTAGTAATTTTACAATTTTTATTTCAGCTAGTGAGACTTGAAAGCATTTAAGGTTTGAGAGTTCCATGCGAGCGTAGCATAGTGGTTAGCGTGCGAGATTTCGGTGCGTAAATATTCGGTTAGGCGTAGGTTCGTACCCCCAAGCGTTAGGATTTTTCAAATGTGAATATAAAAAATAGCGTTAAGTGTATAAAAAAATGTGTAAAGTGAACTGTCAATGAATTGTCATCCGTATTTATCTTTTGCAATTAATTATTATTTTTTTATTGATATTTGTTGAAATTATCATTTGGATCCGACCCGGTTGTCAGTCGGTAGAATGCCAGCATTGCCAGCGCACATCTGGCTAGGAAATGAAAGATCCGCAGTCGGTACAGTGCCGGGTCCCAGCCGGTTGAATTATACACGGAACGGCTCTTCGCGGCCGGTTACCGGGCGGTAGAATGCCAGTTCCGAGACGGATGGCCAGCCAGCTCCTGGCCAAGTCATCTTTTGGTAGAATACCAGTTCTCGGGCGGTAGGCAGGCGGTTCCCAGCCAGTACCACTACTCCGGCGTCGGTACAGGCGAGGATCCGCGCCGGTTGGAAATTTCCCACTGGGTTTATTATTTAAATAATGCATTTAAAATTCTATGGAAATTGATCCAACACAGAAAATGTAATCCTTAGATTGCAATAGTGAGTCTAGTGCTTTATCATTTTTTTTATTCTAGACGTAGTTCATCGGATTAAATCCAATGTACTTGAATGAGAGAAAAGGAAAATAAGACGGGAACAGCTCCTATATTATTTTTATCCTCTTATAGAAAAGAAAAACGAGAACCTGACGTGTCTTTCCATCCGCACGAGAGTTTTGATTACCTTCCCATTTCTGGACCAAGAAACAAGAATAGTCTAATATGTCATTCTCCTTTATTGTTAAACATAATAAAATTTCAAATTTCTTTTACATGGAAGACAATAATTATTTCCATCTTCTCTCTAAAATTGTAAAACTGAAATATCTACAACTACTTACTTTTAAATAAATAAAGTTATTTTTAAAAAGAAAATTTATTTCCTGCAACTGGAAAATTAAAAAATACCATAAATGGAACAATTGGGAGAATTTTTAAAAGAAACAAAGACAAAATGAAGTAATATCAATATTGGTAGTCAACGGTAAAAGTGACAAATTCTCTATTAGTTCAAAATTTTGCTACTATAATGACTTGATTTTAGAATGAAATTTCAGAATTTTAAAAATATATATGTATTAGTAATAAACACCTGTTTCTATCAACAAAGCTCATCAGTGTATCCAGAACTACATATGCCAAGTGGGTCAGGGTATAGGTATGACTTTTAAAATCTTGACCATTATTTTAAATTACTGTTGTAATTCACAAACAATTTGTAATCTCAACAGCGTTTTAGACTATATTTATAGGCGTAAAAGCCATAAATTTCCAAGCCCAGAAATTTGTTAGCTGCTTACAGTAGAACCTAAAACTTTTTGCTGCCATTGCTAAAATAAGTTTTGTTAATATAGCTAAAAATAATTTGTTGAAATTCATATTGCAATTCCATTACAATAAAAAAAAATTTTAAAGCGGAAAGAAACTTGAGGTGCAAATAAATTAACCCATTAAGTCCCATGAAGAAACCAGCCATTGTATTAAAAAACTAACAATTGGATTCATAGGCAAATGGAAGAAAAAATTTACATTACCGTCCACGAGTATCAGGACGATTACAAGCGACTCTATGAAAAAACGTGTCATCACTTTTTCAATCATATCTCGTTAATAAAAGGAGATACAAAAAAACTTAAATACGGTTAGAAAGCTGATTAAATTTTGCGTAAAATAAGCTGTCTTTAAAGTCATTTCGTTAACTATTTTTTGAGTTGTAGAGTGAGAAATTAATTAATATAATTACTAAATTGTCTCATTTTTGTCTCTTGACTTCAACTTTTTCAAAAATCTAAAAAAATGTAGATAAAAGGGTAAGACTCCGTAAGAAAAAAAGCGATTTGCAAGTGGTCTTCCGATTTATTTGAAAGCTTGGGAAATAGAAGTCTTATATGAGTTAAATTTAACCCTAAAAGGATTTTGAAAAATTTTCAAAATGGCGGCCGCTACGCCATATTGAAAATGAGTGTTGCGTTTTTTACAAAAATTAATATCTCTGAAACTTTTTGATCGATTTTAATAAAATTTACAGGCGATATAGTTAAAAATACGTAGTTTAATTTTATATTATGACCAAAAAAAAAATTTCCAAAATTTGTTAAAAAAAAGTCTAAAAAATTTTTTTAATTAATTTTTAGTTCAGTTGGCCTAATTTTTGAATTTTCTAATAAGTAAATATTGATTCCTTGTAATTTTACCTTTCATCTCATAAAAAAAAATTATGGAGACTCTAATAGTTCTCGAGATATTGCGATTTTAGTGGGAGCGCGTACCGCGAATTAAACTCCGTAGCAAGGCGGAATATGAAGCGAGCGTACAAACGTGCCCAATAGGGTGTCCGTAACAATGCGACTTTCGAATTTTGTTTACGCCACCCCCCCAGATGGTTCCAATAAAATAAAATAAAAATTTCCCAAAATTTGAAGCCGATAGTTTAATATTAACCCGTGCCAGTGATCGATCGAAATGTCCCATTAAAAATACATAGGAAAAATGCACTTTTTAAAAAAAATTCATAACTTTTTTAATTTTCATGCAAAAAATTCTCCAGGTCACATTTGTCTTCATTTTTAGCTGTACTATAAGATAGCACTTTGCCAAAAATTCAATTTTCAAAATTTTTTAAAATGGTGGATGTTTAAAGTGGGTCATAAAAATGCACCACAATATATCCAAGGTTTTAACACATAAATGTTGTCAAAAATTCAAAAAAATTTCTTACTCGGGGGTATTTTCGATCGTTTATCATGAATCTGATATCAGAAATTAATTTTTCAAAATTCTTTCTCCACCTAGAACCGATTAGCGTTAACAATTTTCAAATATTTTTAAATTTTTATTAATTTGTTTAAACTATTGTTGTTAAACATTTTGAAATTAAAAACAAAAAAACAGGTACAGTAGGATCTTTCAAATCTGAATAGTCCAGTCATTAGTGAGTTGAGTAGACAAGGGGTTTCGGGAGGCAAAGGGAAAGGGAATCGGTGACGTCAAATACAGTGCCGTCGCTCATTTCATTATTTAGTATCATTTAGTGGTACATGGTATTTAGTATAGTGGGGGACCCTTAATTTTCTTGACACGGACCTAAATGTTTTAGTTTCTGCTTGCTTTAAACAGTGCACAATATTCCCGACGACTGCACTATTGAAAGATCCTACTGTATATCTTTTTTATTCATTTGCCTACACGGAGAGAAATCTGTTGCGAATAATGCATAGAGTAGAGGTTATGAATATAGCATAAGCACTTACTACCCTGTAAAAAAAAGTATTGGGAGGTACGGGATTCCGTATTGCAAGTGCCAACCTGCCAATGCGGCATTCGCGAATTACCGCATTGGGTGTCGTGGTGAATACGGAAATCAAGGGGTCCCAATGCGGTGCCAGTAAAAAAACGAAAATACGTGACAGGAGGAAATAATTAGTGTCAGTGGAGAAATATGCGAGTTAAAGGAAAGAGAAAATAATAATAGTGAGTGTAAAAATGAAATTTTAAGAAAAAAAGGTAAGTTGAACTGTCAAATATGGGCCCAATGCGGCATAGGCTGATTTCAATGCGCCACAGCAAAAGCAACTTTGACTGGTTTGAATGGTGTGAAATAGGTAAACAAACATTTTCTAACACATTTGTCTCCGTACACAGGCACTTTTCACTAAATCTGCCAACGTACAATTGGTAAGCATCTTCTAAATTACAATAATCGAAAATATTGTTTAGATTCATGCAGAAACGTGGTTATAAAATAAAAAATTGTAAAGTAATGTAATGCAAATCATATGTCAGCTGGGCCACTGTGTTCGCTCGATTCGCTCTGCTTGCTTCTGCCCTCTACTGGCGACTTGCACTATGTACCGATTGTGTACCGCATTGAAAGCAGCCTACGCCGCATTGGACTCATATTTGACAGTTCAACTTACCTTTTTTTCTTAAAGTTTCATTTTTACACTCACTATTATTATTTTCTCATTCCTTTAACTCGCATATTTCTGCACTGACACTAATTATTTCCTCCTGTCACGTATTTTCGTTTTTTTTAAAGCTTAAAACTTGCACCGCATTGGGACCCCTTGATTTCCGTATTCACCACGACACCCAATGCGGTATTTCGCGAATACCGCATTGGCAGGTTGGCACTTGCAATACGGAAAGAGGTCCGCCTGAATATCAGTCGACTCCGCCTAATATTCAGGCGGACTCGAGCAATAAATAGGCTCTCTGTTAGGATTTTAGCATCAAAGAATCTATGGAAAAAGTATATGAAAAGTTTCGAGCATTAATCCTAACAGATTTCTCTCCGTGTATGAATCCAATTTTTAGTTTTACTTAAAATCTACTTGTTTATGCTTGGGATGAAACACCCATTATCCAGCATAATTTGTTTAAAACAATTTTATAAACAAACTACGACTTGGAGTAAAAAAAGTCCCATACAAAACTTTCTTATTTTTCCAAATAGAATCGATTAGCGTTAAAAGTTTTGAAATATTTTGAAATTTTTATTAATTTGTTTAAACAAGTGTTGTTAAACAATTAGAAACTAAAAACAAAAAATTTGCCCGCCCTTCGGGCGGATACATTCTTATACGCCCTTGGCACAGAGGGCTTGCAAGTTTCAGCGCTCCTCGGGGCGCGCGACTATTAGTCGTCGCGCTTCGCTCGCAATTGTCTGCGAAAATTGTGCATCACTTGAGTGCTTGGATACAACAAGGGGACGTACGCTCGGCGAGCCGCTTTAAAGTCAGTCAAAGGTACCGTAAAGTGTAAAAAATGAAAATTAAAAATTTTGAATTTTAAAAACTGCCATCTCATAGGAAATAGAAATGCGCATCTTTTTTTCCTTTGAAATTTCTTTGAATAATTAATATTTTTATATGATAATGGAAAAAATGTGATTAATTTTCATTGTCAAATTTCATTGAATTTTAAAATATAAATCGTATCTCCGTCAAAAATGAATGAATTCTTTTGATTTTTGGTATACAAATGTATTTGGACCTATAGAAGGTGACAATATCACGAAAAATGTTAAAAACAATTAATTGTTTATTTATTTTTAATTGTTAATACTGACCGGTCAAAAATAATTTTTTCTTATCTTTGGCTGCAAAAAGTATGCGGGGAACTTTAAAATTCAAACAACTTCCAGTGAGACATTTGTTTATTACGATGTAAAGAAGTTTTCTGTAAAATTGCAGAAAGATCAGTTTTATATTTACAGAAATACAATAGTTTTAAGAAAAATGCTCGCGCCGCCAACGATCCCTACCGCACAGATTTTAAGGTTAGTTGCACAGTAAAGTTTTATTTATATATAAATATATGTGTGTAATATTTGCATTGAATTATTTATTAACTGTTACATACTATACAACATAGGTATAAACTTTTTTAATAATTTTGTAAAACATTATGTGTATGAATATAAATATTACAAATAATTCTAGCAGTATTTAATTAAATTAAGATTATTACTGATATTTATTTTTGTTAGTATATCGTTTATTTACAATTCAATTTTTATCGACTCTATAATGTATTAAAACTATTATTTAATATGCTGTAACAACACTTAATGTCCTTTTTAATTACATATTACGTTGAATCTAGTATAATCTAATAATATCTATTAAAATATAATAGTTCAAAATATCACAATTGTCAAAAATTGTTTAAAATAAAATTTTTTTCCAGTTTTTAAACAATAACATTGACATTTAAAAACGTTTTAAAAATTTTATAATGTTTAAAATAAAAACATTTCTTTAACACAGATATTTTATTTTTCTATTTATCTGATTTATTTAAACTACTTTTTGATGATTAATACAAGTTGTTTAATTTAATGTAGGACTTGTTGAACAAATCAGAGTAGTTAAAAAGTAGTCAAATAATCTACTATGAACTTATTTGAGATATTCCTCAATTTTGTTATTGTTTTTTAATTTACATTAATTTGTTTATTTTATTTTACGCAAACAAATTATTGGTTTATTTTTTAATAACTTATTATTTATTTATAAATATTTATTATTTATTTATTTTTGTTCATAGAATATTACTAATTGATTTAAAAAAGAAAGAATTCAATTCGGTTGAAATTTACGAGTTTTATTTTTTATTTATTATTTATTTATTAATAAAATGTTACTTATTGATTTAAAAAAGAAAGAATTCAATTCGATTGAAATTTACGCGAGCATTAGGTAATTTTGACCGTTACCTTGTACACAGAGCCTTTGCTTCAGTGCGCTTTTTGGCCCTGCGCGCAAAGACAAAAAATACAATATCTCCGAAAGTTAAAGAGTCTCTATCGATTTCTTTATGTCAAAATACTCGTGAAATCCTAAGGAATTAAAATATCGATATTAGAAAAAAATTAAAGATACGCTTATAAACAAAAAATTTGTTTAAACAATATTTTTTTAATTTTTTATTTAAAACAAAAAAAAAATTTTTTGCAAATTTTTCCATTTTAATTGTTTGTAAATAATAAGTAATTCCTGAAAAAATCATTAAAATCTATCCATATGTCTCTGTGATATTGCGTTTTCAAAATTTCAAAAAAAAATTTTGATAACCCTGAACAACCACAAATTTTCAAAATTTTCGAAAATCTTTTTTGGAATTTTTTTCGCATGTATTCCCCTACAATTTCTCAAATTTTTACCAAAATCAGAGAACTGAGAGACAACTTTGATTTGTTAGGTATGATTTGACCCACAGTTGAACTGGTCTGACCCAAAAACTTTTTAAAAAAATTGAGTTTTTATTAAAAAATGTTATAGAGAAAAGTTGTTTGTATTTTCCTAATCTAAAATAATATAAAGTTAGGAAAAAATCGATTTTTCAAAATTTTGAAAGTACTGTAGTTTTTGACAAAAAAGTCTGGCTAAAGAACTTAGCCTTCATTTTTTACACCAACTTTAGGTGAGTTAAATTTAAAAACGATCTGAAAGTTTTTCAAAAGTTATCATGGGAACAACATTTTGTGTCTACAGGCATACAGACAGACGAACAGACAGACACCATCGCCGGACCATGTTTTTCGGGTTCAGGGAACCTCAAAACGTAAAGATTTCATAAAATTAGCAAAAGTCAATTTTCGACCAAAACTATAATACATTCTTATGTGATGAGAATGTAAAAAAACAGGTGTATTTTTTTCTCAATTTGTCTATAAATCCAATTTTTAGTTTTACCTAAAATCCATTTGTTTATTATGCTTAAGATGAAGCACCCTTTACCCAGGTAGAAATTTCTCAAGTATTACTTGTTTTCTTCCAGTAGCTGTAGAGTCGAGAGCGAGTTTTACTTGCCAAGACAATCTGGCCAGTCCTGAATAAGTAGTGACTGGACAGTTTCACTAGATAAAAAGAATTCGCCTTTGTGAACAGTACTTTTGTCAAGTCACTGACCAGAAAATCTGATCATAATCGTGACAAGAATTTCTTTCCAGACACTGGCCAGTCACTGATTCGAAGAATTCTTTAAGATTCCACCTAGAAAAATTGGTCCACCATTGATCAGAAAAACTTGCAGAATTCTATTAAAAGAATTGTTCTAGATTTTTCCGAATCTCTAGCCAGAAAATCTTGACACTATAAAAAAAAGAGACTGCTAACACAGAAACTGACCAGTTACTAAGGAAAAAAACAAACAAACAATGATCGTTTCACTGTCACATTACCAAAGTTTACATTTTTCTAAATTTTGACAAGATAAGCCGTCAAGTCTCTGACAAGTTCTCTGAATCTGGAAAACTTTACAGTGACTGGTCATTACAGAGTTGAAATTTCTACCTGGGTACCTAGCTTAATTTGTTTATAACAATAAACAAAATACAAAAAAAAAATATACAAAAAAAAAAAATAAAAAAAAAAATATACAAAATTTTATAAACAAAATACGACTTGGAGAAAAAAATGACACATACAAATCATTTTTATTTTTTCACGTAGAATCGATTAGCGTTAACAGTTTTAAAAAAATTATAAATTTTTATTAATTTGTTTAAACAATTGTTGATAAACAATTGTTGATAAACAATTGTTGATAAACAATTGTTGATAAACAATTGTTGATAAACAATTGGAAATTAAAATAAAAAAACAGGTATATCTTTTTTTACATTTGCCTATGAATCCAATATTTTCTTTATGGGACCTAATGGGTTAATTATATTGTCAAATAAATACTTCTTTATATAATAATAATTACTTGAGCGGATGGGAAGAAGAACTCGCCGAGCGTGCGGTTGTAAGGGATAATATCATTCAGGTAGCAGTGAGCGCCTTTGGGCCACACACTGCTACCTAACTGGAACTATCCCTTACGGTCGCGTGCTCGGCGAGTTCTTCTTCCCATCCTCTCACTTACTAGTTTGAAATAATAATTTCTATTACTGTTATTTAATTTTATGATTGTTAATTATCGATGACACAGTTTGGGCAGCGGAATACCGTGACTTCCGATCACGGAGGTTAAACATCGTTGAGTGCAGTTGGTACTCAGATGGGAGATATATCAAGCGGGAGTATTACTTCCTTTAATTTTTACCAGTTTTTGCAAAAAAAAATTAAAAACTGCAAAATTTGGATAATCTGAAATCAATACCTTTTTGAAACATAAATAATTCACGATATCTCCATTTTTTATAAATAAAATTTTTTGATACTACATACCTAAATAAATTTTGATTCAACGAAACCGTTTGGTCCAACAATATTACAAAACTTCCACTAGTTCGTATTATTTTTTAATATTAAGTGCAACATGCTCTCTAAATCTGAAATAGCGATATGTATAACACTGATTCCAATTAAAATATATACGCTGTGAATTAGTGAAATTTTACTAATTAATTAGCGTATGTACACTTTTTGATATTTAGTGGTATACTTATCGCTAGTGATTAGTGAAATTAGTGAAAAAAATAAGTTAAAAGCTAATTCAGATTTAGAGAGTGTTAGGTTTTGGTTTTCTATGTCTTCTGAAGGAAAAACTAGGCAAGAGAATTTTATGACTGTAGAATTTAGAATTAGAATTTCCTTTATTTTGTTCTCGGAAAACCATGAGAACAATTTTTAAAGTACAATAGAATGCGTAATATAAGGGAGACTGAGGTGAGTCAGTGGCGGATCCAGACAAGGCTTCTGAGGAGGGCCAAGCATTCCAAAAAAGGTTTTTGGGGGGGGGGCATTCATTAAAAAAAATGAAATCAATAAAGTGTTATCTCTTTCTATCTCATAGGAGATAGAAAGTGGATCCGCCACTGAGGTGAGTTGAAACGATTTTTACATTATCCAGTGTTATCCAGTATAACTCAGCCAAAAATTGTTCTATTTTTATGAGCTTTGTATTTTTGGATAGGTAGTTTTGTGTAGTATGTGAATCAAAAATGAAAAATGTAAAAAGTTGTAGGAGTTTACGAAAACAATGCAAAATCCGAAACAGTTCCCGGTGTTACAACTCACCATAAAACAATATACTTTAGCAAAAATCCAAACAGTCTCTATTCGATCAAACACAAATTTTTGTAAACCTAGGTGAGTTAAAACAGCCTGTTACAACTCGCCTAGGTGCGAAAAATTGTGCATCGGTTCGAATAATTATTTTTTATTTTAAATTTCGAGACTGAAACAAAAAAAGCAAAACCATTTCATGAAACTAGGATATCCAACAGTTATTAAGGTGAATATTAGAATAACAAAAATATAATATGTGTTGAATAATAAAGAATCAAAATTTCGACCGAAAACTTACTTTTAGTAATTTTTTTGCACACATATTAAATACATCTCAAAAACTTTTCTCAGGTGGTCAAGTAAATTTGCATCAAATGGTAAATCAAAAATGTCATAAATTCACGCTTTTCAAAATTTTTAAAAGGTCATAGCTTTTAAGATCACCTCGGTCTCCCCTACATTATTCATATAACAAGAATTCATAATTTAATCGTAATCAAAAGTTGCATAACAATGATGAAGATAAAAATATTAAAACTCTTAAAGAATCTACAAAAAAATAAAAGAATAGTAAAGCACACAACATACAACTGAAAAAGGCTCTGCTGTTATAAAAGTTATAAAAGTTTTAACAAAGATGTTAAAATTAAAGTTTTAAACACACACAGTGCTTTTACATAGAATAACATTTATTTAGTCAAAATAATAACACAAAATAATGATACATATAATCAAAAATAAAGCTATATAAATAGAAAAACAGATTTTAATTGTGTAAAGATATCAAATGTTTAAAAAGTTTGGACCTAAAAATACCAATACTTTCTGCATTGGTTATTGAACATGGAAGAGAGTTCCACAAAGTTACAGCCGTAACAACAAAAGAATTCTTATACTTTTTCGTTCGACATAGAGGTGCCTTTCCCTGATTAGGACACCTTACTTCCCTCAAAGTAATTTGACTTCTAAAACCAAATTTTTCATATAAATATTTATATTCATATAAATTCATTAAATTTGCTTGAAACTTGTCACTCGACGGCTCTTGGAGTCGCTGATTACGAATCTGTGGTGCAATTTTAAAAATTCAAAATACCAGATCCATTATGGCGGACCAATTTTTAAAAAATTATTGGATTCGGCTGAAACACGTTACTTAGGGGTTCTTGGGGTAGATGATTAGGGAGCGTTCATAAACTATGTAGCATGCTAAGGGAGAAGGGGGGAGGTCGACATTACTACGTAGTTAATACATAGAAACTAAAATTAATTTTGCGTCTTTTGAAATTGCGCACTAATTATAATTGCCCGTAATATCGGATTCACGGGATTGGTTGGTTTCACCGTTTACCGAAGATTTCTGAAAAATTTACAATTTTTAACGGTGTTGCGCAATTGTAGACAGTGATCGCCTTTTTAAAATGGCTGCTTAAACGTAAACGTAATTTCAAAATGATTTTTCTCTTAATTTGGACAGTTATTGCAAAATCGGAAAAAATGCCAGATACCCTGAATTTTTGTTCTTTCATTTGCGCACAAGAAGTAAAAGATTTATTTAGGTACATTTAAAACGACAGGAAGTAAAATAAAAAAATTTTAAACAAATGTGCGTTACATAAAATTACCGCCATTACATTGGATTTTCAATTTCTTGTGCACAAATGAAAGAACAAAAATTCAGTATGTTTGGTATTTTTTCCGATTTTTCAATAACTGTCTAAATTAGGAGAAAAATCATTTTGAAATTACGTTTGGGGTCGTCCATAAGTTACGTAAGATATTTAGGGGGAGGGGGGGGTCTACTAGATCTTACGAACAATAGAAAAAATGGCGCTAATGTATGTAAAATATAAATTTTAAAATAAAATATGAGAAAATCTTTTATTTATTGATTATTAAATGTAGAAAAGAATAAAATATTTTATTCAGAATATTTGACTGTTTTTAATTGACTTACTTGTAATGTGCATATAGTTAAATATGCAGAAAAAGTCTACGTTAGTCTACGCAGGGGGAGGGGGGGAGTCAAAAAGTGACAAAAATAGGTATACGTATAGTTTATGAACGCTCCCTTATGAAATCTGAAGTTTAATTTTCAAAATTCAAAATGGTGGATCCAATATGGCGTATTTTTTTTTAAAGCTCCCTGTATTCGGCAGTTCACGTTTTTCTTAACATGGTAAAAGTTGAGGAAAATTGAAAACATCTTAAAAAATTTAATGGTTAAAGAACGTGATTAACGAGTTTCAACAGAATTTAAAGAATTTTTTTAAAATTCTTTCACCGTATTAGATCCACAATTTTAAATTATGAAAATTGTACTTCAAATTCGTAATCGGATACGCCAAAAACCCCTGAGTAACAAGTTTCCGCTTCATCCTAGGAGCTTTAAAAAAATTATCCACCATCTTGGATCCGACATTTTGAATTTTTTAAAACTGAACTTCAGATTCGTAATTAGCTACCAAGTTGTTTAAGTGTAGGCTAAAAAGTTTCGGTAATATGTCGGTGCAGGAATCTCTATCCAGAACCCTCCCTGTATTTTTACTCAAATGTCTACTTCAAATGTCGAATTTTCGACATTCGATATTTCGGCGCCCCAAAACCGAACAAAACTTGGTTCGATTCGAATTTCGTAGTAACTCGAATGTCGAATATTCGACATTCGAACTAAGCGAAAAAATTCGAACCGTTCGGTTCGAATTATTTTGCACGGGCTCTAGTTTTTATATAATAATAACAATACCGATAAAATATATGGGCAATTCCACGTGAGATTTCAGTCGACCTCTTAAAATCATCCAAAAATATTTTTTTTCTATTCTGTATTGAAAAAAAACAGATACGTATTTTTTTATTATTTTTTTGGAGGCCAAATTTTTGAGTTATGAATTTTCAAAATTTTCGCTTTTTAAATGTAGGTATATTTTTAATGTCAGATAACTCAAAAAATATTGCTTCTTTTCATTTTTTGACAAGAGAAAAAAAGTTTTGTTTTTCTCTCTACTTTTGAATAATCATAACAAAAAATTTTTTTTTTCATTTTTTATTAAAAAAATAAAAAAATTTTATAAACAAATTAATTTTTTTTAACTTTGGGTATGATAAATTTTTAATTTTCTTTTTTTAAAACATACCTGGAAATGATAAGAAGGTTTTGCAAAAAGTTTCAGAGTGGGCCTGACAAGTTTGATGGGTCCAAAAAAATAATTAAGCTGTCCGTGCAGGTCGCACGCACGTGGCACAATGGGATTTTTTTACAATTTATTATTAAAAATTGTCTAGAGCCTACAAATTTTATCGGATTTTGATTATTATTGAATTTTAAGGCTCTAAACAATTTTTAATAATAAATTATAAAAAAATCCCATTGTGCCACGTGCGTGCGACCTGCACGGAGAGCTTAATTATTTTTTTGGACCCATCAAACTTGTCAGGCCCACTCTGAAACTTTTTGCAAAACCTTCTTATCATTTCCAGGTATGTTTTAAAAAAAGAAAATCAAAAATTTATCATACCCAAAGTTAAAAAAAATTAATTTGTTTATAAAATTTTTTTATTTTTTTAATAAAAAATAAAAAAAAAAATTTTTTTGTTATGATTATTCAAAAGTAGAGAGAAAAACAAAACTTTTTTTCTTTTGTCAAAAAATGAAAAGAAGCAATATTTTTTGAGTTATCTGACATTAAAAATATACCTACATTTAAAAAGCGAAAAATTTGAAAATTCATAACTCAAAAAATTTGGCCCCAAAAAAAATAATAAAAAAATACGTATCTGTTTTTTTTTCAATACAGAATAGAAAAAAATATTTTTGGCCGATTTTAAGAGATCGACTGAAATCTCACGTGGAATTGCCCATATATATATATATATATATATATATATATATATGACGTAGGCAAATAGAAGAATTCGTAATTTAGCTAAATGCCTAGGCAATTAGCTAAACGGCGCCGAATAGACAAATGAGCTTCATTATTACTGTTATTCGTCTATTCGCCTGGAAGGATTAGGCAACTAGCTAACTGGCTAGGCATTTAGCTATTCGACAAACGCAGTTTAGGCAAATAGAAGAAAATGATATATTGACAAAATATTTTCATTTATTGAAATATTGGAACGTCTTATTTGCATTATTTTCCGTTAAATATGAGCTATAAATTGTAAACAGAAGATTGAAAGAAAATAAGTTTTATATCCTAATAAATATTACACGGAAAAAATAAATTTAGCAGATTTTACAAAACTGTTACGGAGTAGCGGATACAGATTTTTACGAAACTGAGTTCTATAAAATGTAAGGAATGTTTCAGGATAAAGTACAGAACTTTCGTAGTTTATACTGAATATTTTTGAAGTTTATCCGGAAATATTCCTTACATTTTACAAAACTCAGTTTCGTAAAATCTGCTAAATTTATTTTTTCCGTGTACAAAAATACACATCGTGATAAATTGTAAACAATAATTATTGAAACAAAATAAATTTAATAGCTTTATTAAATGTTAGAGAGGAACATGTAAGAACGAAAATTTATTTAGTATAATAATACTTCTCTTACTCTCTAGAGTGTTTCAAGTCAGGAACACTATGCAACTCGCGCTGTCATCAGAGACAACCTTGTAATAATAAATAAAATAACAAATATTTCAATAAATAAAAATATTTTTTTAATATATATCATTTTCTTCTATTTGCCTAAACTGCGTTTGTCGAATAGCTAAATGCCTAGCCAGTTAGCTAGTTGCCTAATCCTTCCAGGCGAATAGACGAATAACAGTAATAATGAAGCTCATTTGTCTATTCGGCGCCGTTTAGCTAATTGCCTAGGCATTTAGCTAAATGACGAATTCTTCTATTTGCCTACGACATATATATATATATATATATATATATATATATATATATATATATATATACCCAGGCGCGAGCTGACAGTGAGTTCAGGCTTTACGAAGCTTGATTGAGGGTTGGTCAGTATTGGTTGAAGATTGGTGGGACAGCGAAAGCAAGGCTGCTTGAGTCCGGAATAGTAACATCGATGTAAACCTGACGCTCAGTCTTTGTTGAAGACTGGCGTTCAGTCTTCAATCAATGCTGCGGAAGCCGAAAGCAGGACTGAACAAGACTGCTTCCACTGTTCCCAAATTTACACGCTTCTCACGCGTTCATTCAATATAACGTGAATATATTAATTATTATTATTAATAATAAACAGTATTGTTATTAATATATATGTATCTACATATTTAATAACAATAAGTTATTATTATAATAATTATATTATTTTCATATAAATATTATATGACTAACAATAAATGTCATTTAACATAATAATATTGAAAAATAATTTTAGCAAAAAAAACACAATTTGTGATAATTTGTACATTTTTTAACTTCATTTTTGACAGACTTTTATTATTATTTACAAACAAGTTCACAAGTTTTTATTCACAACACTTATTAATTATACAGATTTAATAGTAATTTTATTATTTTATGTAACGCTTATAATGAAAAAATCCGCTCGCATGTGGGATCGAACTCACGTCCCCCCGCCCCAGACGCATTCCGGAAGTCCTAGACGCAACCACTTAAACCGCACGGCCACTGAGTCTCGATGAGACCTCGGGCTAATGTAATATATTAATGCCAGTGCCGTATACTTTGTTACTTATAAGGGCAAAGTGAAAACTATGACTAAAATTTTACACATACTAATCCTGAATTATTTTAATTATTAAAAATGAATATTAAATAATTCATAATAAAATTGTAATCATTACAAAATTCAACTTTTAAAACATTTTACAATTAAAAATATTTAATAGATAATTTAATAAACATCGATAAATAATTGATATTTTTTATTATTCAGTAACAAAATTATTAACATTTATTATTAGATATATTAATAATATATTATTTAAATAAATATAATTTGGAATAATAATGAATTATAATGTTAAATATTATAATTATTATTAATTATAATAATGTTTATTAATTCAATAATAATTATTAATAACTATAATAATTAATTAATAAATAAATAATAATTAATTAAATTAATATTAAAAGTTAACATAATTAATAAAATTATTAAATATGATGCAGTGTCAGGAATATTTATTGCACATTTTAATTATTATTTATTAATTATCTATAGTAATTTTGAAAACATTTATAAAAAAATTTTCCATTTAACTTTCTTTAAATATGAATGTTACAAATAATAATATATTTATACTAAATAAATATAAATATTTATTAATAAATTGATAACTTAATGTTAATTATTATTATTATTTGAAACAATTATTATAATTATAATTATTATAATATTATTTAATTAAGTGAACACGGTAATAAATAAAGATAAACTGAATATTGAGTAAAGATTGATTCAAGCTTGAATCAAGATTAGATGTTCGAGCTTCACTCATAAAGATTGACCGAGTCTTGAATCGAGCATGGGACGAGCATTGGGTCCAATGTTGAACCAATATTGAACTAATATTGATTGACAGTGATGTAAAGACTGCTTCTACTGTGAGTTACCCACACTGAGCGTTCAAGACTCAATCAACCTTTAATCTATCGTCAGCATTGGTCTTTCGGGCCTGGGTATATATATATATATATATATATATATATATATATATATATATATATATATATATATATATATATATATATATATATATATATTGGATATATTGGATATATTTTATATATATGGGCCATTCCATGTCAACCGGATCACTCGCAGACCCAAAATTCAGCGCAACAGAATTATATGTTCTTTGTATCAAAATGTTCGTACAGCCAAGCACTTTCGAATCCAATGTGGCCTTTTCAAAAATTTCAAAATGGCGGCACTATATGACGCATGTAATACACAAAAATAAAAAATCATCCAACAAAATTGTCAATAAAAGTCTTATAAGCCCTTAAATTACTTCCAAATATAATTTTTTTTATGTATTTGCCATCATAGTTTACAAATCTATCAAATCTTACATCAGAATTAAAAAATTAAAAATGGCGGATCCAATATGGCAGACGATATTTTTAAAAATCCTTGAATTTCAATAAAACTTTTTACTCGGGGGTTTTTGGGGTCGCTGATCACTAATCTGAACTCAGATTTTCAAAATTCAAAATGGCGGATCTAAAATGTCGAAGAAAAAAAATTTTTAAATAGTTATATTCGCTTGAAACTTGTTATTTAGGGGTTTTTCAGGTCGCCAAATTCGAATTTGGAGTCACATTTTAAAATACAATATGATGGTTTCAATATTGTGAACAAATTTTGAAAAGGGTGCCAGATTTTAACCTCTTGTGTCATACATTACATTACAACACTGAAGTAAAAAAACAAAAATTCTTATAGGCGTTTTTGGTATTGCTGATTACAAATCTTAAGTTCCTCTTATTTAAGTAACATTATTTTCTTAAATAATTGTACCGTCGGCATTGGCGTTACCCGATGTACACCGCGGGGAGGTTGCACGATCGGAAAATAAACAAGTAGTAAAAAATTTGAAAATTAAAAATTGTGAATAAAATAACAACGCCTGTAAAAATAATAATAAATTAATGAATTAAAAATGAGTTAATAATTAATTAATTATTAACCACTTCACTGGCAGGGCGTTCCAAATGGCGTTCCACGCGCCGAGGCCCAGACTAGCAAAAACACCGAAATGGCGTTCCTAATAAAACTTTATTTTTAAAGAGTGTTACTTAAGAGTTACTTTTAGCTTCTACAAAGCAATATTTCTACATATAGTTTAGACATCAGGGAACAATATTATCACAATAGAAATTTTCAGTTTTAGAGTTTTTTTCATGTTTCTTCGAACGTTGAAATACTCTATTTTTACCACTTTTCAACAAATGGCGTTCCACTTTCTTTTAATTTTTACGCAGTAAAACTCATATTTTTTATTTAAAATAATGTATTTATATACAAGAATATATTGTAATAATTATAATAATAATTATAACAATAATAGTAATTGTTATTATTAATAATTATTATTTTATTTATCAATTATTTATATTTATTTTTTATTTCTTACATTATTATTATTAGAATATAATATTGTATATAAATACATTTTTTAAATAAAAAATATGAGTTTTACTGCGTAAAAATTGAAAAAAAAGTGGAACGCCATTTGTTGAAAAGTGGTAAAAATTGACTATTTCAACGTTCAAAAAAACATTAAAAATCTCAAAAACTGAAACTTTTATTGTGATAATCTTGTTCCCTAATGTCTAAACTATAGAAACATTGCTTTGTAGAAGTTAAAAGTAGTGTACACTCTTAAAAAATAAAGTTTTATTAGGAACGCCATTTCGGTGTTTTTGCCAGTCTGGGCCTCGGCGCGTGGAACGCCATTTGGAACGCCCTGCCAGTGAAGTAGTTAATTAATAAACAATTATTGTCTGTCAATTAATTTTTTTAAACGCATAAATATTCTATCATTATAGGAAAGTATAGGCAAAAAACCATTTTTGGAAATCATCAAAGTTACTATAAATTTTGCATTTGTTTAAATATTTAATTATTGAAAATTTACAACATTTCCAACATAACAATGAAATTAGCATAGTTTAAAAAAATTTTAATTATAATTATAAAAATCAGAGATTATAAATCAAAATTATAAAAATCAGATATTACATTCGTAATTAGCTATCCTAAAAACCTTTAAGTAACGAATTTTTTTTTTAAATCTGGCACCTTTTTCAAAATGTGTTTACAATATTAAAACCATCATATTGTATTTTAAAATGTGACTCCAAATTCGAATTTGGCGACCTGAAAAACCCCTAAATAACAAGTTTCAAGCAAATATAACGATTTAAAAATTTTTTTTCGTCGCCATTTTGGATCTGCCATTTTAAATTTTGAAAATCTGAGTTCAGATTAGTGATCAGCGACCCCAAAAACCCCCGAGTAAAAAGTTTTATTAAAATTCAACGATTTTTAAAAATATCGTCCGCCATATTGGATCCGCCATTTTAAATTTTTTAATTCTGATGTAAGATTTGATAGATTTGTAAACTATGATGGCAAATACATAAAAAAATTATATTTGGAAGTAATTTAAGAGCTTATAAAACTTTTATTGACAATTTTGTTGGATGATTTTTTATTTTTGTGTATTATATGCGTCATATAGAGCCGCCATTTTCAAATTTTTGAAAAGGCCACATTGGATCAGAGATGCCAACGAGTGTCCCCAAACGCAACTGCGCTTGCGCTTCAAAAATTCCCTTATTGGTTAATTTAAGCGCGTCAGTTTAAAACTCTCTATATAAGACTATAAGAATACAAGAGAAAATGAAAGTAAAAATATATTCTTTTTTTATATATAAAAAAAATATAATACTATAGGGAGTTATAAAAATTAATAATAATAATTATTATTATTTAATTATAAATTATTATTAATAAAATTTATAATTTTTTTTTGAACATATGAATAAAAATTAATACATATTAAATAACTGTTAATATTATTTATTAATGGATTAATAATAATTGTTATTAATAAATTTTTATAATTAATTAAAAAAATGTAGGTATATTGAAATTTTTGTTTTTAAATATAAAAGTAATAAATAATATTTATTTAAGAACAAATATTTTATATAATAATAATAATTATTATTATTATTAATTTTTATAACTTCCTATAGTATTATATTTTTTTTTATATATAAAAAAAGAATATATTTTTACTTTCATTTTCTCTTGTATTCTTATAGTCTTATATAGAGAGTTTTAAATTGACGCGCTTAAATTAACCAATAAGGGAATTTTTGAAGCGCAAGCGCAGTTGCGTTTGGGGACACTCGTTGGCATCTCTGCATTGGATTCGAAAGTGCTTGGCTGTACGAACGTTTTGATACCAAGAACATATAATTCTGTTGCGCTGAATTTTGGGTCGGCGAGTGATCCGGTTGACATGGAATGGCCCATATATATAAAATATATCCAATATATCCAATATATATATATATATATATATATATATATATATATATATATAAACAAAACACTGCTTCCAAATAAATAAAAGCAGATAAAAGTACATATTTATATTTTGGACCCAAAACGGCAACTGCCAAGCCATCCCTTGGAAAACCTTGCTTGCCATAGGACTCGCCAAATTCCGATGCCTTTGCTGTTCTTGTCTAGCCTAAACCATATTGTTCACCCCAAGTCGAATGAACGTATGTTTAAAAAACATTTTGGAAGTTACCTATCTTCCACGTTGTTTTAGAAATCACGTAATTTAGTGGATTCTTTCATAAACTACGTATCTTTTTGTTCGGTGCAAAAACTACGTATCTCTGACAGTCGCTTTAGAAACTACTTAAGTTTAATAATAATAATGATTCTATCACTCGGTTTACAAATTAATTAAGTATTGAAGTCAACAATCACTCCGAGTCAAGCTAATGGAAAAATTAAAACCATTCCTTTAACGATTTCAACATCACCATTTGCTTAAGTTTGCTGAAATTTCAGCAAACTTAAATAGTTTCTAAAGCGTCTGTCAGAGATACGTAGTTTTTGCACTGAACAGAAAAGATACGTATAGTTTTCAAAAGAATCGTCTAATTTACGTGATTTCTAAAACAACGTGGAAGACAGGTAACTTTCAAAATGGTTTTTAATCATACGTTCATTTGACTTGGGGTGAACGAAATGGTTATCATATGGTCCTTGAACCGCCTAAATCTTAGAGTCTCTTTTGTCCCGCAAAGTCAGATTCAAAAGCAAATTTAAAACCTTTCAGGAAATTCCCACTACGACATATATTTGACGCAAAGAACTGTTTATTTAATAGTATAAAATAAAATACTTAGACTCAGAAAATATTTACTGAAACTGGCTATAAGCACTGTTATCAAAATTACACTACCTTATAAATTTTTTGTTTTAGTAAAAGTCACTCTTATCATTGATTGTGAAATATCAAGAATTCATTGGTTCCCGTGTGGAAAATGAAAATTGGTCCTAGCCAGGTCCTACCTATTTTGCCCTGCTAATAGCTTGGTTGGCTAGGTTAACAGTGTCCTAGGTTGGCAGTGTAGGTTTGACCAACAATGGCTGGTGATGCGATTCTAGCCTGGTCCTAACTTGGGAGCCTAGTTAGGACCAGTTTATTTATATATTATATTATAATTTTAATTAGTTTATAATATTTGCTAAAGAAATAACCTAAATTATTAATAATAAGTATTAGTTTTAATTAATTATTATTTTTTAAAATTAAATGATGACCAAAAGCGAATTCATAAATAATGTTAGTATATGTACAGATTAATATATATTCCTATAATATATACATTAAAAATTATTAAAAAATTAGAAATTTGTTAATTAAATTATTTTACAGTATATATAATCATTAAATTGCATACTTATACGAATACAATGCAGAAAAATCGGAATAAACGCAAACCTAAGAAGTCAATAAAATTTAACGCACGCGGGAATCGAACCTACGACCTACGGACTACGAGACTAACGCCCTAACCACTATGCCAATGAAACTAGTTGAGACCAAAATTTTTATTGTCAGTGAGTTGTGGACTTGCTTTTGATGATTCAATATAGTAATTATTGACACTAATACACGATAATAAATAAAAAAATAGTTTAACAACAACAATAATAATAAAATAATATCCAAATATAAAAATTCAAAAATTAATATTTTTATATTATATCAAGAAAAAAAATATCTATACATTTTCGATAAAAACAGGTTTTTTATTGTTCTCAATTATTTTAACATTAATTTCTTGGTCTAAAAAAAATATTCGTCTTTTGGACTTGGAAATTTTTCCTAATTAATTAAGCGGGTGATCCACTTTTTAAAAAAATGTCAAAAAAATTTATATTAAAAAACACGTTTTTCATTATTCTAAATCATTTTAAGCATTCATTTTTTGTTTGCAAAAAATTTTTTAGACTTGGAATTAGAAATTTTTGCTAATGAAACTAGGAAGCCCAGGTAGGTCCTGGGTTGGACCTGGGTGGGTCAGCCCACATTCGAATTGCAATATCTCTTAGTGTTTAGCACCAACTTAAACGAAACTTAAAATCAGCGAACGAAATTAGAAATATATTTCGACGGTTTAGAGTGCAAACCTGCTAACTCCACTTTTTATCAAATTTGAGATTCTTTTTGTATTTGATAGATAAAGAGGTGATACATCAGCCAAGTAAACAGTTTGACGAAATTATGTCTCTAAATTGCTAAAAAAGTGTTGTGAGTAAAACAGCTAACTCCATACGTGTCAAATTGCACTGCTATAACTCCACATAATATATTGTATTGTATTGAAATGTGTCTATATTTTGAGTGTAAGAGATATCAATTAAAATATATTTCAAAAGGAAGTACTTATTATTATTAAGTAGCATTGTGTTATTCTATTAATAAAACAAATATACTAAAAGTTTTCTTCCATAAGAATATAATTTAAAAATACGTTTGAAAAGTTTTTTGACTCTCCTGAAAAATTTCATAAATGTGAGTTAGCAGGTTTGCACTCTAAACCGTCGATTTGACTAATGATAATTATATTGCAGTCTGTATCTGTTTAAATAAATAAATAAATTTTGCTGTTTTATTAACTTTTGTAACAAATTACTTAAAAATTTGCAGTTTTTTATCTAACTTCGCGATTATTACACTTGAGTAGTAAAATATGAAGATAATTTATAATTTTAACAATTCAGCAATTGTTTAAACAAAAAATTGTTGTTATTTATTAATTCTTAAGACAATAAAGCGTTTAGACACTTGTAGTCTTTTAACCCTTTCGTGCCCCCGGCGAATCCAGCGGTTGGATTTGCTTCCAAATTGGTACTCGGGGGTTTTCGGGGTCGCAGATTGCGAATCCGAAATCAGATTTTAAAAATTTTCAAAATTCAAAATGGCGGATCCAATACGGCGGACAAGATTTCAAAAAATTGCTTCTATTTGCTTCAATATTGTTACTCGGGGGTTTTTGGGGTCGCTGATTACGAATCCGATGTCAGTTTTTCAAAATTCAAAATGGCGGATCAAATATGGTGGACAAGATTTTAAAAAAATTGCTTGAATTTGCGTCAATATTGTTACTTGAGGGTTTTCGGGGTCGCTGAGTGCGAATCAGAAGTCAGATTTAAAAAATTTTTAAAATTCAAAATGGCGGATCCAATATGGCAGACAAGATTTTAAAAATTGCTTCTATTTGCTTCAGTTTAAGTTTTATTGATTAAATAGTAAAAAAAATAATCCATGCTCAATTTTGTAGAAAATATGTTTTTGAATCCACAAAAAATTGTAAAATGAAAAAATTAATTTTTATAATTTTTTAAAACATTTTTAATAAAACTTTTTATTTACCATTGTTATTCTATTATGGCCCAAGTGCGAAATGCCAAGACTGCAAAAACGGCCCATTATTGGTTCAGTAATGTCTGCCGAGAATTGGCAGTAGTTACTGGGCCATTACTGGTGTTCAAAACGTCCCATTGATGGGCCAAGGATGGCGCCGATGGTCAGATTTTCAAATTTTTTAGGATTGGGCCAGCTCTTGGCCGAATAATGGCACATTCACGGCAAAGTTGATCAATCTTTAATGGCAAAATTCAATTGCCAGTGATGTGACGACGATCGGCCCATTAATGGCACTTTAATGGCAAAAATTTTGTATCTTTGATGGCAAATTATAATTGCCAATATTGGGACGTAGCTTGGCCCAATAATGGCACAGTATCGGCCAGTGTAGTGTAGTTTATAAGAACCCTTTTGCTTCCTCGACTTCACGTCAGAGTAGCAGAATGGTCAGAGTGTTAGGCTGTGGTGCGTCAGGTTCAGGTATCGATCCCCGCGAGCGGTAAGAATTTTTCAAATATTTGTAAGTTTGTGATTAATCTAGGGAAATAAACTGTATAAATATTATGAATTAATTAGTTAATTAAATAAAAATTTTTTTTTTTATTTTTTCAACACTGGGGAGTAATGGCAACCAATAATGGGCCATTAATGTTTACCGAGAATCGGCCGATGATTGGCTGCCGACGGCCTACCGCGGTTAACCTCCCGACAGTCGGGCCACTATTGTCTGCCAAGAGTAGGCACTGACAATGCCGTCACTGGGCCAGTTTTGGGCCGTTTTTAATTTCGCACTTGGGGGTGTATCGAAATTCATTTGCATAATTTTGTAACTAATTTCAGATCATATTTTAATTCTAGGTTTTTTGTATATTTTAATGTTTAGATAAAAAATTAGGATCTGAAATTAATAATAAAATAAAAAGTTTTCTTTAGTAATGTATTGCTTAAACGGCTTGTTCAAATAAGCGCGTCATTCATGATATTTTCGCGTCTTAACACAAAAAGATGATAGTAAAAATTGGAAATCAATCTGCCACCATTTGCGAAGTTAGGAATTTATTTTTAAAAAACACCTGTTTTTGAAAAATGTCAACGGAAACTTTGTCACATTTTATGATATTGTTTTTTTCATTAGTGATTCCGAATATTTATTTACGTGAGTGTTTTCCAGAGTGGAATTTCCTGCTGAACACGAATATCGTATTTATTTTAAATTAAATTCACGTCTTTTCACAAAAAATTAGGAAAAATTAAAATATGGGCTCCTTTTTCCCCCACGGGGCAAGGATAGTTAGAGCTAATATGGCACGGTACAATCCTGCTAATGCGACTGTAAATTATAAAAAAATGTTTAGTTGTTCTTTTGAGGCTAATATACAGAATAGTGAGTAATTATATACGGAAAACAAAGCTTATATTGACCAAGAAATTTGTAGTTGTCTGAAGAAAATTAGTTAAAACTGAGATTCAAGTTCAGACGAACTTTAATGCAAGAATTAAAATTCAGGAAATGTTCAAAACATATTGTTAATACTTCAGATATCAATATTGAATAGTCTAAATCGAAAAAAATAAAGGGAACGAAAATCTACTGATTTTTTATAGCATTCGGATTCTTTAACTATCCTTGCTCCAATTGATTCGTTATCAGCGACTCCAAAAACCCCCGAGTAGCAGTTTTGAAGCAAACCCTTAAAACCCCCAAGTAACGTTTTTAAAGCAAATTCAAACAAATTTTTGAAAATCTCGTCCGCCCAATTGGATCCGCCATTTTGAATTTTGAAAAACTGACATCGGATTCATAATCAGTGACCCCGAAAATCCACAAGTAACAATTTGGAAGAAAAATCCAAGCAATTTTTTGAAATCTTGTCTGCCATATTGAATCCGCCATTTTGAATTTTGAAAAACTGACATCGGATTCATAATCAGCGGCCCCGAAAACCCCAGAGTAACAATAATGAAGCAAATTCAAGCAATTTTTTAAAATTTTGTTCGCCACATTGGATCCGCCATTTTTAATTTTTAAAATTTTTAAGATCTGACTTCTGATTTGCAATCAGCGACCCCTAAAACCCCCAAGTAACAATATTGACACAAATTCAAGCAATTTTTTAAAATCTTGTCCGCCATATTAGATCCGCCATTTTGAATTTTGAAAAACTGACATCAGGTTCGTAATCAGTGACCCGGAAAATCTCAGAGTAACAATTTGGAAGCAATTTTGATAAAATTTAAAACAATTTTGAAATATGTTTTAAAATTTGTCGGGCATATTAGATCCACCATTTTGAATTTTTGAAATCTGACTTAAGATTAGTAATCAACGACCCCAAAAACATAAAAAATTAACTGTTGTTAAAAATTATTCACTAAATGTTAATGAAATGCATAGTTTGTAACATAACTGTTTTGTATAAGAAACAGTCAATGTTTATTATATATTGTTTAAAATAAATATTACAACTTTTTGTAATTTACTATTCTTTTAATTGTAGCCACATCCATTCGGAATAGAAAGCAATTTAGCGCATATTAATTGGTTAATTTTTATAAGAATTACATAAAATTTTTTAAGTGGGACATATATGTCCCGGAGGCACGAAAGGGTAAAAATTTTGCAATTAACTAATCTGAGTATTTACTTATTGCAAAATTAGAAAAAACTGCTAGTTTCTAGGTTGATTGTGTAAAAAAATAGTAAATAACAATTATTTGTTTAAACAATTGCTGAATTAATAAATTAATAAATTAACTTTATTTTATAGTATTTGTATAATTTTCTGATTTATGTTAAACAATAAATTGTTTAAACAAATATGATTATCAATTAATTTTATTAATATTAATTGAGAATATTTATCAATTTTTACATGTTTTTCATGTATCAATTTTGACACTTCATTTTCCTAAAAAATTTTCTAAGTCATAACTGGATCTCCTACCCAGCAAACACGTTATATAAGTATTCTATAACAGTGAGGTTACAGTGTTATAGAACATTTGTTCCTAACTAGTTATAGATCTGTGATAGAACCTGATTGTAACAGAGTTCTAGAACATAGTTACAAGTTAGTTACAGAATAGTTCTGTATTATGCTTATGTCACAGTTCTATCACAATGTGATGTAAGAGTTACATAACTTTAATGTCGCAAATTTTCTGTAACTGTTGTTCCAACCTTGTTCTATAACTGTGTATGAACATTGTTGTGTAATTGGTCTAAATATCTGTTGCAATGCAGTTCTGTAATATACAGTTTAACATTGTCTGAACAATGTTAAACTCTTCTAACAAATTTGGTGTAGTTCATATTATTTTTAATATAATATAATATAATTCGTAATAATTTATAAAAAATACCTATATGGGTGATTCTTCATTAAGTGGTCACTTTTGCTTCCCCTCTGTTTCCTATTTAATAACTTGAAAAATTGTTATCTAATCTACTTCAAACTTTTGCATAATTAATCTTCAATATGTTTTTTAGTAATATCATAATTGAAAAAATTTTTTTAATTAAAACAAAAGTTGTAATTCAATTGCAAATGTTCAAAAAATGCACATTTGTCGTTTCTCCACACATGAATCATGAAGTTTAATATGTTTTATTTTGCACAAACTTTATTTTAAACGTTTTTTTATTTATTCTATTCGAAAGTTCATCTCAAAAACTAAGTTTTAGTGTGTCGTTTTCTAATTTCCATTAAAAAATCTGTGTAAAAATATTTTTTTACTATTTTCCCCAATCTTTTTTTATTTAGAACTGGAGTTTACAATTTCATTGATTTTCATTAATTTTATTCCCTTTTTTAGTGCGATTTTATTTGCCATTAATATTATTAAGTTAATAAGTTGTATTTATGTTAAATTTGCAAAAAGAAATATAATTTTTAGATTTAAAACTACAAAAGTTACTATTATTTTATAGCGTATTTTAATGGTATGTAACTCCATACCCGACAAAATTGCCGAATTCTAAATGTATAAAAAAAAATAAAAATAATAGTGATTTAGAGTAAGCAAATGTCTTTAATAATCTGCAAAAATTGTTTATTTTTATGAATTTTTACGGTTTCAATGAATTTTTTTCTTTGATTTGTAAACTCCAGTTCCTGTAAACTCCAGTTCCTAATTTCGTTTCGCGTAATGGAAGTGTTTTGTTTTCTTGAATAAATATTATTAACCTCGATTAACCTGTAGCAAAACAAGTAATTTCAATAACAGGTATGAGTAAAAATATTATTTATTTATTTATTAAAGCAGTTTAAAGTAATTATTTGCTTATTTACACTATTTATAATTATTCACAGTCGAAAATTAACTTTTTCAAATAAATTATTTAACCTTTAAATTACAAATTTTTAAATTGTTTGTATATAAAACTAAAGAAAGAATTAAACTCAAATATCTATAAAATAATCATTTTCAAGCTTTATTAAAAAGATCTAAATAAAAAGTTTCCAAAAAATTTAATTAAAAAAGAAAATTTTAACATATTCAAAAGTTACCACTTTGTGGAGAATCACTCATATAGTAATTATTGGAAACAAATTGCTTTCTTATTTCTTTTATACTACTATCAGTAGCATTTTTTACTCTATCTTTAAATTTTCTTCAGTTTTATTATTCTTCTAGTGACTATTTAAACAATATTATTATGTATAAAAGTCTCATAAATGTTTTAAAGGTGCATGTAATGTAATCGAGAATGTAATTATTCGTTAATTGTTTGACATTATTATTATTCGTAATAGCAAATTTTTTTGATAAATTAATTTCACAAAGAATTTTGTAAAATCTATTTATATTTAAATGAAAAAATTATAGAATATAAATTTGTTATAAAAATGTAGAAATTTCATTAATTAAGCTTAAATTTATTGCTTTAATCTTTCATTTAAAAAGTAATTTTTAAGCCTTTCCTTATGCTTGTAACTTTGAAAATTTACATTTTTCAATTAACATTATTAAATATAATGTATATTATACATAACATAATTATACTATTGTTGCAAATACAGTATCCTTTTTCAAGTTACAAAGCACATTTTCATAGTTCCTTCGTTATATATGTAAATTCTAAACTTCCTTTCATGAGCCTCCGTGGCGCAGTTGGTAGAGCGTTTGATTTATAATCCACTCCTAGCTGCGTCTTGCGTTCGAGACCTCGTGGTTGTAAATATTTAAATAAATAGCAAAACAAATTTTCTTCGACATGTATAAATATTCCGGGTATGTATGACATGCGGGAACAGCGTGGAATATTTTTTTAATTTTAATTAAAATATTTTTTAATGACAGATATGAGTAACAGAAATTTGTAACTGTTCTAGAACTGTGACAAGTATCTTCGTCACCATGTTACAGATCTGTTACTTAACTGTGACAACCTTCTGACTACGACATTTTGCGTACCCAGTGAGTCCCCTGTGAGTCACCAGTTACATCACATGTTCTTCAATTATTTGTCACAGATCTGTAACAGATCTGTAACAGTGTTTGCTGGGTAGCTAGTACCAAGTTAGGACCAGCCCAGGATATATAAAAAGGGGTTGCCAAGTTAGGTCCAAGCTAGGGCCAATAATCATTTTAGGCATAGCATGGTGATTTCCACACGGGTTCTCATGAGTTCATGAGCTATAAACATTTCACATTACATTTGGAAAGTTTCTTCACAAAATGCTTTCTGAAGGTTCTTACAGAATTCAGACTTTAAAATTTTCATACTGGAATATTAATAAGATTCGAATAAAAATGTTTATTACAAACAATTTTATTTCATGTCATAATATAAATCAAGTCTGTTTTAATGAATCAAAATAATTATAATTGTAACTCTTTTTGTATTAAAAGAAAATATTGTCAAATTTTTTTCACTAGCATTTAGGAACATTAAAAAGCACAATATATAAATAAAACAAATAATTTTGTTTTGTACAGAAAATATTTTTCTTAATTGAGAATAAAGTCAATTTTCAATATATTTCACAATAAGCATTGAAAATGCAATAATCGGCTTTGAATTCATTTATACATATATAGAGAATTACTTGATAATAATACATATATTGGAATTCAAAGATCAATGAGAATGAATGTAGGGTAATCGAGAATTAGGCGTTTCACTAAATTCTTTTTTCTAATGACATGCGCTAACTTATCAAAGGCGCACTCGCGAGAGACAGGAAGAGAGAAAGAGAGAGAAGTAAATTACTACACATATATACACATAAAGTACTCACGGACTTTTACGAAATTCGTGATAGGAATCTTTAATGAATAACAAATCACAACACTAACTAAACATTAAAAGTATATAGTAGTTGCTCACGTTTCCGATTGTGAAATGAGGGAGAACATTTAATTGGTTTTAAGAGACTTACTCGCTTTGTTTATTTCTTCGCTGCCAAACATTATTCGCCAAAACTTTCGTCGAGAAATAAACTTCTAATCCACCTGAAAAAGTGATGACAAATTTTTTTATTATTTAATTACATTATAAAAATATAATAGCGCATTACAATTTTGTTAAATAATAATCTGTAATAGCATTAATTTAATTATGATAATTATCAATATACATATTAATATACATATTACGTGTCCTTATACTGTGCAGACGAAAAAGGATTCGGCAGATAAACAATATGTACAATTTTAAATCTGAATAACTCAATCAATTTAGAGTGTTTTAAAAAATATTGGGGGACTATTTTATTCAAAATATCCTTAGGAATCTATTTAATAATATAATTTTATTATAATACAATGTTATTATATATATACTAGCGATATATCCCTCGCTCGCTATAACGCTCGCTCGGTTATGTTTAAACTCATTTGCATTACTTATTTATTAACTTATTATTGAAATTTTTTTATTTATTTCATATATATATATACATACACTACCGGCAGAGATTGTCGGTACGAACGATGGGCGAGCTACGAAAAGTTGCTGCCGAAATTAAATTAACATATTTTATTATTGAAAAATGATAGAAACTTGGTTCTTGGATCGTTTAAAAGCCAATTAAATTCTGCGTCGTTTGATATATAAATGAAAATTATTTGATATTTTTGAGAGATTTTATCACCTAAAAGATTTTGAAAAAAAATGATTAATTTTTCTATTTTTGTGCACCATGTTTGTGTGGCTGCACATTCTAGAAATATTTAGAGAAAAATTTTAAACTCTAGCAACATAATGTTTAAAGTCTCAGCTTTTATTTGAGCCTTGAAAATTGAAAATCCGTTCAGTAGTTTTTGAAATATCTAAAAAAATGTCCAAGCATGTTGTTTTATAATTTAGGCGGTGATACACACTTATTGCACTCTCGCTGCTCACCTGGTTCGTTGCAGCAGGGCCGAATAAGCGGCATATAGAGTGGGGGTCATATTTGGAGCCCTTTTTAAGTTTTTTGTAATTTTAGATTTAATATTCATTAAAAATTTAATAATTGTTAAAGTTAATTATTATATATATATAAGTAAGTTATCATTTTACAAACTTTCATGATCAAATAGTCGTTTATTTCTACGTACAAATTTTCACTTTTCTAACTTTTTTTTTTAAATTAAACGACTATTTGATCATGAAAGTTTGTAAAATGATAACTTATTTATATATATATATATATATATATATATATATATATATATATAATAATTAACTTCAACAATTATTAAATTTTTAATGAATATTAAATCTAAAATTACAAAAAACTTAAAAAGGGCTCCAAATATGACCCCCACTCCATATGCCGCTTATTCGACCCTGCCGCAACGAACCGGGTGAGCAGCGAGAGTGCAATAAGTGTGTATCACCGTCTAAATTAAAAAACAACATGCTTGGACATTTTTTTAGATATTTCAAAAACTACTAAACGGATTTTCAATTGTCAAGGCTCAAATAAAAGCTGAGACTTTAAAGATTATGTTACTACAGTTTAAAATTTTTCTCTAAATTTTTCTAGAATGTGCAGCCACACAAACATGGTGCACAAAAATAGATAAATTAATCAATTTTTTTTCAAAATCTTTTAGGTGATAAAATTTTTCAAAAATATCAAATAATTTTCATTTATATATCAAACGACGCAGAATTTAATTGGCTTTTAAACGATCCAAGAACCAAGTTACTATCATTTTTCAATAATAAAATATGTTAATTTAGTTTCGGCTAAAAAAATTTTATATTTACTTCTATTATATGGATAATATAAAGATGGTAAAATAAGATTTTATGATTTTGGCCAATCGGGAATTATAAATTATCATATTTAATAAAAATTATTAAAAATTAAAAAAAAAATTATTAGAAAAATTAAATTATCTTTAAATTTTTAATAACTTTTCTAATAATTTTTATTATATATGATAATTTTACCATCTTTGTCATCAATTTTGTAGTAACATAACGTCCTGCAAGTAAAAAATTTGTCGTTTGACATAGACTTTGACGTCCTATTTGACGCCCTATTTGAGGGGGCAAGCTCTGACTCGACCGTTTGTAGACCTGTAGGTGAAACACAGGTCAAATGTTGATGTAATGTAATGGCCAACATTAAGGGCTTCTTTTTAAACCTGCAGGTCAAAAAATAGGTAAAATTAAACATGTTTTTTACGTAATGTAGGGGCCCACATAGGGACCACTTTTTGACATATAGGTCAAATTAAACATGGATTTTGACATAATGAAAGAGCCCACATGGAGACCACTTTTTAACCTATAGGTCAAATTAGACATATATTTTGACGTAATGTGAGGCCGTTATTGGGCCTTTTTTTGATCTATAGATCAACAAATAGGTCAATTTTGACATAAATTTTGACGGCCTCTTTGGGAAACGGCGCCCTTACAGAATCTTGAAACAGCGGCGGCGGCGATATCTTTTTGTAATATAGGGGAGACCGGGGTTACTTGGCGCACTTTTTACTCTTTGTTGTTTAACTAAAAAATATTTGCTTTTTTTAAATTCCTATTGCACGGAAAACTTACTGCAACATCTCAGCTTCAATTTAAAACAAAAAAAATTGCAATCTATTTGATAGTTTTTTTTTATACCACTTTATTCAAAGCTATGTAAAGTGCGCCAAGCAACCCCGGGCCGGGGTTGCTTGGCGCACCACCCGGGGTTGCCTGGCGCATGACTAAAAAATAATTAAATTATACGATTTAAAGTTGAAACATTATATGATATAGTAAAATAAGTTTTTTACTGTCATTTTACAATAAAAAAATTTAAAAAATGGTCATATTTAATTACAATTAAGAACATTTTTCGTGTAATCGTAAAATTATAGAAAACTTTTATAAAATATATGCTGTGAATTTTTAAAAAACGCACCCTTCACTAAAATTTTTAAACAAAATAATTATATTTTTAATAAAGAAATAATAATTTATGAAATTTTAACATTTGAGATCTTTTATGGTATATATAACTAAACCAGGTAACCCCAGCCAAATCGCGCCTAGTAACCCCGGAGGTACTTTTTATATATTTATAAAGTTTTTACTAATAACATTAATAAAAATCAAAGATTCTTTATTGTCCCTAGAAAACAAATAGTTAGAGCTCAAAACTTGATATTTGAGCTTTATTTGAAATCATTTCCTAAAAAGATATAACAAAAAAATGAGGAGGTGAAAAATTTACTTTTGAGTACCAAAATCAATTATTTTAATTTATACGCCACAATAATTAATTAATAAAAATGAAACTTTGTACAAACTTAGAGTTCATTAAGTACTTGAACTTAAGTGGAGAGAAAAAATTATTCAACTCAAAATTTTTGAAAAAACTCGAGTGCGCCAAGCAACCCCTGCGTTAAGTAGCCCCGGTCTCCCCTAGGTACCCGTGCAGAAATCGCCACTTTTGTTCCCGATTACCGCCCTGGCCCCGGTCGGGATTTCATGATCTGGCCCCGACTTCGTGGCCCCGACCAGGACCAGGCCGGGCTTGCCCAAGGATCTACAAACAGCGCACAATGGGATTTTTTTTACAATTTACTGTTCAAAACTGTCTACAGCCTACAATTCTTAACCGGTTTCAGTATTCTTTATTTTAAATTAAAGGCGAATAAATTCTTAAGACATCCCTTAAGGTCAATTTTTTAGTTCTTAATTGTTTATAATTTTTATTTTCAATCAAAGTTAACAAATTAATACAATTGAGGCCTTGGATCCAATAACTCGCCCGACGCTCGAAGGCACGCGCTAATACCAGTCGGGTATCAGTGAGTGGCCCAGAGGCGCTCGCTGCTCACTGACTGACAGTTGCGCGTTCCTCCGAGCGTCGGTCGAGTTATTGGATCCAAGGCCTCAATTTTTCAAAAAAGGAGGCTTATTTTCTTATTCCGTTGCTGCATATGATCTGAATCAGTTCAAATTAGTACAATATGACCACCATACAATTAATAAAACAGAAAGTAATTTATATCAATTGTTGCAAACAATATTAATTAACAAATAGTTAACTTTGATTTCTTTCCACTAAAAAATGTTTTTTTCACCTTTTCTTTTTAATTTAAGTTCATTTAAAGAATATTTGTCCTTTTTGATTATAAAATAACTTATTTAAATTGTTATAAACAATATTAATTAACAGATAGTTAACATTGATTCCTATTCCACTAAAAATTTTTTTTTCACATTTTCTTAATAATTTAAGTCTATTTAAAGAATATTTGTCCTTTTTGATTAAAAAATAACTTATTTAAATTGTTATAAACAATATATTAAATAAAAAATAGTTATGTAACTTATGCTCCTGTCCACCAAAAAAATTTTTTTTAACGTCTACTTTTTAATTTAAGTTCATTTTAAAAATATGTGTCCTTTTTGTTGAAAAAATAACTTATTTAAATGGTTACAAATAATATTAATTAACAAATAGTTAATTTTTGTTCCTTTCCACCAAAAATTTTTTTTTCACGTTTACTTTTTTATTTAGATAATGTTAAAAGACCACGGATATATAATATTAAATATTTAAATAAGTTATATTATAAGCAAAAAAGACATATATTCTTTAAAAGAACCTAAGCAAAAAAGAAAATTTGCAACAAAAATTTTCTGTTGGACAGGATCATAAGTTAATTATTTGTTAATTAATATTGTTTACAACAATTTAAATAAGTTATTTTTTAATCATAAAGGAAAAATATTCTTCAAATGAACTAAAATTAAAAAAAAATGTGAAAAAAAATTTTTTATTGGAGAGGAATCAAAGTTAACTATTTGTTAATTAATGTTGTTTATGACAATTGAAATATATTACTTTATGGGTTTTTAATTGTCTGCTGGTAATATTGGATTAATTTGAACTGATTTAGAGCATGTGCAGTAACGGAATAAGAAAATAAACGTCCGTTTTTAAAAAATTGTGTTAATTTGTTAACTTTGATTGAAATTTGAAAATAAAAATTATAAACAATTAAAAACTCAAAAATTGTCCTCGAGGGATGTCTTAAGAATTTATTCTCCTTTAATTTAAAACAATAGGACAAACGCACCAATTGTCGAGAGTGAACCATTTGTCGATGTTATCATGGTGATAACCAAAAATATTGCCTAAAATGTTAAATTTATTTGTGGTTATAATATTAACATATTACTTTTGACATTTATAACTCTTAAAAACTCTTAATTATTTTTCACACTTAAATTGAAATTCCATGTTTAAGGCAAAAAAATAAATTATTATTAATTAATAATTTTTAGTATTATTGTGAATTATTAATAATAAAAAAATTTTTATTATTTTAAAAAATAGTTAAATTATAAATAATAGAGAATAAATAATTAAATTAATAACTTTTACCATATTATTATGATAAACATATTAATTTATATATATATATATATATATATATATATATATATATATATAACATACATTTTTAATAATTTTTCTATAAATAAATATGATACAGTCAATTTATTATGATAACACTGTATATAACGGTCCCATGATTTAAAAGGAAGTTTAAGCGAGGTCGCTTCCAAGCTTGCGTGGCTATGCGGTATGTGTATTCGACTTGCGTCCTCGAGGTCTAGGGTTCAGTCCCCCGTGTGTGCGATATTTTTCCGTCTTAGTTTTAAGTGTTTTATGTATAATTCTTAATAATGTTACATAAAGTATAGGTTTAAATAATTATTAACAATAATAATAATTATAAATAATTATTAATTTAAATAAGATAGTCTGTCTAAATTAATGAAAGAAAATAAGAAAAATATTTTTTTTAAAAACTTAGTTCAATAAAAGCAATTCTAATAATTATTTACATTTTTAATGACACTCATAAAAGTTTATTTACTACAAAAATATTAATAATAATTATTAATATTGAAGTAAATACTCCCCATGCTTTAATAATCAAATAACGAGCTTTAATATAATAAAATGCAGTCAGTATTGGATTTCTACCTGGGTAGCGAAAAGATCGGGGGAAATCCCATGGGCCCGACCGGGTCCCGACAGGGCGGCCAGATCGGGCAAAGTGCCATGGCCCCGGTCGGTTTTAGTGTTTCAACCTGGCCCCGGTCAAAATTTCTGCACGGGTAGATATACTAGGGGGGCTTTGTCCCCCTGCGCGCCAACCCCCTGTTTTTTACTCGTTACAATATTGTTTTTAACAATTAAATGAATAATTTTAATGAAATTTTTTAAAAACAGATGTCAGTTTATAAAAACTATTGATTGAAACTTAATATTAAACAATAGATTTGTTTTACTGCTTAGCCTATATGAAAATAAATTATTGCCGTAACTAAAAATTCACATGAATGCATTTAGATTTTTAAATAGTCCAAAAAAACTACATGGAAAACAAAATTAATAATCTAGTTTAAATCAGTCAAATGACTGATTAAATTAAATCAATTTAGAAAAAACTAAATAAAAATTAAATGAAATTAATTAAAAAAAATTAATAAAAATTGTAATTGTAATAATCCCCAACTTTTAACTTTCAATCAAATTAATTTTTACAACGCAGAATAAACGCAAACCTATAACGAAATAAAATTTGACACTGCGAGGAATCGAACCCAAGACCTACGGACTTCTAGCCTAACACTCTAACCACTACCCTATCGAAGCTACAGGATAATAAATTTTAATTTCCGACACCTTTTACACTTACAGTTAATAAAGAGCGTTTAACTGTGTGATTTAGTTAAATTATTATTTAATTGAACTAAATTCAAAAAAATCAAATTAGTAAATTACCTAAAAAATTTCCATAAATTACCTCTAAAATATCCATAAATTACCATAAATTACCGACGTTAAATTTTTTAGATCTAATTTGTGTTTTACATATTTTAATAAATTATCGCCAAAATGTTTATAAATTATCGCATAAATTTCCATAAATTACTGCAAAAATTTCCATAAATTACCATAAATTACCAACGTTAAATTTTTTAGTTAAAAATTAATCGTCAAAATTTTTATAAATTATCTCATAAATTTCCATAAATTACCGCGAAAATTTCCATAAATTACCGATGTTAATTTTTTTAGTTCTCGTTTGTATTTTACATAGTTTTATAAACTATCGTCAAAATGTTTATAAATTACCGCCAAAATTTCCATAAATTACCGACGTCAAATTTTTTAGTTAAAAATTTATCGTCAAAATTTTTATAAATTATCTCATATATTTCCATAAATTATCATAAATTACCGATGTTAATTTTTTTAGTTCTCGTTTGTATTTTACATAGTTTTATAAACTATTGTCAAAATGTTTATAGATTACTGCATACATTGTTACGTATGACTTCGTAACTATTTTTAATTTTTTCATTAATTAAAAATTTGTTATATTGTATAATTTCATTAGAAATTTGGAACTTTTGTAAATAGAATTAAGTACTCAATAGACATATTATCAGGATATAAGAGGATTTTTACATAATTAACTCATCAATTAATTTGTCTTAAAACTATTTTTTCATAATTAAATTATATCCAAACTTAAAAAATAACGATAATCATTCTTCAATTGTTTTCATTCCCAATAATATTCAATATTATTTTTAAAATTATTATTCTAAAATTGATTGAAAGAATATGGACATCACTCTTATTTCAAAAGGAATTTGTCGACTTTATTAAAAATTACCACCTACAAAAAGACTTTTAAAAGTATTGGTAAAATACTAGTAAGGAGAATACACATACACATGGGCAATATAGAATAGAGAACATCGAACTCTATCACGCCACTTTTCAAGGAATTTGCAAGCTTGCAAAAAGCTTCCTTGGTAACAATAAAGTTGGCGGACCGTGTGCAAAAGTTTCTCCCACCTTTAATTTTTTGAGTCGATTTCCAGGGTGTGACCAATTTTTCAGGTGCAATAATCGGGGAGTCCGAGTTTGTTCCTCCCGCAGTAAAGCTGCGTAGAATTAAGTGTTCCTCCCGAAAATCGGTAGAGTGTTAATTTGTTTTTCCCTCAAAGCGGATGATTTTATATTTTTGAGTTTTATTTCCCGCAAAAGGCGGAGGTTATATATTTTGTCCCCAAAATAAGGGTTGATTTTAATCGAATTGAAGTGAATTGATAATTTATATGATTTTTTTTATTTATATATGAAAAATAAGTAATTTCAAAGAAAGAAAGTGAAAAAAGTGATTTACCATATCATTAAAAAGGAATAAAAGTTAAAAAGAAGTTAAATTAAAAAAAAAGAATTGTTTAAAGAAAATATTACTATAAAAAAGGTGATTATTATTATAAAAGAAATAAAAGTGATTCATTTAAAAGGGAAGACAGAGTGTTAAATTACAAACCTCTATCTCGTGATTATAAAAGCATTTTTTTGTAATTGTCTTTACTGCAAATATCAGAGTTGATTAAAAGTTCAAAATCGGTGACCCCGATTTTTGAATATTAAAATCAATTTTGATATAATTTTGTATTAAGATAAGCAAAGAGTCTTATACTGAACATAAATAATTAACAAGAAGGAATAAAAACTATTAAAGAATAAAAGAAATAAAAGAAACAAGGAAGAGAAAATCTTGATAAGGAATATACTACAGGTATGAATCTGAGTGATTCACCTATAAAGAGTAACAGGAGACTTTTCTGTCTCTAATATAAATAAAAGATTTATAAGTTGGTGAGTTGATTATTAATTATTACATACTTTACACATTTATACACTATCACACATTACGATTTATATTAAAACATAACAATTATTATTTTATAAACAAAAAAAATATCTATTGGATATCATTAATGTTATATTATTATTACGCATAAAAAAGAATTTTCTATTGTATTTTAAAAAAGGAATATTTCACAATACTAACTATTATGAATTAATAAACACAAAGAATTTAGAATCTAGTAAAATTCTTGTTAGTTGTATCATTTTTTTTTAAATGAATATTTTAATCATTGAGAATTGAATAAACAAGAGCATTCTATATTGAATCATATTGCAAGTAGTGTTTTATTAATAATCAAAATATTGTTAAATGCCGAAAAATTGATAGTAAATGAGGTTACGTGAAATAAAAAACAACTATAAATAAATAAATTAAAGAACAAAAAAATTTTTTTTTTTTAAATTTAATCGAAATTGATTGAAAGTCTTCACTCGGGGGTTTTTGGGGTCGCTGATTACGAATCTAAAGTCCGTATCCCAAAATTCAAAATGGCGGATCTAATATGGCGGACGAATTTTTTTATAATTGATCGAAATCGCTTGAAAATAGTTACTCGGGGGTTTTCAGGGTCGCTGATCACGAATCCGAAGTCCATTTTCCAAAATTCAAAATGGCGGATCCAATATGGATGACGAAATTTTTTAGAATTAATCGAAATCGCTTGAAAATCGCTACTCGAGGGTTTTCAGGGTCGCTGATCACGAATCTGAAGTCCGTTTTTAAAAATTCAAGATGGCGGATCCAATATGGCGGATGAATTTTTTTTAGAATTGATCGAAATCGCTTGAAAACAGTTATTGGGAGGTTTTTGGGGTCGCTGATCACGAATCTGAAGTCCGTTTTACAAAATTCAAAATGGCGGATCCAATATGGATGACGAAATTTTTTAGAATTAATCGAAATCGCTTGAAAATCGCTACTCAAGGGTTTTCAGGGTCGCTGATCACGAATCTTAAGTCCGTTTTTAAAAATTCAAGATGGCGGATCCAATATGGCGGATGAATTTTTTTTAGAATTGATCGAAATCGCTTGAAAACAGTTATTGGGAGGTTTTTGGGGTCGCTGATCACGAATCTGAAGTCCGTTTTACAAAATTCAAAATGGCGGATCAAATATGGCTGACGAAATTTTTTGAAATTGATCGAAATCGCTTGAAAATCGTTACTCGGGGGTTTTTGGGGTCGCTGATTACGAATCTGAAATTACTTTTAATAAATAAACGTTAATTTATTAAATTATTGTACCGTCGGCATTTGCGTTACCCGATGTACACCGCGGAAAGGTTGCACGATCGGGTTTTGAACATCGTTTAGCCCTGAAAAGGGCAGTTTAGTAAATACTGTTCAAAACTTTATAATAATCAAATTGAGCTGTTTATTTCCTAATAAAATTAACTAATTAATTAAAATCAGCGGATTTTAATTGCTATTATAAAGTTTTGATGTGTCATGCATACCTACGTTGATGATAACAAACAATCAACAAAACATTATTCAGAGTTTGACAAAACAAATGAGAAGCGCAAAAAAGACAAGTTCTAATTCAACATTATTTTACTGAACGCATACCTACGTTGATGGTAACAAACAATAAACAAAATACTATCCAGAGTTTGACGAAACAAATGACAAGCGTAAAAAAGACAAGTTCTAATTGAGCATTATTTAACTGAACGCATACCTACGTTGATGGTAACACACAATAAACAAAACACTATTCATAGTTTGACGAAGCAAATGACAATCGCAAAAAAGACAAGTAATAAATCAGCAACATTTGACTGATCGCATATTAACGTTGATTATAACAAACAATAAACAATACACTGTTTAGAGTTCAAAGACACTAAAATACTAACTGGACTAAAGCAAATAAATTTTGCTGAAAGCGAATTGCTTCGCTGCTTACCACTGCTGCAAATAAAATTCAATTATTGTTCAAAGCAAGACACATCAAAACTTTATAATAGCAATTAAAATCCGCTGATTTTAATTAATTAGTTTATTTTATTAAGAAATAAACAGATCAATTTGATTATTATAAAGTTTTAAACAGTATTTACCAAACTGCCCTTTTCAGGGCTAAACGATGTACAAAACCCGATCGTGCAACCTCCCCGCGGTGTACATCGGGTAACGCAAATGCCGACGGTACAATTCTTTAATAAATTAACGTTTATTTATTAAAAGTAATTTCAGATTCGTAATCAGCGACCCCGAAAACCCCCGAGTAACGATTTTCAAGCGATTTCGATCAATTTCAAAAAATTTCGTCAGCCATATTGGATCCGCCATTTTGAATTTTGTAAAACGGACTTCAGATTCGTGATCAGCGACCCCAAAAACCCCCGAGTAACTATTTTCAAGCGATTTCGATCAATTCTAAAAAAAATTCATCTGCCATATTGGATCCGCCATCTTGAATTTTTAAAAACGGACTTCAGATTCGTGATCAGCGACCCTAAAAACCCTCGAGTTACGAGTTTTAAGCAATTTCGATCAATCAATTCTAAAAAAATTCGTCCGCTATATTGGATCCGCCATTTTGAATTTTGTAAAACGGACTTCAGATTCGTGATCAGCGACCCCAAAAACCTCCCAATAACTGTTTTCAAGCGATTTCGATCAATTCTAAAAAAAATTCATCCGCCATATTGGATCCGCCATCTTGAATTTTTAAAAACGGACTTCAGATTCGTGATCAGCGACCCTGGAAACCCTCATAAGCATTTGTGATTTTTAAATTAATGTCATAATGTTATGCATGCCAGTAGATATACAGGGAGCGTTCTAACTCAAGATCCCTGCACCGACATGTTACCGACACTTTTAGCCCAGACTCAAACCACTTAGCCAAGACTCAAACCCTTTGGGGGGGATATTCAGACTGTTATGCTTAGCTGGATATGACGTCATACTTCCTAGAATTTTCGGGGGGGGATATTGAGATCATGATGCAAATGTGATTCTTGGAATTTATCTAATTTCTTGGAATTATAAAACAATCCTAGAATTTGATGACACATTATCATTGGTATTTCCTGTTTTTGTTTTTTTACAGGGCGCATTCTTTAACGATGACGCATAATTCCTTTGTTTTTCGCAAAATGGAGTTGATGACTCATTATCATTTGAATTTCCTGTTTTTGTTTTTTACAGGGTGCATTCTTTAACGATGACGCATAATTTCTTTGTTTTTCGCAAAATGGGGTTGATGACTCATTTTCATTGGAATTTCCCGTTTTTGTTTTTTAGATGGTGCATTCTTTAACGATGACACATAATCTCTTTGTTTTTCGCAAAATGGGGTTGATGACTCAGAATTTTAGAATTTTTTATTGATGACTCATTATCATTGGTATTTCCTGTTTTTGTTTTTTACTTATTTTATTCTTGGAATTATTATTTTCGTCTAAATATTGCAAATCACTGTTAATTAGATTCTTATCTAAGGAATTTTTACAAACATTTTTGGTTCTTTTCATAAGAATGCTTTTGATCTTACCGCAATTCCAAGAAAACTATAATTAACTTGAAGGTCAAATAGGTCATATCTCATGTATATAAAGAGGGCCATTTTTATAAACGAAATCATTCCTGCAGTTTAAGTTGGTTAATGAACATATTAGCAGAACGTCGTGAAATTCAAGTGCGCTTGAACAAATTAATTCAAGAAATACATAAAGTTAAAAGTTTAATTGAAGCAAGGTCAGAGTTAAATATTTTAATAAAAAAATTTGAAAATTTAAATTTAAGTGATAAAAATGAATTTCAATAAATTAAACAAGGCAAGCAAAGTCTTTGTCACCAAAACAACAAAGGAGTTAATCATTGATGCATTCTATAAAGTAACAGACATTCGAAAAATTGATACGAAATTTGGTCCGAAAATTGTTGCTGAAATAAATAATGAATTTAACATTTTCCTACCACCAAGAATGCTAAAAATATTTGAAGAGGATGCAAATCTTTTCAACAGTCTAAAAGCTGAAGCTGTCAGAGGTGGTGTATATTTAAGAAATCGTGGAGGACCTTACAATCAGATAGAGTTTGTTCCTGAGGGAGTTGACCAGTAGAAGACATAAAATGTCATATTTACCATGCAGAGAAATGTTATTATCAAAAATTTACAACTTGAATCCATCATTTACAAAACAAGTTGTCGTTGGAGCAGAACTAGACATAAATGGGAATATAATACCTAAAATTCAACTAAGAAGCAGCCATCCGCGAGTATCATTGTCTTTGGAGCTTCAAGAATGGCGCCTATTGTGTGATGCAGTAAAACATATAATGCGATTTTTCAACGGAGATTGTGATGCAACAGTGCTGGATTGTGAAACGTTTACAATACGTTTTAGTGTTACATATCGTTTAATATCAATTGAGCGTTTAGATCAATCATTTACATTTAGTGAAACTTCATTTGCAATTTTTAATGAACTTATTCCTTGTGTTGAACAAAAATATATAGAACTATCAAAATTCAATTTGCAGTATAGTAAAGATATAATTGTAAAGGTTATTGCAGAATTAATCTTCAAAAATAATGTAAAGTCTACAAAACATGCCACGGATTTTATTAAAAAACATTACAGTAGAATACTTCAAAAAGTGATGGGAAGAACTAATGTTTTAAATTTAGAGACATTATTGCTGGAACTTGTCACATTTCACTGTAAACAAATATCAAATGAAGCTATTCAACAAATGTCAAATATTCAATATATAAATGGTAAATTATTGTAAAGAGAGGATAAATAAATACAAAAATGCATACAATTCAATTTATTTTTATTTTAACCTTTCTTAAATACATTATAATTCAGATTCGTTTATCCAACTGTTATGAGAATTATCAAAACCCAACCATTTTACAAATACATTAGATCCTCGTTTTTTTAATACTTTTTCAACTAAATATACATCTGAATATTTAACTTTAGAAAGTTCTTGCTCGTAAAAACATCCACTTATTGTATTTTCCTGATAATCCTTCAAGATATATGTTATTGGATTAGTATTTTTTACATCGCTTATAGTAAATATTTCTGTAGTCCAATTTGGTGTATAACCTTTTTCAAAAACAAGTTTAACTTTACTTATACGTACTCTATCTCCAACTTTAAATTTCTTATTATATTGCCTGTTTACTGCAACTTTTTTAAATACATTAAACAACAAATTATTTTCATTTTCAGCATTTACATCTATTGGTTTCATTTTTATTGTTCGATGTTTACTATTATTATACGCATTTACTAAATCACTTAATAAATCTATCCATTTGTAATTACCGCGTAAACTAAATTGCATCCACATTTTATTCTTCAAAGTACGATTAAATCGTTCACAAATTGACGCTTTCAAATTACTATGAGTAGAATACAAATTAATGTTATAATTTTTAATAAGATTTTCAAAATGTGAATTATAAAATTCTTTTCCTTTATCTACTTGCAAATTTTTCGGTATGCGTTTTTTAATTAAAATAGATTTCATTGCCGCAGTCACATCTTCACCTTTTTTAGACTTTACTGGAACAGCCCAGGCAAACTTTGAAAATGTATCAATGACAGTTAACAGGTACTTGTAACCTTTATTTTCTCTCGCATAAGGTTGCATTTCAACAAGATCAGCTTGCCAAGTCTCGTCAAAACCTCGAATGTCAACACTTCTTCGCTTATAATTTTTTCTCGCTGGTTTATGTAACTCTTTCACCAACTGTAGTTTTTGATCCTCCATTGCTAATTACCTTCAAGTGTGCGCAGTCTGCTGTCTAATTGTAAAATAATGTCTTTGTTGGTAGACATCATCTCTATATTTCTTTCAATACTGATTCTTAGATTTTCAAAATATTTTTTTATCAAATCTTCTAAATCTAAAATCTTTACTACATTGTCATTTACATCATTTCTCACGGAACCGATTACATCATAGATGGCGTTCGCTTTAGATTCAATAACTTTGTTTACAATATTCAAGTTTACTGCATCACCGTTGCTCTCGGCATCAGCTACGTTACAAAGTTTCTGATTTTCAATAGTAAAATCTCCTTCAGCAGTCAACTTAAAACCAAGTCCTGGTGGACCTCGATTTGAAGTTTCTGTGCTTTTAAACTGACGTCCGAATATGTCGATACTCATCATGAAAATGATAAAAATTTCTACAACTGTTAATTAATAAACAATTCCAGCTTCTCTCAACTCTTCAATAATTGATATAATCTCATTATTATGACTGGGATTTCCAGCTGCTTGAGATGCCAAGAGCAATCTTAAACGATCAACCAATTCATTAGGATCATCCCAATAAACATAATCAATTATTGCATCTTCTTGTTGAGTCATATATTCTGGAATTAAACCTTCACCAGAATGTACTGCTATATAGTTTAGATATTTTAAACTCTTTTTATCTCTAACAGCGCCATCTGCTTTGTAATATTTTCTATGAGCATTAGTTGATATTACAATATTTTTATAATTTTCCCGATCAACTACACTTAAAACAGCTTCTTCTGGAACTTTTTTGAATAAAAGCTCAAGTAAACCTTTCGTTGCAGGATATGTTTTATTACCTACACTAATATTATTTTGTTCAAAATTTATTCCTGAATTACCAATCATTAATTGCCCTTTAGATAATTTACGAACTCCATATGAAGGATCTAAATCTTTTCCCTTTTCATCCAACATTTGAAGATATAAAATAGCACCATCTTTCTCTGATTTATCTCCATCTCCATTATCATCTCCATCATCATCATCATAATCATCACCGTTATCGTCATCATCAGCAGCTGTTGCAAATGATAAGTAATCTCTTAAAAATGAATCATTCTCTCTCTTAACTTCTTGATCTTCTTCAAACTCTAAAGGAAGGTCTCCCTCTCTTTCAATTTTTACTGGTCGAATTTGTTTGACAATTTCAATGTCGTCAACTAATTTCTGAATTGGTGTCACTATAGGTTTAAAGGTATTATTTAAAGTCTGTTCAATTTCTTCCTTGCCCAATTTCATCAGTCTATGCTTTCGTCGAATAGCATCACTGGCTTTTGCAATTTGACCAAGAATATCTTTTTGTTTTCGCAAATGTTTCAAGTGTGTAGAAGACATGTTGATTGACCAATGTCTTGAATGAAACTGTTTATAAAGAATATCATTTCTCTAATTTTATAAAACAATCAAAACACTTTCTATATCTGCCTTCATTGATATCACGATCTTTATCAATCACTATAAAATCATGCTTATTTTTCCAACAAGAGTTGCAAAGTTTTTTAAATTCCATAAATGTCATATCAGTATTTACATGATCATCATAAATATGTCTAAGATTCATTTCATCTTGTTTGAATAAAACTAGTAAATTAACATTGTCACGTATTAAATGTTTTGGAATGCGCGCATATGTTTGACATAAATAAAAGCAATCAACAGCTTTGTATCTTCCCATAGCAAAAAAGGCCTTAATATTATCTTGTTTTTCACATGCTACGTCATCAAATATAAATATTGAGTTTGGTAACGCATTGTTTGGTTCTACAACATCCACATGTTCATTAAATGGAAAGTAGCCAACACCCTCTACTGGTTGCAAAATGTTCTCTAAAAATTTGTATTTTGGTTGATATAACGATTTTGAGTACACATAAACATTTTCAAATCGTAATCCATTGGGATGTATTAAAAGAGCAAGTAAAGCATTTGTCTTTCCACAATTTGACGGTCCACAAAATATTGCTCGCACACTATTTGGCAATAAATTTCCATGACGATTATCTGTTTTTTTATTACAATCTTGAACAAGAGTGTCAAAATTGTAAACTGGTAATTTAATCGATTGTGCTTCAAACTCCATTCTTACGATAACTGAGGTTAAAACTATAAATACAAGGTTTTTAATAGTTTCAATGTCAGTTTACTGTAGTCGCTTGTAACGTTTGCATGCAAGTCCAATAATAAGGTCCATGCTACTTTACAGCATCTGATTGCTAGGTCTAGTTTTTTAGGAGAGGTTTGCGATTTGGTGTCGATCGTCAACTCTTTCATGCTTTGGGCAAGGTCCACGTTTCCTACTGTCGGAGGCAATTGGGATAATTGACTATTACTGTGATAATTGACTATTGCTGTCATAATTTTTTTGTTAGATCATTAAAGGTCGACTGTTTGTAGTCAAATGGCAAAAAACTATAAATACATTGGTTATATAGATTTCCCCTTTAGTCTTGAAAAAGTTTTCTAACCGTAAAGAATATAAATATGGGTGTAAATAAAAAACAAATTAGTTTAAAGAAAACTTTGAAAAGAGTAAGACAAGGTAGAGGTATTTTGAATAAAATTATCAACAAATTACCTTTCGAACTTCATATACCTGGCTATCAATACTGTGGTCCAGGAACAAAATTAGCAAAGAGATTAGCACGAGGTGATCCAGGAGTCAACCCTCTTGACGCTGCTTGTAAAGAGCACGATATTTCTTATTCAAAAAATAGGGAAAGTGTAGAAGCGAGAAACGCAGCTGATAGAGTACTTGCTGACAAAGCTTGGCATCGTGTGTTTGCTCCTGACGCAAATTATAGTGAAAGAGCTGCAGCTTACGCAATAACAAATGCAATGAAGGTCAAATCAAAATTGGGCATGGGAATCAAGTCAAAAGAAAATATGAAGAAAAAGAGGGAAAATAAAAAATCAACGTTGAGGAAAATTGTAACCGCAGCTAAAAAATCTATGAAATTGGATACAAATGCACAGTCTACTATTAAATCAGCACTTGAAGGTGCACGTTTAGCAGTTAAAATTGCTGGTGGCAGGCGAAAAATTAATAAACCTCGCATTTTGCCGATACCTTCTAAAGTGGGAGGAATTTTACCTTTTCTTATTCCTTTGTTTGCGGGTTTAAGTGCAACAGGGGCTCTAGCAGGGGGAGCAGCTGGCATAGCTAAAGCTGTAAATGATGCAAATTCTGCAAAACGTCAACTAGAGGAAAGCAAGCGACACAATCAAACAATGGAGTCTATTGCCTTAGGAAAAGGGCTCTATTTAAAACCATATAGGACAGGACTAGGCCTTCATCTAAAACCCTACAAATTAGGACAAGGTTGCAAGTCAAAAAACTTGAAGTAAAGCTACCTCACCGTGCGCTAACCGACTTAGATTTACTAAAATTTGCAAAAAGTTTAAAAATTCCATATTTTCGAGGAGTTTTTATGCGAAATGAACTACCTATGCGTGGTCCTAAAGAAAATGAATTTGCAATTATTAATCTAGATGATAAAAATGGTCCCGGTACACATTGGTGTGCATATAAAAAGAATAAAGATAAAATCGTATATTTTGATAGCTTCGGTAATCTTTGACCACCTTCGGATCTTGTTAAATATTTTGGTGTTGGTAGCATAAAATATAATCATAAACGATATCAAAACTATAATACATATGTATGCGGACATTTATGTCTTAAATTTTTATGTAAACAATTGAATATTCCTGATTTGTATACTCTGCATATAAATAAATGATATTCTTAGTTTAAACGTTAGTTATTACTTTGACCTAATCATGGACGATTCACTTATTTTAACGTTGTCTGGAAATTCTTCCATCTTAGAATCTCAATTTTTTCCACCAATAGAGTTGTCTAATTTTAAAAATTATGCTCTTGGTCTTGTTAAATTGTTAACTTTTAATTCTATTCCTAATATAGATGTTGGAAAGAATAAATTTTACGTAGGAAATGAAGAAATTATTATACCCACAGGAAGTTATGAAGTTAGTGATATTGATCAAGTTTTGCATTTAATTTTAAAAAATAAAGGAATTAATTTTAGAATCAAACCAAACAATAATACATTGAAATGTACAGTTTATTGTGATGAAGAAATTAATTTTAAACCCAATGATTCTATAGGTAGTTTGTTAGGATTTTCTCCTCGCAAATTAAAAGCTCAAGAATACCATGAGTCTGATCAACCAGTATCAATCATTAAAATAAATTCATTAAGAGTAGAATGTAATATAACAACGGAACATACATTAATGGTGAAAAAGTTCATACAATTCATGAATTTTTTCCTATTGTTCCACCAGGATATAAAATAGTGGAAGTACCAAATCACGTCATTTACTTGCCAGTCGTTGTCAAGACAATAGACTATATTCAATTGCGAATTGTAGACCAAGACGGAAATTTAGTTAATTTTCGAGGGGAAACTTTAACAATAAGGCTTCATATTAAATCCTTAAAATAATGGGTATTGTTTTTAATAATAGAAAAAGGATTGGTTTTGGTTATAAAATTAAGACACCATGCCAGAAGCAAATCAGTCGTCGGCGAATCTTGAAGAGATTAACACCTCAGAACCTGCAACTACTGAAAAATCTCGGTCTAAGGATTGTAAAAAAAGGAAGAGAGTAAAAAAGAGATTTAAGGTTATTTTTACTTGTATTTGTGCCTTTGTATTTCAACGTATTATTTTTTGCTATAAAAGGGGAAATTTTAAATATTGATTCACCAGTAATTTTTGATGAATCTATTGCTCATTATGAAGTTCATGCGCAACAACCATACACCTCATCAACATACAACAATAGTGACGAAATCCGCATCACGGTACAGAATCAGGATCATTGCTTATTTCCAAGCAAAAGCTTGATTCACATCACTGGAAAACTTGTGAAACCTGATGGAACAGCTCTAGAGCGTACAAATTTAATTTCTAATGGCATATGTCATTTATTTGAAGAAGCAAAGTATGAACTTAATGGTGTAGAAATTGATAAAAATAAAAATGTTGGTCTTACAAGTTTAATGAAAAATTATATTTCTCTCGATTCTAGTCAAAATAAATTTCTTGAAAATGTTGGCTGGTTAGAATTTACCAATGAACCAACCTTAACAAATGCACAAGGTTATTTTGATGTTTGTATTCCTCTGAGTATGATTTTTGGTTTTGCTGAAGATTACCAAAAAGTTATTATTAACGCTAAACATGAGCTTATTTTAATCAGATCAAGAACTGATGCTAACGCAGTGTTGCAAGTAGCACCTTTAGAAGAGTTTAAAATTGTCATTGAAAAAATTGAATGGTTATTACCATACATAAAATTATCAGATGCTCAAAAGTTTAAATTATTAAAATATATTGAAAAAGATCCATCTATTCCAATAAGTTTTAGAACTTGGGAATTGTATGAATATCCTTTATAACCAATAACTCCTAAGCATATTCGGAGTGTAAAAACTTCAAGTCAATTAGAGAAACCTAGATTTATTGTATTAGGGTTTCAGAGAAACAGAAAAAATAATACAGTTCAAAACTCTAGTTATTTTGATCATTGTAATTTATCTGATGTAAAATTATTTTTAAATTCACAATGTTATCCTTATGGCAACATGAATCTGAATATTGGTAGAAATCAGTACTCTACTTTATATGAAATGTTTACAAATTTTCAAGCATCTTATTATAGTAAAGAGTCTCAACCAATTTTATCAAAAAAAGAATTTTTACAATATGCTCCTTTAGTTGTAGTAGATTGTTCAAAACAAAATGAGTCTTTAAAAAGTGGACCAGTTGATATCCGCTTAGAATTTAAATCAAAAGAAAATTTTCCCGCCAATACTTCAGCTTATTGCTTAGTTTTGCATGACCGCATCGTTGAATATAAACCAATCAGTGGAATTGTCAAAAAAATTGTTTAACTTTAAGCTTATATATATTTAACTCTTTACGCGTAATGAGATTAGTTGATTTAAAAATGCAGTACTTGATAGATGTGCAAGGATTCAAATTGCCAATTAATAAATTTGTTTTAAAAGAATTAGCTATAGTTTCTGTAAATAATGATTCAATACCAATAAATATGGTTTTCCAACCTCCTTGTCTATGGAATTGCGTCACAAACAAATATAAATGTATCAATCGTTGGTTAGAAAATAATTTCCATGGTATTCGTTGGAATGCTGGTGATGTACCGTACGTTTATTTAAAAGAAATTTTAGAAAATGTGTTTAAAGAAGCAAAGACAATTTATGTTAAAGGTCTAGAGAAGAAAAAATGGTTAAAAAGCTTAATCGATGAAAAATATTGTATAGAAATTATCGATATGAATGATTTAAATTGTCCTTCATTAAAAAAAGTAAACATTGAAACATGTATTGGAACTTGTTCAAAACATTTAATCAACAAGAAAACTTTTACTTGTGCTCTTCAGAATGTTATAAACTTAAAAACTTGGTTCTGCAAAAACTGTAATATTTGAGTATTTTAGTTGAAAATGTATTCTATTTTTTTCCTCAATAAAATTATAAAATATCAATTACACTGTAATTATTATTTCTAACCTAACCTTATTGTTTTCAGGAATAAGAAACGACATTTATTTTAAATATATTTATTTATTATAATAAATTACAATATTTTTTAAGTATAATTTATTGTAAAAATTTTATAAATCGAATAGCAGAGAACTAATACAAACTAGATTTTAAATAAATATTTACATTTTATACATCAATTTTTGCTTTCTTTTTAGCTTCCTCATCACCCCATAACTTGAATGCATATAGTTTTGATCTTAAACCTATAAATTCGTCTACAATTTTACCGTTATTTTCGTCTTTCATAAGACCCAGGATTTTTTTATTTGCAAGTGGTATATTATAAATGTTGTTTTCAGGATAATCGGATGTATCGAATTTATGTAAATCTCTTTTAATATAATCATAAAAATTTGGTACTGTGATGTGATAAACAAGACTGTCAGTATCTGTGTAGAGTAATTTTGCAGAATCACTGAAAGTCTCGTTAATGTAATTGTAATAAAAGTCATATGTTATTATTTTTGATATGTCTAGAATAGTGAATCCTATGTAAATTGGTTTGGTAAAGTATACCTTTGTTTTATTCATCTCAATAATGACTATATCTTTATCGAATATGGTGCAACTATGAAAGTTTGGTTGAGCAATTAAATTTTTCGCGCAATACCTTCCCTCCCATTTTGTTATTAATCTAACATCTTTGTGTTTTCTAACATTTTCCATTGTCTTGCCAAATACAGAATTGTTCATTAGCTTGTAAAAATTCTTCTCAAATTCATTACTCGATTTTTTTCTAAGCTCGGTATTTAAATCAATGTAGGGTTTTAACCACTGCTTTTGCTTAAATTTTAAAACTCTATGTATTTTAGTTAATTTCATTCCCAAAGATAAATATAGCTTTAAATTTCTATAGTGAATTGTATAGTTCTTCTTTGGTAATAAATTTGGAATCAATTTAGGAATTTTACATTTTGGGAGAGGAGGTATGAAATGTTCAGGGCATAAGGGCAAGTCTTTATGTGAATCATGAAGTTGAGTTGGATAATCTAAATCTACTTCAAGAATATATCCTTCTGAAGAATCATCTGGAATATTTAGGAAAAAGTCATTACTATAATTTTCTAACCATTCAAAATCTGTATATGGCAAGCTCTCGCTCATAGAAGCACCATACTGATTATTTATATCGAAGTACATTATATAAGATTCTGGTATTAAGGGATTAAAATCTTTTTCCATAAATCTATTATTAGCTTTCGCGTATCTGTTTGAGCATTGTGAAACACCACCTCTAATTCCCTTTTCAATAAAAAGCAACATTTCTACATCTGTCAACAAATCAAGTTTTATGTCTGTGTACTTGAGCATAGCGTCAAATGCCAGTCCTGGGGCAGTATAGTAATGTAACGCGTCCAAGTTATAAGTTGTAAAACAGGTTTTTCTAAAATTTTCAAAAATGTCGGCAAGTAGTAGAACGTCAGTCTGTAAATACAAGTCAGAGTATTCTCCTATTGTTTTTAAATTAAACGTTTTCCATACGTTACAAGCATGTTCATAGTCTTCGTCTGAAATATAAGCGTCATTTAATTTAGAGTAGAAAGAGTCTTTTACTGGCAATTGTCCTTCTTCTAATTTTTCCCAGCTACTAACATATTCGTAAGGAAATATTCCTTTTCTTGTCAATAAATTAAACTCGTCCATATTTTTACAATACTTTTTAGTAATTTTTTTCTCATCATTTTCAAGATAGGAGGATAATTTGTCTAAACTGCTGGGCATAAATCTAAATGAATCCAGAAATCTTAATACTACTTTTGTGCCTTTGACATACTTTGAAAATGAAATTTACTTTTCCTTGTTTATTGGTAACAGTTTCATTTCACCCTCAAAAGACGTTGCTAAAGCTTTAATAATGAAATGTGCATCATATTCTGACAAGTTGTGAAAAATTATGGGAACAACATGCGAATCTTTATAATTTACATTGCAACCTTGATGTGCTGGACCACGATATTTTCCCGTAAAATGACAATGGTCGCGGTGTTTAATGTCATCATTTTCAAAAGGTTTTTCACAAATATGACAAACTGTTGCTGTATCAAATTGAATTTGTTGTAAAATAGTTAAATTTTTTATTGGAATAATATTTGTAAAATAAGTATTTGATTTTTCAGCCAATTGTTTTAATTCAGCCATGAACCAATCAACACAATCTGGACCTCGATATGATTTAAATTCTGAAAGAGATTTGTTAAAATTGCAATGTACATAGAAAGCAAAACTTGTTGGGATATGTTTTTGGTATGTTAATGTGTTTGTGTGTGTACTTGCTATAGGTTCTAAGAGACTTTCAGTGTCAGCATACACGACAAAGGGAACACTTTCTTTATTTCTGTAATTTTTAAATTTTAAAATTTTATTCTCTTCTTCAGGTAAAATCACTCGACATATGTTTATTTTATCACAATAAATTTTATGATTATTAAATGATTTTTCATATTTAAAATGGCATAAACACCCATCACAAAGTAACGTTCGATTATGATCTTTTGTTATTTGTGAACTTACTAAACGAGATAAATTATTGATTAATGCAAAATGATAAACTTTGTTAATTTGAAAATTATTATCATCATCATCGTCTAAATCAAGTTCTGTATTTTCAATCATTAATAAGTGATAAGTAGGTTCATCTGATTTGTTTTTACTTAAATAAAGTGGAACAATTTCATTCTTTTTATTACTGCTTTTATCAATTCCGTACACATTAATACTTAAATTGTTTAATTTTTCAAATTTTGGAATATCGCTGAGAGAAATGGGGAATTCAAAATCATCAAACTTTAAATCAGTATCTTTAAAGTGAGGATATGAACTTGTACGTTCCTTATTCTTTACAACTTGATAACGTTGTGCAATGATGGACCATAAAAAACAATGTTTGTCATTATTTATAACATTAATAACAGCTCTTTATTTATATTAACACTTAAATTTATAATTTCATTTAAAGACCAACCTGACTTTTTTTGTTGAAAATCATCAATCTTAACAAAAAGTTTTTCACGAACTTTATGATCAAACCATTCATCAAAGTTTGTTGATTCTAAAATTTTTGAATTTCTAGTATTGAAATATTTAATATCTTCAATTTCCTCACCTTCTTCTAAAACAGTATAATTTGCCGCAAAAACAACATTAACTTTCATGTTTCCTACCTTTTTAAATGCATTTTTTAATCGAGAAATAATCATTTTCTTTGCATCACTGAGAAAACTGTCCATATTTTTATGTTTCAAATTAATAACAACACCTGTTCTAATTCTATTCTCGAAAGCATTCTCTAATTCTTCCCACCTGATCCATCTCTCATCCTTTTTAAATAAACCAGTTCCTGTTCTTCTTAGTTTCTTAAACTTTCTGCTATTTGCTTTCAATAGTCCAATAGTTGACAAAATCTTTTTTTTCTCTCCACATGACACAGATCCATTTCTTAACAATTTATTCAGTAATCTAATGTTTTTTACACTATTATTTATCCAAAAATTTAATTCCTCTGTTGTAGTTTTTTTACTTAATGTTTTAAAAGCATTGTTCATAATTTTCACAAAATCTTTACAATAGTTAGAGCTTTTATCAGTTTCCATAACTTTACTTGCTGCATTTAATTTATCTAAATTCATTTTTATCACTTGTATTAAATGTCAATTTTTTTCACTACAATGATTAACTCCGATCAGACTAAAATTAAACTTTTAACTATAGCGATTTTTTTTTAAAACGAGATTTTTTAAGCGCACTTGAATTTCATGATGAAATTCTGATATGTTGATTGAACAACTTAAACTGCAGGAATGGTTTTGATAAGAAAAATTGCCTTCTTTATATACACAGATTATGACTAATTTGATTTCAAGTTAATTATGGTTTTCTTAGAATTGTGGTAAAAAACAAAAACAGGAAATACCAATGATAATGAGTCATCAACCCTATTTTGCGAAAAACAAAGAGATTATGTGTCATCGTTAAAGAATGCACCCTGTAAAAAACAAAAACAGGAAATTCCAATGATAATGAGTCATCAATAAAAAATTCCAAAACTCTCAGTCATCAACCCTATTTTGCGAAAAACAAAGAAATTATGCGTCATCGTTAAAGAATGCACCATGTAAAAAACAAAAACAGGAAATGAGTCATCAATAAAAAATTCCAAAACTCTGAGTCATCAACCCTATTTTGCGAAAAACAAAGAAATTATCCGTCATCGTTAAAGAATGCACCCTGTAAAAAAACAAAAACAGGAAATACCAATGATAATGTGTCATCAAATTCTAGGATTGTTTTATAATTCCAAGAAATTAGATAAATTCCAAGAATCACATTTGCATCATGATCTCAATATCCCCCCCCCCGAAAATTCTAGGAAGTATGACGTCATATCCAGCTAAGCATAACAGTCTGAATATCCCCCCCACAAGGGTTTGAGTCTTGGCTAAGTGGTTTGAGTCTGGGCTAAAAGTGTCGGTAACATGTCGGTGCAGGGATCTTGAGTTAGAACGCTCCCTGTATATCTACTCATGCCGCAAAGGGTTAAGATCCGGAGCCTCAATTGTAACTTATGTGGAACATATTTTTATGAATTATTGCAAAAATTTCCATAAATTACTGCGTAAATTTCCATTAATTAGTTCCTAACTGACTATTGTCAGTTTACCGTGTTAGCAATACTGGCACAGTACTGGAGTAGTACTGGTTTGCCAGTGTTGTTTTCGCAATACTGGCACAGTACTGGCATAGTACTGGCATACCAGTCTTAAAGGGCAGTACTGGCGTAGTACAGAAATTTTAGTGAAGCCAGTACTGAACCAGTACTGGCAAGCCAACTTCTGGCATGCCAGTACTGGTGCAATACTGCGCCAGTTGTGAATACTGGCATTTGACAGAAATTTTTGCTTGGGAACCCCAAAAGCCGTCGTCCCGCTCGACCACCTCACGCATTCAGCAGAGCAAGGAATTTCTTCCCGTAGTGCTGTACTCAGTGTGGTAGTAAATTGGGGTTAAATAGCTTGTGGGTGTAAGGGTTTCGTCGAGAGTTTGCCTCCTGCACAGAGCTAAGAACAGGAAAAAAATTCCCGCAAAGCACTGTCAAAAGTGGCAACTCTCAGTGACGTATGATTGTGCGTAACTTTCGTACAGGGTAGAGTGAGTACTATAGTACCGACTCACGCGCAAGGCAAAATCAGGAAATAAATCCCGTATTGCCAGAACCAGTGGGTACGGTAATAGTGTGAGGGCTGATGTAGTAGTGGAGGTAAAAGAAAAAGAGACAACTGTTAAGTTGAACATTTAAAATTTTATTTAGGAGGACTACGAAAGTAGTTCCGTTACAAGGGTTGGCGGCGAAGTGACTCTCTGACTGGGCATTTTCGTCGCCTTTTATACCCAATAACTCTATGCATAAAAAATCTGCCTCTCGGAAGGGGAAGATTTTTTATACATGTAAGGGGGATAACAAGAGACAAACTTGCTAGTCAGCTTACAAATAACTAAAACTTAATATTAAAATATAAAATAAACTTAATTAAACTTAAAACATCTAATTTTACATTCATTTTACCCTAATTGAGACATAATAATGCATATAATTTGCAGAACGTTGTATAATTATTGTATTATAAATAAAAGAATATATTTATCTCTTTATTTAATTTAATATTGATTTATTAATTATTTAATTAACACAAATTTATTTATTAATTAAACAATTAAACAATAATCAAAATTAACACTCAAGATAATATAAACGTATTAATAATAAAATTATTATTTTTAAACATTAAAAGAATTATTTCTTAAAGGAAAAATAATTAACATTAAATTGATAAAAAATGAACAGCAATTCAATAAAACATAATAGTATTGATAATATTAACAGTATTAATAATAACAACACTAATATAATAATAATTATAATAATAGGAATAATAATATTTATACTTAATCAGTCAAATATTGTTAAACTAATTCTTAGTAAAACAATATAAGTACAAGTATCAATGATTATTAAATCATTATTACAATATATCCTGTTAATTTCAAAATTGTTAAAACGAATTTTAACTCGAAGTATATATATAGTGGTTGCTGGGCCCTTTGAATCTTTGCTGGGGAGGAATGCGAAAGAGGAAAAGCGGAAACGTAGAGTAGAGAGAGACAGGGATAGAAAAGACAGAGAAAGGCGCGCGGTCAGGGAAATCGACGAGTAAGGCCCAGCTGGACTAATTTTTTCTACATGTCGATGTTGAAAAAGTCATCCCAAGGGAAGATACCACATTTTCACGAAGTTGAGACCTTCAAAAAGAAGGGTTCTCAACTTGTGCAGTGGTGTTTTTCTTTCGCGGAATTTTCACATACATGTGACCGGTATCAATTGTTAAAAACACAATAATTTTGACATAATACAACTGTAATAATAATAATAATAACATAATAATATTTATAATAATAATAAAACAGTTATCGGGTACTTTTTTATAAATTAATTATTTCTTTTTATTTTCTAGCTGCTGAGGAACTTGGTATGGGTGAAACTCTGCCTTCAACGCCAACGGAGCTTTCGCAATACCCTAAGCTTTGTGAACTTCGAAGAAAGTTTCCTGTTCTCTATAGGGTTGAGTTTCAGGTAAGGCCATTTGTTTTGAAAAATTACATGTATATGGCCCTTAAAGGCTTGTTGTATGAACATCAATCGAGTAAAAATTAAAAGAGAAAAATTGCGATTTTCCTCCATAACATATACTAGGTGGGAAGGTTTTCCTTCCAAATAAAGAGAAATATGGTTGCTTCAGAGAATTCTAAAAGAGAGCAACAATTTTTAGGAAATAATTCAGGTTTTTCTCTTCTTCAATTTTTTTAATAACTTATTTATTTGGTCCAATATTTTAGAATTCTTACATATCTTTATTATATTCTTCTATGTAGAGAAACATTTTTCTACTTTTTTATTAGGAAACTTTTTTTACTGCATTATAGTTGTCTAATATAAAATATTAATTTAAGAATGATTGAGTTTTTGAAAGAGATTTATAAATATTAGTATCTCACTCCCAGTAAAAAAGATTCGATACACGGACCGCGGAGTTCGTATACGAGCTCGGTAGCTGGTATGAGAAATATGAGAAGTCTCTCATACGAGCCTTTTCCGTAATGAGAAGTGTATAGATGCTTGTATACGAGGTGACTTTTAAAGCATTTTTATTAATGTAACACTATCTTAAAGTAAATGTAGATAATAGAAATGAATTTTCTCATCTAAAACAAAGCTAAATTCATAAGGGAAATGAAGTTTTAAGAAAAAAAGGATAATTTTGTTCAAAAAATTTATTCACACTGAAAAAAGGTTAGAATTTGATAATTCCTTGTTACTCTTACTTACCGACATTAGATATTTCTCGGATGCAGCAAGCACGATTTTGTATTAGCGGTAAAATAAATAAGTTTTTCTTCATTACTAATTAATAATATATTATTATTTATTTATTATATAAATGTTCTTATATAAAATAATTAAATTTAATACAAAATCGTGCTTACTGCATCCGAGAAATATCTAATGTCGGTAAGTAAGAGTAATAAGGAATTATCAAATTCTAATCTTTTTCAGTGTGAATAAATTTTTTGAACAAAATTATCCTTTTTTTCTTAAAACTTCATTTCCCTTATGAATTTAGCTTTGTTTTAGATGAGAAAATTCATTTCTATTATCTACATTTACTTTAAAATAGTGTTACATTAATAAAAATGCTTTAAAAGTCACCTCGTATACAAGTATCTATACACTTCTCGTTACGGAAAAGGCTCGTATGAGAGACTTCTCATATTTCTCATACCAGCTACCGAGCTCGTATAGGAACTCCGCGGTCCGTGTATCGAATTTTTTTTACTGGGCTGTACCACAAGGAATACAAATTTTTAATTCCAAGCCTTTTAAAAGTTTGCAAAGTAAAATTTTCTATTTTCAGAACATTTCAGTAAAATTTTAAATTTAATTTCTATGTCGTATAAATTATATTAAAATTAAAAAGTGTACACTGAGAAAAAAGAGGGCGCGTTGCAGCACATTTTCAATTCATGTTGCGCGACTTAACCCTGAATTCTTCAACACACTTTCTGGGGCGTGCAGCGCGCCCAAAAGAGCGTGTAATACACTTTAAATACAGCTCGCCTCGACTTAGGGACCCCGCTGCACGCCCCAGAAAAGTGTCTAGCAGAACACAGGGTTGAGTCGCGCAACATGAATCGAAAATATGCTGCAACGCGCCCTCTTTTTTCTCAGTGTAGTACTTAATTTATAATTTAACACCTGTTTATAAATTAAGGATCAATAAAGTAGAAAATTTAGTTAATAACAATTAGTTGTCATATCGTTTTTTCAAGTAATCTAAGGTATAAAAAACGTATTCCCGATACCCACTCTCTAAATTTGAATCAGCGAAAAGTCGCTGATTCACCAGCCCAGAGTATGCAGCTGATGAAATAGCGTATATACACTGATGAAACAGCGTATATGCACTGATTTTCCAGCGTATATACGCTGTTTCATCAGCTGCATACTCTGGAATGGTGAATCAGCGACTTTTCGCTGATTCAAATTTAGAGAGCAATAGGAAATGCCAGTGTAGTGCCGATGTTTACCACTGGCTTAGTACTCTGACGATTGTTCGGCGTAGTCTAGCCGAGCCTCGACAATTAGTGCTGGCGCAGTACAGAATTTTTGTTTCGCCAAAGCTTGGACAAGCCACGGCGGCAAGTGCTGGCTGAGTATAGAAAAATTGTTCACAACGCTCTTTGCCAACATTGCTTTTTTGACATAAACTTGAAAAAAATTATAAAAAAAGTTTATGAATGTTTATAAATATAAATTTATTAAAAAAATTAATATTTTACTTTTCAGTTGTTCATTTTTTATTCTTATTAAATTTAATAATAACAATTTAACACAATTGTCTAATTTTGTAAATAATAAATTATTTAAACAAATTAAAATTATAAACAAAATTTAAACTTTAATCTCAATAATAATTTGGTTCCTATTAAAATACTATTATACTTCTTACTATGAATAAATAATTATTAAAAAATTACCACTTAATTCAAGAATTACGTAAAATGTTAAATGCAATAAGTAAAGTAATTTAATTTAATTATTAAAAATTTAGTTTAATTTATTTTATTTCAATTTATTATTTCTAACGTATCCCTATTTTTTTCTCATCTTTGACTCAATAATTGTACGTCTGAATGATACTGAGATATTAATACTTTACTGTAGGGGAGACTGGGGTAAATCCGCTCACTTTTTTTCAGATCGGTAAAAATGTAGGAAATTATTCTCTAAATCCAAGTTAATTTATATCATTTGAAAGCTTATGATTTCTACTAAAAAAATAAAAAAGAGTTTTTGATTTATCTTTTTTAGTTTTACTTAGAAAAACTTTTTAATACACATGTACCAAATTTTGAAATTCCAATTTTCCAGGGTAAACCCGCTCACTTTATCTTTTCAAGACGGAACAGTTTTATTTTTTAAATATTAAAATTCGTCTTATTCCCGTCTTAAGTGTGACTTATTATTGATAAACTATGAGTTCTATAAACAATTCTATAAACAACAAATTGATTTCATAAATAATGAATATAGGTTTCATGAATTACAAATATGGATTTAAATAATGTTATATTTTATTAAGAGAAAATGAAATGTAGTTACAATTTTGGTTTTAACAAGTCATAAATAGTGTTATTGTTAAAATATAATACGTGAAATTATTTTACTCTAAATTTTAAATTAAAAACTAAGTGAGCGGGTTTACCCCGACTTCACGTGAGCGACTTTACCCCGAGTGTATTCCTCATATTTCAGAATAAATTTAATTAAATCTTTTTGAAATAAGATAAAACTATACATGTACTTCGAAGAAGGACATCCAATAGCAACAAAAAAAATTTGCCAAATAAATTAAGACTCAAAAATAATGATCGAAAAACTTAAAAATCCAAAAAACGTTTTTTTTTTCTGATACCTCTAAAAACATTTGATTGTCTCTGATTCTATGTTGAATTCATGAAACTAAACGAAAGTTCGTTAATATAAGTTGAGTGTTAAGTACTATTCACAGTATCAATATCTCCATCTTAAGTTGAGTTCATCGCGTTAAATCGCTAGTGAGCGGGTTTACCCTGTGCGCGGGTTTACCCCAGTCTCCCCTACACATGTGTCGTTAGCATAGTGGTTAGAGCGTTAGTCTGTTAGGTCGTAGGTTCGATTCCCCTCGTGAGAAATTTTGTTTATTTTCATAGGTTTGCGATATTTCAAGATTCCAATCGTTAGGTACTAAAATATGAAAATATAATGCACACTTACTGTAATTGTTTATTATTTAATTTTTAAATGTTATAAACAATTTTTTTCTACTTTATTTACTATATCCGCATTGTTAATCTCCATTTTTAATACAATTTTTTTAAGAAGAGAAATATTTTATGAATAATAACTATTTATTAATATTATTTACCATTTTGTTGTTAAATTATTTATAATTATGAATTTACGACTAATTAATAACAATACGGCATTTATTGCGGCAATATTCTCAGCCAGCACTGGTCCAGTGCTGCGCCAGCGCTGTCTGGCAGCACTGACAGACAGTACTTCGGCAGCACCAGACGGCGTTATCATCCCAGTGCTATGCCAGTCCTGGATCTCAGCCTTGCCGCCAGTGCTGCCAGTGCTGGCGCAGTACTACGCCAGTTGTAAATTTCCCATTGGGTAGATTTAGTTTGAAAATATACTTTGAATGTAATTTTGAGAATAATTAATGAAAATATAAACAAATACAAAAATTATTTTAAAAATTACAAAAATTTTTTTTTTGAATTTTAAAAAAATTGTATAAAAAAAATTTTGTAGATATTTTTGAAAATCCTTGTGTCAGATTTTAAGTATTAATGACTGCCATAAACCTGCAAAATTTCAGGACAATCCATCAAATTTTGTCTGAGATAATTTGTACACAATTTTTTGTGATACACACACACATACACACACTCACACATACATCTGGACATTTGCTCAGAATTAAATATACCACCCCTGTCCGTCTTTCCCTGAAAGTAGTCAGCTTAGTGGTTTGCACTTTAATGTGCAAAAAAGTTACTCGAGATGGCGCAGTACTCACTACTCGTCAGCAATATTCGTTACCTCATTCATTATTGTGTTTGTTGTGTTGAAAATGGTTAGAAATCTCAACTGAATTTTATAAAAAAAAATGTGAAAGTAAAGTGACAGTTGTGAAAAATTTAAAGAAAAATTATTTAGGAGTGTTATATAATAGGAGCTCGTGTATTGCCTTCAATTGTAAGTCTGGCTACAAGTCAGAAAAAAGTGACAAAAAATCCACTTTTTCTCAGTCCATGGCGGAAAAGAAAATTTAGAAAAGTGGCAAAAAGCAATTTTGAGGAAAAATTTTGTGATAAGAGCAGGGCAAGTAGTTTGCAAGAAGCATTTTCGTCCAGAGGAAATTTTATGGAAGCGAGAAGTAAAAGATCCTAGCGGAAAGGTTATGGCGTCTGTAAGTATACAAAATATAATTTGTAAATTAATCTGGTATTAAAAATAATGAAAAATTTGAAAAGCATTCTTTTAAATTTTTACTGAGAAAACATTATACTTAATTCAAATAGAAAAATAATTTTAAATGATTTTGTTTAATTGAAATTTGTTTGAATAATTATGTTAAATTAATAAAACATATTTTCTGTTTTGATTTAAACAAAAATTGTGTTTAAAATTTTTATGTTTTATTCAAACTTAAAATTTTATTATAAATAATTTAAAATCAACCATAACTTATGTTTAAGTTAAATATATTGTTTCTTTAAATGAACCAAAAAATATGTTTGAATTAAACTTAAATATGTTTGACTGTATAGCAAAGATATTTTAAGTTTGATTTAAACAAAATTTGTTTAAACCAAATAATTCGTTTTCTCAGTGTTAATTTTTTTAATTGAATAAAAAAATAATTATTTACATTTTTATAGATGGATTACAAAATTCCTCGTTTGAAAAAGGGAACAGTGCCATCAATTTTCCCCAACTTCCCAAAGTATCTTACAAAAATTGTAAAAGAAAGAAAGCCACCAACTCAAAGAGACAGAGAGTCCCTGAATTCCACTCATTCTTCAACTACGGAATGTTTTGAAAAATATGAGTTAGCCAAAGCAGAAAGTCTCTCGAATAATAGTCAAATTTTAAGCTCTAATATTGAGGAAAATGAAGTAAATATGGATATAGATAATGTGGAGAATGGAGTCACTGGAAACTACGAAGAACCCATGCAAGAACCTCTACTCTCCAGCTTTGTGCATCACGAAGACTTATAAGAAGCTAAAAGATTCGCCTTATTTGATTCTTTAATCTCGTCAAAAAATTATTTTAACTTGCCGGATGCTTGGGTGCGCCACGACATCGAAAGAGGAAACATTCGTGCCATAGAATTTTCGCAATGTTTCGCGAAAGTGATCAACGGCAAAGTAAAAACTATACATGATAAAAAAATTGTTTTGAGTAGAGACATGGCGGTAAACGCTTTAGTTGTGAATTGTTCCTTAGAAAATAAAACATTTAAACATTATTTTGTTTTAAAGATTTATGGCCTTTTATGTTTATAATTTTATAAAAATCTATAACAAAGAAATTATCGTCATTGTATAAAAAGTATTAGCATTAAAAACTATTTTAATGTTGTAAAAAGAGCATATTGTTTAAAAAGTGAAAATGTTTTTAATAAGTAGCCGGCAAATCTTGCCTTAGTTTGCCTTAGTTCCGCTGTTGGTTAATGACAAAATTATATTATAAATATAATTGAAATGAGTTGTTTAATGATTTTTTTTGCTTATTTGTTAATGTTACATTATTTTTACATGTCAAGTAGAATTCCTTCGAAGATGTGCATTCGTGTAATTAATTTTTATTTTTGAGACCGAAAATTAATTTTATTAATTTTATAATTTAGAATAATTTACTACATATTTGTAAGTTTGTGTTAAAACTAAATTTTTGTTGATTCCTCTGTTTATGTTGTAATGTTGCTTATTTTACAATGTGGTGAGCGATTCCCTCTAAACGTGTGTAAAGTCGTAATTTTTTCTCATGTGTGTGACGGAGGGTTAATGCTATTTATATTGTCTGAATTTGTTTTCTTTATTTTAAATATACTATTTATCTATGACTTTCCTTTAACTCTTATTATAAATCAGTTTATCTGATAATTTAAACGATTTAAACGAAAGTCATCAGTTTATTGTACAACACATTTATGTATTTTCATACTAATTATTCAATTGTTCTATCATCTTTTATGAGTTAAAAATACAATATTACTTCTTATCGTGTATTTTTAACATCACTAACAACAAGATTTCATTATAATAACAAATAATTTATTCGTTTCTATGATATTTTTCTATTGCTGTAGTGAATTTTGAGCGAGTGTTGAGAACAGCGCCATCACGTGTTACTTTTTGGCACATGAAAACGCAAACCACTAAGCTGACATATTTTTCCTTCAAAATACATAGGAGTCGGACTAGAGTGAATATACATATGTTCTAGATGAAAATGAGTCTATATAACCTTTTTTAAAAAAATTGAAAATCATCACGAATGCAAAGCTTCCTCATGAGGAAGCAAAATCATCGTATTGGCTTCAAATTTGTTACTCGGGGGTTTTTGGAGTCGCTGATTACGAATCTGAAGTCAGATTTAAAAAATTCAAAATGGCGTCTCCAACATGGTGGACGAAAATATTAAAAATTCATCGTATTGGCTTCAAACTTGTTACTTGGGGGTTTTCGGGGTCGCTGATTACGAATCTAAAGTCAGATTTAAAAAATTTTAAATGGCGGATGACAAAATATATCAATGTTAACATAATTTCATCCGCTAATAATTCTGTCGAATTTTACTAGCATGATGGCGTTGCTGAATCTGAGTGTGTAAGTCCGATGATATTTTTTCTAAAGCAGATCATGATTTTAATTCCTTGTTAAGGGGGCATGAGCAGTTGTAAAATTCCATTGAAGTAAGCCTATTTTTATGTACCATTTTCTTAACTCCAAACAATTATTTTTTATCACACTTGGTTCTGATGATTTTATATACGCAAAGGACTAAAATCTGATCGTTCGATACACACAAATGGTACCTAAATGATCCGACATTTTGAATATTTAAAATCTGACTTTATATTCGTAATCAGCGACACCAAAAACCCCCGAGTAACAAATGTGCAGCTAATACAATGATTTTTTAATATCTTCGTCCGCCATATTGGGTCCGCCATGTTTAATTTTTAAATTTTGACTTCAGATTCGTAATCAGCGACCCCAAAAACCCCCGAGTAACAAAAGCGATTTCATTAACTTTTGAAAATTGTATCCATCCTGTGTTAAATTTTGGAAAATTGTTTATTTTCAGGCGCCATTTTAAATAAAAAAAATACCAAAAATCTTAAAACGCAAAGCATATTGTCAAACTAAAACTATTGGGAATACGTTTTTATATCTTAGATCACTTGGAAAAATCGATATGACAACTAAAATTAGATCTAAAAAAATTACTTTCCAAAGTCTTGTATTTTTTAAGTATTTTTGAAAAAATAAGAATTAAACGTCACTTTTTGAAAATTTTGACCATGCCATTCGAAAGAGAACCCCCAAAAATGTATGGACGGAAAAAATTAGTCGCGGAAATTTTCCTCGACTTTGTTAAAGACTCTCGGATTTAGTGGAAAGTGTTTTAAAAATCATATTCACAGTTTTTGAAGAAATAGACTACAGTTGAAGAAACTTTCCACGACTGTCGAGGAAAATGAAGACTCCACGTGCATGTAACCGATTCCGCCACAGTCGCGGAAAATTACAAACCTGAATTTACTCTACAGCGTTCTAATTTTTCATTGACAGTCGCGGAAATTACTTAAAATTTTATAATGTATATATTAATATCGATACATTGAATAATAAAAATAATAATCTTGTCAATCAATTGTAATAAATTGTTAAAAAAACTGTTAAAAAAACAGTGTTTATTGGTTTTAACGCGCGCACCTTTTGCGCGCACCATTTTCCGCGACTCTTCGACGAAACCTTCTATGACGTGTTAGAATAATTCCGAGACTGTTTTCCGCTACTAGGTTTTTAGAAAGTCCTCGACTTTTTTTGGAGAATTTCTGCTAAAATCGTAGAACATTTTTAAAAGTTCATAAAAGATTCTTTCATATCCGAGAGTCTTTGATTAGTCGCTGAAAATTTCTGTGACTATTTTTTTCCGTGTGGATATGTCCTTGTAGAATTTTTAATAATTTTTTGTCTTTTAATATTATGAGCTTGGAACCCAAGTTAAAAATCAGCACATTTGGGCGTTAAAGGGTATATAATTATTAAAATTTTTAAAATATTGAAATAATTTATATTACAAACAGAGATGAAAAATCGTAAAAGTGCGAGATAAACTCGTACTGAAACTTAAATTTATTTTTTAAGCCCTGGGTGAAGAATTTCTAAAAATTTTAAGCGTCCTCACTCTAACTAGACGGCTTAATTTTAAATGTGGAGGTTACGATATGGAATTTAAAATTAGATACTTTAATTTAAATAATTTGTGAATGTTATACAGTAACAATAAGGGGACGAACGTGTGGTTGAAAGAGATAATACCAGTCAGGTAGCAGCCCTAGTAGAAATTTGTCCTAGTTATTATAAAGGAACTGTCCAGTCGCGCTTGAAATTGTCTAGTTACTTTACAAGCCAACTGGCTAATAACTGGAACGAAGTGTCACGCTTTTTTTATCAAGTTATTATCTAACCCAACTTTATAAATTCTGTTCAACGGTTCTGTAGAAAAACTAGGCAAATTAATTCTTTTAAAATACTGAAAATTTGTTTAATAATAAGATTTACTGTAGTTAACACATTTATTTCATGCAATTAATATAAAATTTCTATTTAGCATTAAAGAAATTCAATAAAAAATATTTTTGGATAATTTCTGTATCCATTATAATATATGCATAATAAATGGAATAGAATAAAAAATTATATAATATTTTATAATTTTTAATAAATTAGTTGAATTATTATTTATATATACAAATAATGTAAATATAGTAAATTATTACATGTAATTTTCTACATTACTTTTTGATTTTTAATTCAATAAAAAAAAATTCTAAATTCAAATATCCTTAATATTTATTGTTTTCAAACAACTTTCATTTTTTTAATGCTTTATTATTAACAATAACACTGAAACAAATATTTTTTATTAGTGTAAACAATTATTATCTATATAAACCTTAAAACGATAATGCAATTTCACCGAAAAAATCTTGGGGGTAACAAGGAGCGAACCCGGGTCCCGCTGGACTAAAGTCGCACCGCTTAACGCACTCGGCCGTTCAACGCAATGGATACTAAGAATTAATAACCACTGCACATATGTTTAAGTTCAGTGCCGTAACTAGAGATTTTAAGCATTGGTACACTGAGAGAAGTTAAGCGCAGATGCTAAATAGAGCACAGTACATATGTTGAACCTAACCTTCGAGCAACATCGGTTCCACTTTGGAATAGATTCTGCGTTTTTGGTGGACAAATTCTGTACTAAAACGTTCGTCCTCCAAGGAAAGACAGAGTCCGTACTTTTTTTGGCGCTGCTGATGTTCGATTTAAATACAGCATTTGCACAACTTCAAAGTACAGTATCTGTCCCTCATTATGTGCCGCTGCTGTACGTCAAAGTACAGATGCTGCGCTTAACTTCTCTCAGTGTATATACTTTTAAAATTTTCTATGTAATAAAACCTTTTAGATGATTTTTTAATTACTATAACTTTTTAGTAATTTAATTTGCAACGTTAACAATTAATAAATAAATTGATTACTGTAATTAAATTTTTAATTATTTTTATTAATTTATTATAAATTATTATAAATATTTATTAATTAATTTTATTATTTAATATGATTAATTGATTATTAATTAATAATAATAAATTCATTAAATTTTTAAATAATAGAAAATTATAATTAAACTAAAATGGAATTTAAAAAAATTAATTTTTAACTAATTTTATTATTTTTATATTTATTAAAAATGATTGTAAATATTTATTAATTAATTTTATTAATTAATATTGTTAATTAATTTTATTAATGATTATTAATATTTTTTATTATTAATTAATTTTATTAATTAATATTATTAATTTATAATAATAAATTAATTAAATTTTTAATTAATAACAAATTAAAATGAAAAGTTTTAAAATATTGGAAAGAATAAGAACAAATTTATCTCTAGCAAATAATCATGTCGAGCTGTCTAGTTATTAGACATTATTGCAGTGTCATCGACACGACAAACTTAGAACTATAATTCCTAGGAGTACTTTAAAGTAACATTAAAAAAACTAGACAGAAGTTATGTCTAGCCAATATCAAATTCAACTTGAATCTTTAACGAAGAGCGTTGGTCAGTAACTTCACAGTTATTTACTAGTCCGCCTAGAATCAGCGTCCGTGACAAAAACTGTACAGTAACTTGAACAATCGAGTGGCTCCATGACAAATTTCTACTAGGGAGAGAGCGGCTCAAAGCTTGTCACTGCTACCCGACTGGTAGTATCCCTTTCAAGTCTCGCGTTCATTCCCTTATTGCAGCCAGCCCTTCAGTTGTAAAATAAATGAAATAAATAATACCTGAACACTTACAACACAAAAAATATCTAATGGTCAAAAAGAACATCTTCGTTGGAGAACTGTTCTTGAAAAGTTTCTTTTTTTTCTTTATTCTATAAAATTACCATTTTAAAAGCGTTTCATGTTCCAGAAATGTTAAAAATACTTTATTTGTCAAACATTAGAAGGTTCAGGAATGTTCCTCAAACGTAAATGTTTTTTTCACACCTGACAGGAACCGGAGTTTAGGAATCAAAGAAAATTATTTATTGTAAATGTAATACTTGATACCGGTCACCGTGTGGAGAGTAGTGACTGGCTCAAAGGAGCGAGAGAACAGTGTCTGACGGCGGCAAGTTAACCTTGCCGCTATAAGTAGCAACAGGTTGTAGAGCCGATCGGTGACTTTAGAGTGCCGAAGTCCCGTTCAACTCTAGGTGTCGAGCGACCGAACCTCAGCAAGGTGCTGGAAGCTGTCCCCTAGAGCCAGTTGCAACCTCTAAGGTGACGTCGTAAGTTTGACCAGAAGTTCAAAAGGTCTAAGGCCTTGAGTATCTGTCCCTGGTTAGGAACAGATCAAAAGGTCACAAAGCCTTGAGTCACGTCCTGTATGTAAAACCTAGTCGGTCGATGTTTGAACCAAAATTACTCTTTTCGTTAATAGATTGACAAGTTATCCTGAAAAGGACTAATTGACAATGTAGAATTTGTTTGTCCTGAAAGGACAGATTGGTAGTGATGATGCAGACAGGTGAACTTCCGCGGCCAGCGGAAGAGTGATGAGACGTTGTTTCCAAATTCCAAAATAAAATATTTATTCAAAATATTTTCCCTGTAGAGGACGGTAGGCGGTTGACGGTTTGACAGGCGACGAGGTCGGAGTTAAAGTGGCGGCGCACAGTGGGGCAAAATGACAAAATTTGGTTCAAATTGACTTCTAGACCACAATTTTAAACCAAATTCAAAGAAAAAAAATTTCTTTAACGCAGAACAAAATTCTGAAGAGATCTGTGAGAGCCGATTTTTTAATTTTTGTTTTATAAATTTTTAATGTTTATGCAAATTGTAAAAAAAAAATTTTTTTTTTACATTTTTCGATTTATTTTGCGCAAAAAATTCTTGCATACTTAAAATTGTATACATTTAATGTCTGGTGGTGTGTAAGTAGTAAACAAAAAGTTTTTGCATTTAAAAATTTTTATAAACAACACAGGCACACAAAAAAATAAAAAAGTCAAAACCCAGAGGTCACACCCCCCTATCCCCATGTTTTTGGGGTCGCTGAAACCGAATATGACCATGAAATTTTTTTTTCATCGGCCATTTTCCCGCTACCACCCCCTTACACCTGCTCCCGGGGGTTGGAATTTAAGTTTAAAAAAAAGTGGAGTAGGGTGTCTGTTCCTATGTTTTTTGGGTCGCTGAAACCAAAAAAGACTACCAAAAACAAATTTTTTCCTCCCTTAACCCCCTACAACCCCGGGGTGATGGGTCGAAATTCGAATTTTCACGAAAAGTCGATCACGGTGTCTAAACCTACGTTTTTTGGGCCGCTGAAACCAAAAAATACTACCAAAATCAAATCCTTTCCACCCTCGACCCCCTACAACCCCCTGCAATAATTTTTGATAATTAATATTTAATTTTCAATTTCCCAAAAATCGGTTCGTTTTATTTGAAAAAAATTATTGCAGGGGGTTGTAGGGGGTCGGGGGTGGAAAGGATTTGATTTTGGTAGTCTTTTTTGGTTTCAGCGGCCCAAAAAACGTAGGTTTAGACACCGTAATCGACTTTTCGTGAAAATTCGAATTTCGACCCCTCACCCCGGGGTTGTTAAAGGGGTTGTAGGGGGTTAAGGGAGGGAAAAATTTGTTTTTGGTAGTCTTTTTTGGTTTCAGCGACCCAAAAAACATAGGAACAGACACCCTACTCCACTTTTTTTTAAACTTAAATTCCAACCCCCGGGAGCAGGTGTAAGGGGGTGGTAGCGGGAAAATGGCCGATGATAAAAATTTTTCATGGTCATATTCGGTTTCAGCGACCCCAAAAACATGGGGATAAGGGGGTGTAACCTCTGGGTTTTGACTTTTTTATTTTTTTGTGTGCCTGTGCAATTTTTATAAACAATTACACTTTATAGGAAGTTATGTTTAAAAATAAATTTTTTTAAAAAGAAATTTGCTTTAGATTATGGTAATTAAACTTTCTTTTTGTTAATCTGATATTTTGAAATAAGTTTTCTTAATAGTTTAAACAATTTTTATAAACAATTGTACTGTAAGGACATTTTTGGGCAGGAATAAATCGAATGTTTTAATAATTATGTTTTATCTAAGCCGCCCAGAGATTTTCTTTGTGAAAATGTCATTTTTCAATTAATAATATCATTGTTATAAACAAATTATATAAACAATTACATTTTTCGGGAATTTATGCCTGAAGAAATTTTTTTAAAATGAAATTTGCTTTGGATTATTGCAATTAAACTTTCTTTTTGTTAAACTGATCTTTTGTAATAAATTTTCTTAATTGTTTAAACAAATTTTATAAACAATTGTACTGTAAGGACATTTTTGGGCAGAAATGAATCGAATTTTTTAATAATAATGTTTCATCTAAGCCTTCCAGAGATTTTCTTTGTAAAAAAGCCATTTATCAATTAATGTTATCATTGTTATAAACAAATTATATAAACAATTACATTTTTCGGGAATTTATGTCTGAAAAAATTTTTTTTTAAATGAAATTATCTATTGATGTTTTTTCAGAACTGACATAAGTAATTCAAATTCATTTCTAAATTATTTTTTGGTCTAGGAAGAACTGTTGTACGTTTCTTTATGGACGAGAATGTCGGAAAAACATTTTTTCAGACATAACTTGCCGAAAAATGTAATTGTTTATTTAATTTGTTTATAACAATGATAACATTAATTGAAAAATGGCTTTTTTACATAGAAAATCTCTAGGCGGCTTAGATGAAACATTATTCGTAAAAAATTCGATTCATTTCTGCCCAAAAATGTCCTTACAGTACAATTGTTTATAAAAATTGTTTAAACAATTAAGAAAAATTATTTCAAAATATCAGATTAACAAAAAGAAAGTATAAATACAATAATCTAAAGCAAATTTCTATTTAAAAAAATGTATTTTTAGACATAACTTCCTATAAAGTGTAATTATTTATAAAAATTGTTTATAACAATTTTTAAATGCAAAAACTTTTTTTACTACTTACACATCGCCAGACATTAAATGTATACAATTTTAAGTATGCAAGAATTTTTTTGAGCAAAATAAATTGAAAAATGTAAAAAATTATTTTTTTTACTCTTTGCATAAACATTAAAAATTTATAAAACAAAAATTAAAAAATCGACTGTCACGGATCTCTTCAAAATTTAGTTCTGCGTTAGAGAATTTTTTTTTTTAATTTGGTTTAAAATTGTGGTCTAGAAGTCAATTTGAACCAAATTTTGTCATTTTGCCCCACTGTGCGGCGTGTCAGTGGCTGAGAGCATCACTCGGCAGAGTGACAGTTGGCAGGCGAGAAGAAAATTAATTTGAAATTACACCCGTGTGGAAAAATTTTAGGGCGCTGACCAAGCGCTTAATAGACTGTCTAACGTCTTTCTAGACCCAGGGCAGACGGTCTTGTCGAGCGGCTGTTCAGAATTGAAACGAAACTTCCACGCTATCGTCTAGAATAGACCAGCGTTTCTGGTCTGTTCAGCAGTGCTAGTAAATTCTAATCTACGTCTATTCAAAATTTATCATTATATGTTATGACAACTATTCTTAAAATGATAAGACTTAATTATATTTGAAATAATTTTAATGACTTTTTTTTACATAAAAAGTATAAAAAAATTTTTTAACTTTCTGTATTTTTCACTTCAACTTTCTTTAAGCGTAAGGCTTTGTGTCCCTTCCAATCTTTGGCATTGGAGATATAGTAGTCTTTTTGTAAAATAAAATTTACTGCAAATCAAAACAGCCGGATGAAACTAGCAGTCGTACTCAGCACCAATCTTTAGGCGTCAACCGCTAATTAATGAAATTAATAAATAAAAACTTACTAAATTTGCTATTTAGTGGATATTGATTCTCAAATAACAATACTCGATGGTTTTTTAAATCATTAAGTATTTCTAAATTTGAAGGAGAGGCATATTGGTAGATGACGCCTAAACATTGATGCTGAGTACAACTGCTAGCTTCAGCCGACTAATCAAAACACATAGAAGCACATCAAAATCTATTTTTTTCAGTGCACATTTAAAATTAAATTATACAGAAAACAGCAACAACATAGCACATTATTATTCACATAAAACAGAAACCACAACGAATACTAAAATTCACAAAGAAAATGTACCATACACTGACTGATCTAACGACGCCAAACGACGCGACGCCATTAGGCGCCATGTTACTTAACAGCTGGGCATACATCGACGCATGCGCATATAACATCCTAGACCAAATCTAGACGGTCCTAATAACACCGTACTAGACGGACATATTTGACTTAGATTTTTTCTAATAAGCCCATCTGTTAAGTCACTGATTCGGGACTTGATGGACCGTCTAGAATTAGACGGACTTGATGATTGCTAATCGGGAAATCATTGGACTCCAGACTGCCACAATATTTTTCCACACGGGCAGTAATATTACACGAGCATGTAAAGTAAATGAAAATGGCTATGAAATGCGCATATCTGATGAATAACCAAGACATTTTTTTCTTATTTTATCATGAGAAAATAAACTTTTTTGCAATTTTTTCTTAAGTGTGTAATACTACAGTAATATTACCGCAAAATATTATTTTAATGTTACTGTAATATTGATGGGTAATATTACCATCAGGCGGACATTTTAATATGATCATAATATTACAGTAATTTTACCGGGTAATATTACTATAATGTTACGTGCCACATGGGAAAGGGATATATGCGAGTAACCGAAATTTTCTTCCATAGCGATTGCGTAGCCGAGAGGCTTAGCGTAAATGCGTGCGTTTTTAGGTTGCGTTAGATATAAGTTAGGTAGGGTTCGAATCTGTATAGATGTTAAGATTTTTCGATATGTTAAGTTATTAATTGTAAGTATGAATATAGTAAAAGAGTCATTGTGTGGGTACGGATTACTACTTTTTCAAGTAAAAATCTTTACGAAATAGTAATAATTACTCTGATTCGTAATAAAAGTTGCTTTGCTCAGAGTGTTAATTGCTCGGGACATTTTAAATATTACTCGGCTTTTAATAAAATTTAGATTCCTTGAAGTAAATTATACTTTTTTAAAAAAGTAAAAATTGTTTGAAAACGAAGCAAAAGTTACTATTTCTTGAGCAGTTTCAAAATTACTACTTGAAAGTAATAATTTTTCATCGAAAATAGAATACCTAATTATTACTTATTTAATTTTTCTCCGTGCGCCAATTAACGGTGAACCGTTATCATTTGTATAGTTAGCCTAACCTCTGTCATGAGAAGGTGGACCGACTTTGTAAATTAATTAAACCAACATATCGCACCTGGGTCATAAGAATGTTCTAAAACACAGAAAAAAACTCGACTCACTTTTGTTGCAACACATTTGGAAGTCGGTCTCGAAATGAGTAATCGGCAACTTAAAGTGACTCAAAATGAAAAAATGTCAGGTTCTAGTTTTTTCGTGTGTGGTATGTTGGCAACAACTGTAGAAAATGGCTGCTGCGCGTTGCGCCGTTACTTTTTTTTGTGTTTCACATGTTTCGTGTTTACATGGTTGCCATCCCTGTCAGTCAATTCACAAATGTCTAACCTAAAAATTCGTTTTTCATTTCTCATAAATGCGATAAATCGACTTCAAGTATTAATGTTTTGACAAGTATAGTTTTTTTCTGTAAATGTCCAGGTTAACGTCTTTAAAATTTCTCCAGAATGTTCATAAGACATCCATGGACATATTTTAGACATTTTTAGGGTAAAATAAGAACATTTTTAGGACACTTTGGTGACGTATTTTGGACATATTTGGAACATTTTTTGTTTTATACATATTTAGGACATTTTTAGAACACACTTAGGACATGTTTGGAACATTTTCAGGATACATTGAGGACATGTATGAGACATTCTCTGGAGATGTTTAGAACGAGTTTTGAACACATTTGGAAATTCCGATGAACATTTTAGGCGTTCTAAACATCTCCAGAGAATGTCTCATATATTTCCTAAAAATGTTCTCAAGGTGTCCTGAGAATGTTACAAACATGTCCTAAAAATGTCCTCAACATTTCTAAGAATATCTCAAATACTTCCTGAAAATATCCATGTGACACATTTGGACGTCTTCAGGCCGCAGACATAGAATTTGATTAAGACGCCTTTAAGTCTGTCTTTATTAAGACACCTTCAGGATATCTTTTTTAAGACATTGTTAAGATATCTTTACGATATTTTAGACATGTTTTTTACAATGTCCTAGGAACGTTCTGAAAAGGATATCCTAAGGATATCCCACGGATGTCTGTGTCCATTGGGTATATAATAATTTAATGACTACTTCTAAATTGAAAATCAATAAAGCAGCCAAGTTAACTATCACATCATAATACAAGATGTGATAAGATGTCAGAAGCATTCTATGCAAAGTTATAGCTTAAATAAAATTATTTATTATTATTAACGCTCGTTCGGTTGTATTTAAACTTATTTGTTTTTACTTATTTATTTTTATTTCTTTGAACTAAGTAAATATTTATTGGGCATAAATATTTTAATTTATGGTATCAAATAAATAGTTATTTGAACCAAATATAAATTACTTGAGTCAATTAAATGGAATAATTTGATCTAATTAATATTGCTTTAAATCAATTATGAAAATTATTGGATTCAATAATGCATAGTTTTTAATTAAAATAAATATTTATTTGCATCAATAAAATAATTTTTTTGAAATAACTAAATATTTATTTGTACACGGAGAAAAATGGAGAGTTAAACTTAGAAGGTTAGGTTTTGAATGTTAGCCTGATTCTCTGGATAATTAGTAAGAAAAGGATGAAGATATACGTCTATTCTTTTCTTACTAATAGGATTTTCTGTAATGATGGGATATCGACATCGGAAACATCGATGTTTTAATTTTGATATTTCCGATGTATCGAGGTTTTTTTCCGATGTTTGATATTGACGTGAATTAAGTGGGGAAAAAAGATTTTTTTAAATATCTCCTTTCTTGCCTCTAAAAGTTTGTGTTTTTTTATCTTTTAAACAATTGCTCTTATCGCATTGAAAATCTTTAAACACAAATTGAAGCGTTAGGTGCAAGAAGGGCGTATAACAAAAAACGACGAACGGAGATATTTCATGTTAAAGTTTTTAAACTTTAAAAGCCCGAAAACTGTGCGTGCAAATTAAATAAACTTTTTTTATTTAATTAGTTCACTATTAAGCTATCAAATTAAAGTGTAAAATTAAGGGAAAGTTGCAATTAACTATTAAATAATAATGTTTTTCAAAACCAATTTATACCCAACTTTTGAATATTTCAAGATATATTTTGTGATTTTCGTTATTTTTAACATATAAATAATTAAGCCTTAAATCATTTCTAATTATCAAAAAATGAACCTTTTAAATAAAAATTTTTTTAACCAAATTTCTGTAAAGGAGTGTCGATTTTCACGGCGGCAAATGCTGACTGAGTATAGAAAAATTGTTCACGACGCTCTTTGCCAACATTGCTTTTTTGACATAAACTTGAAAAAAATTTAAAAAAAAGTTTATGAATGTTTATAAACATAAATTTTGATGGAATATATTTTATATTCTTTTCATACGATTCAAATAGTCTTTTACATTCAACACTAGATGTCACCTTAGTGTGCCCTTCCGGTGGCTAGTCAGTCTTTTTCGTTGTATCGCACACGATGTATAGCTTTCTCTTAATTATCCCTTTATTAATAAAACTCTATTGTTCTTAATAAGTTCTACCTATTGTTTCTTTTCTGTGCATTACCCAAAGCTCATTTGCTAACAAATTTATTAAATAAAATTAATATTTTACTTTTCAGTTATTCATTTTTTATTTTTATTTAATTTAATAATAATTTAACATAATTGTCTAATTTTATAAATAATAAATTATTTAAACAAATTAAAATTATAAACAAAATTTAAACTTTAATGTCAACCATAATTTGGTTTTTATTAAAATACTATTATACTTCTTACTACGAATAAAAAATTATTAAAAATTACCACTTGTAAAATGTTAAATGCAATAAGTAAAGTTATTTAATTCTATTATTAAAAATTTAGTTTAATTTATTATTTCTAACGTATCTTTTTTTTCTCATCTTTGATTCAAAAATTGTAAGTCTAAATGATACTGAGATATTAAAACTTTCCTGTACACATGTGTCGTTAGCATAGTGGTTAGCGAGTTAGTCTGTAAGTCCGTAGGTCGTAGGTTCGATTCCCCTCGTCAGCAATTTTGTTTATTTTCATAGGTTTGCGATATTTCTAGATCCCAATCGTTAGGTACTAAAATATGGAAATCTAATGCACACTTACTGTAATTGTCTATTATTTAATTTTTAAATGTTATACACGGAGAAACTTTGTATACTAGTTTCTGTTAAACTCACCATGTGTTCTTAGTAAATTGACTACTAAAGTGGGGAAAAACTGCAACGGTATCAATATTTCGTAGTCTGACTATTAAACACAGAAAAAGAGTTTGAAAATTTAGTAGTCAGTTGATCAACATTTAAAATTCACGATTTCGCTAAAAAAACAATGTCGAATGTCAGTGACAGGTATATAGAATGTCGCCACTCATACTAATGAGTAAGGAAGAAATCTATTTTACCTAATGTCGTTTGATAACTTAATTTTAACGCAACCTAATCTAATTCCCTAACATACGATAAAGTAACGCACACTGTAATCGACGGAACGCATATACAATTCATATAGAGAAAATAAGTCAGTGTTCTTATATACTAATCCAACAATTGTATTTCCACTTGGGAGAAAATTTGTATGCATATGTTGAATGCCGTTTTAAACAATATTTGTTTGTCATACAAAATTGATAAAATCAATTAATTACTTAAAATTAATAAGGTCTATTTTTGAAATGAACAGAATTAATTTTCATCAAACAGGATTCTTGTAATAAATTATAAAAATGTTTGAAATATAGAAAAATAAAATATAATGTCATTATTATTTCGTAAAATTGTTTATTTAATTAATTAATTTAATTAAATAATTTAATTATTATTTTTTTAATATAAAAAAAAAATTTACATTAATAGAAATCATTTAAAATTTTTTCAATTAATTAAAAATAATCATATAAATATTTATTAAGAAATTTAGAAAAATCTTCTTAAATCTAATTCAAATATTTAAAAAATTTTAATTTAATTTCAAATTTTAATTAAAAAAACAATTACACTGAGAAAAATATTAAAGGTCAATTCTGTGACAATGAAATATATAAACATTTTGTTCAAGTTTAAAAGACTTGTTCAAACATAACCTCACATTTACTGATAAAAGAGAACCAGGTGGAATGACGGCGGACATTTAACTCGAACACGAGAATAAGTGGTTATGTGTGACTACACGAACAGCGGTATTCGTTTGCATGCGTGCAGTTCTGATAGTTTGACTACTAAATTGTAAACGCAGCGCGAAGAAAATATCAATCTTACGAATATAGAAAATAAAATTTCGACATTCACTTTTTCAACAACTTTTTTTTCTCGTACATCATAAACGAGTTTCTCTTAACTTGACTACTAAATATTGAAAAAAGAGAACATGTATTATTATCGAAACTTCTATTAAATAAGAAATTTCGTCTTTTGACCACTTTTTCCCCACTTTAGTAGTCAATCTACTAACAATACATTGTGAGTTTAACAGCAATTGCCCAATGGGAAATTTACAACTGGCGTAGTACTGCGCCAGCACTGGCAGCACTGGCGGCAAGGCTGAGAGCCAGCACTGGCATGACACTGGGATGATAACGCCGTCCGGCGCTGCCGAAGTACTGTCTGTCAGTGCAACCAGACAGCGCTGGCGCAGCACTGGACCAGTGCTGGCTGAGAATATTGCCGCAATAAATGCCGTATTGTTATTAATTAGTCGTAAATTCATAATTATAAATAATTTAACAACGAAATGATAAATAATATTAATAAATAGTTATTATTCATAAAATATGTATCTTCTTAAAGAAATTGTATTAAAGATGGAGACTAACAATGGATATAGTAAATGAAGTAGAAAAAAATTGTTTATAACATTTAAAAATTAAATAATAAATAATTACAGTAAGTGTGCATTAGATTTTCATATTTTAGTACCTAACGATTGGAATCTAGAAATATCGCAAACCTATGAAAATAAACAAAATTGCTGACAAGGGGAATCGAACCTACGACCTACGGACTAACAGACTAACGCTCTAACCACTATGCTAACGACACATGTGTACAGTAAAGTATTAATATCTCAGTATCATTCAGACATACAATTATTGAGTCAAAGATGAGAAAAAAATAGGGATACGTTAGAAATAATAAATTGAAATAAAATAAATTAAACTAAATTTTTAATAATTAAATTAAATTACTTTATTTATTGCATTTAACATTTTACGTAATTCTTAAATTACGTGGTAATTTTTTAATACTTTTTTATTCATAGTAAGAAGTATAATAGTATTTTAATAGGAACCAAATTATTATTGAGATTAAAGTTTAAATTTTGTTTATAATTTTAATTTGTTTAAATAATTTATTATTTACAAAATTAGACAATTGTGTTAAATTGTTATTATTAAATTTAATAAGAATAAAAAATGAACAACTGAAAAGTAAAATATTAATTTTTTTCAATAAATTTATATTTATAAACATTTATAAACTTTTTTTATAATTTTTTTCAAGTTTATGTCAAAAAAGCAATGTTGGCAAAGAGCGTTGTGAACAATTTTTCTATACTCAGCCAGCACTTGCCGCCGAGCCTTGTCCAAGCTTTGGCGAAACAAAAATTCTGTACTGCGCCAGCACTAATTGTCGAGGCTCGGCTAGAATACGCCGAACAATCGTCTGAGTACTAAGCCAGTGGTGAACATCGGCACTACACTGGCATTTCCCATTGGGTGGTATTCAAAGTTTTTCCGTGTACATACACTGAAACCCCACTTATTTAAAGTCTCATTTACTTAAAGTCGCGTTTATTTGAACCCGTTTTTACTTCAGTTATTTGTAGTTAGAATCAGCCCTAACCTCACTTATTTTAGCTCATGCGCAGTACGCGACCAATGGGAAGATACTTACATTCCCATTGGTTAAGTTCAAACAAAACCAACCAATCATGTCAATTTATCGAATTACGTCATCAAAATAGGTTATGTCGACCAAAATACAAATAAACGCGACACTTCGTGTAGAATTGCGTGGACCATGTTCAAATAAGTGGGGTTTCAGTGTATTATAAACAATTTTTTTCTACTTCATTTACTATATCCATTGTTAGTCTCCATCTTTAATACAATTTCTTTAAGAAGAGAAATATTTTGTGAATAATAACTATTTATTACTATTATTTACCATTTTGTTGTTAAATTATTTATAATTATTAATTTACGACTAATTAATAACAATACGCCATTTATTGAGGCAATATTCTCATCCAGCACTGGCAAGCAGTACTTCGCCAGTTGTAAATTTCCCATTGGGATGCACCGACGAAATTTTGGTTTTGTTTATAATTTATATCCAAGCAGCACGGAATATAACCTTAAAATGAAGGGAATATTACATTTCATATTCGGAATATTCTAGTGGAATGTTTCAGGGATCTTAAAGTAATATTAAAATGTCCGCCCCACAGGAATATTCCAAAATAACATTACACGGAGAAAAAAGAATAATTAAGGATAATTAATTTTACTATGATGTAAATTTAACTCTCCTCAGGTTCAGTTCTAAACAGAAGAGTATCAACTTTTTCAAATTTGACACTCCTCAGGGTAAATTTGATTATTCTTTTTTCTCCGTGTGAGGGAATGTTCCACGGTAATTTCGAAGTAATATTCCAGGATGATGTTGAGGCAATGTTCCACCGTAATATTAATATAATATTCCAAGGTAATGTTAAATGAATATTAAGGGAATATTCCCTGAAAATATTCCAAAATTTTATACTTTGAAAAGATTTGACTTTTTTTCTCTTTATCTTCTTTTTTTAGTAAAAACGAATTCAATGGTATTTTCAACATATTTAATATTATCTGGGAACATTCCCTCAACATCACCCTGGAATATTCCATTAATATTACGGTGGAACATACCTTCAACATCATCCTGGAATATTACTTCGATATTACCGTGAAACATTCCCTAAATGTTATCTTGGAATATTCCTGTGCGGCAGACATTTTAATATTACTTTAAGATCTTTGGAACATTCCACTGGAATATTCCCAATATGAAATGCATTATTCCCTTCAATTTAAGGTACTACTACACTTTAGAATTTAAAAAAACTTTATTTTTTTTATTGTATTTTTTAACTCTTTATGACTTCAGAAAACACCTCCTAAAGTATTTAAAACCAATTGTAAAAAATAAAAGTAAATTTCTCAAAAAATATTCAATTAATGTAAAAAGTCATTGACAAATTAAGTAAGTCTTTAAGGGGATGGTGGGGTCCAGCTTTTTGTTACGACCAGTAGAAACATTAGTGCTAATGTATGTGACAGTGTCTGACATAAAAAAAATAGTGGGGTTTCAATTTGCAAAAGAATTTTAGGTAATTTATGGATGGCCTCTAACGATACATATAAGTTTAAACGCGTTTTTCTCAAAATAACGTTTTCTCAAATTGCGGACAGTTTATCTCTGAATCTACTGAACCGATTTTAAAAAATGATAACTCGATTTGTTTTTTAGCATGTCCTGTGTGAGAATTTACCAGAAAATGGTCAAAAAATTAAAAAAAAAACATTTTTGCAGACTAGAAAAATACTGAAAAACATAGTGTATTTTGACAAAAATTATTGAAACATCTGCTATTTTTTTATTTTAGTCCATTTTTCATTAATGGTGGTAGATTTCTATGCAAGACACCTTCCTTTTTAAAAAGCAATTTGGATTTTTTGTTTCCGATTTGTCAATCTTGAGATAAACTGTCTGCAATTGGACAACTAACTTTTTGGAGTTTCAATCTGAATGCCGTCTGCAGATGATGAAATTAAATAAAAATTAAAAACAAACCATTATTTTTATTCTTCAAATATGTACTAATATAGGCAAAAAAGTATTTTAAATATTTATAATAAAAGACCTAAGAAAAAAATTTTTTAAATTTGGTCTTTTAAGAGCCTTCTAAAGTGTAGACTACTACACTTTAGAAGGCTCTTAAAAAACCAAATTTAAAAATTTTTTTTTTAACCTTAAGGTTATATTCCGTGCTACTTAGGTACTTTGTAATTTGATAGTGTTTAGGGTCCTAAATAAGTGTGCCAAAAAGTTTTACAAAATTTTTAATATTTTGCAAGATATTTGCAAGGGAGCGTTCATAAATGATGTCACGTTTTTTGGGCGAGGGTGAAGGGTCTCTACTAAACGTGACACAATGTATTTTTACATGTGAAATTGCATGAAATTGCGTGACAGAGGGGAGGGGGGGGGTATATAAAATTCCGAAAAATTGCGTGACATCATTTGTAAACGATCCCCAATCACATAATTTCAAGAGACGCATGATTATTCCCCAAATGTCATTTTTCCGAAATGTCACTTTACCGAACTGCACTTTTGCGAATATTCATTTTTGCGAAAATCCAAATTTGCGAAATGTCACTTTTGCGAATTGTCATTTTTTTCTAAAAGCTATTTTTGCGAATTGTCATTTTTTCGAATCGCCATTTTTACGAATTGTCAATTTTCCGAAAAGTCATTTTTGCGAATCACCATTTTTACGAATTGTCAATTTTCCGAAAATTCATTTTTGCAAATTGTCATTTTTACGAAAAGACATTTTTGTGAAATGTCATTTTTGCGAAAAGCCATTTTTCTGAAATGTCATTTTTGCGATTAGTCATTTTTGCGAAAAGTTATTTTTGCGAATAGACATTTTTGCGAATTGTCATTTTTGAGAAATGTCATTTTTGCGATTTGTCACTTTTGCGAATCGCCATTTTTACGAATTGCCATTTTTACGAATTGTCATTTTTGCGAGTAGTCATTTTTGCGAAAAGTTATTTTTACGAATTGTCATTTTTGCGAATTGTCTTGTTTGCGAATAGCCATTTTTACGAATTGTCAATTTTCCGAAAAGTCATTTTTGCGAATCGCCATTTTTACGAATGGTCAAATTTCCGAAAAGTCATTTTTGCGAAAAATACAATAGAAAACTTGTAGGTCTATAAATTCACTATTGTATTTTTCGCAAAAATGACAATTCGCAAAAATGACTTTTCGAAAAATTGACAATTCGTAAAAATGGCGATTCGCAAAAATGACTTTTCGGAAAATTGACAATTCGTAAAAATGTCGATTTGCAAAAATGACATTTCGCAAAAATAGCTTTTCGCAAAAACGACAATTCGCAAAAATGACAATTCGTAAAAATGTCGATTCGTAAAAATGTCGATTCGCAAAAGTGACAATTCGCAAAAATAACATTTCTTAAAAATGACAATTCGCAAAAATGGCAATTCGTAAAAAAAAATTTTCGCAAAAATGGCTTTTCGCAAAAATGACATTTCACAAAAATGTCTTTTCGTAAAAATGACAATTCGCAAAAATGAATTTTCGGAAAATTGACAATTCGTAAAAATGGTGATTCGCAAAAATGACTTTTCGGAAAATTGACAATTCGTAAAAATGGCCATTCGCAAAAATGATAATTCGCAAAAATAGCTTTTAGGAAAAATGACAATTCGCAAAAGTGACATTTCGCAAAATTGGCTTTTCGCAAAAATGACTATTCGCAAAAGTGCAGTTCGGTAAAATGACATTTCGGAAAAATGACATTTGGGGAATAATCATGCGTCCCAATTTCAACACTTTTTTTAGGAATTTTTATCTCGTAAAGTATATAAAAATGCTGTTTTATTAATTTTTTTTGAGAAATGTTTTTTTGAAATTTTTACTGCACTATTCTTACGCACATTACCGTCACTAATACTGTTACAATATATATTGTAACAATATTGTTACGACTTTGTCTAGATTTTGCGTTTTTGCAAGTCTAGGCAATATAGTTGTATAATAATATAAATTTTTCTTTCTAAACCAGAGTTTGAACATTTACAAAATAAAAACTTCCCAGTGTGCACGTTCTAGAACTGTTCTAGAACAGTTAATGGAAATAAAGAACAGTTCTGGAACGGTTCCAGAATTGTTCCAGTACGTGTACACTGGGTTATAGTGGTTAGAAAATGTAAAAAATTATTAATATTTATAAGAATAAAAATTATTTTATTTAAAATCATTGTGTAATAAGACAAAAATTAAGAAGTGACATTTTAAAAAATTGTCATTGTACATATACGAAATGTTATTTTTACGTATTCTCTTACTAAATCTTTCATTTTCGTCCGCTATACTGGATTCAGTTGAAAAGTACTAAAATATCAGTCATTCTTCACTGATTGTCATTTTATTATGTTTTTTTATTATTGTAAATTTCTGTCAAACAAATAATTTTACTGAAAATCAGCAGAAAATTACACTTACAGAAATCTCAGTCCCCACACAGCACATGATATTTCCTGAATACTTCCTGAATATTTCACTGAAAGATTGAAATATTTCATTGCAAGATTCAGGAAATATTTCTGCAAACAGGAAAATGTCCGCTTATGTGGGAATATTGACGCGAAAGTTGAGAAAATATTTCATTGAAATATTTTGGAAATATTCAACTGAAATGATGCGCACTGGTCGAACTCAGTTTCTATGGCCTGTAGAGTTGCGCAGTAGTTTTTGGCTTACTATATCCTATGGATTTTTAAAATATTTCAGAAAATTCCTATTGATTTGAGGTGTTTAACAAATTTTTCCATTTTTTGAAATATTTTCACAATATTGCAGAATCTTTATGTGTAATATTGCAGGAATATTTCAATGAAATATTTTCTCAATTTTCGCGTCAATATTCCTACATAAGCGGACATTTTCCTGTTTGCAGAAATATTTCCTGAATCTTGCAATGAAATATTTCAATCTTTCAGTGAAATATTCAGGAAGTATTCAGGAAATATCATGTGCTGTGTGGGTCATTTTTCACTGATTATCCATTTAAAAAATTATTGTTAATTTCTATCAAACAAATAAATAAGTAAATACACAAAATTAAAAAATTCAACAACTTATATTATCAATCGTTTATTAAATCTATATATGTGATTTGTGTATATGTATGATTTTATATCTGCATACGTGTCAGTATACATGTGTATGTTATTTATGTATATGTGTGAGCATACATGTACATGTGATTAGTGTATATGTGTGGGTGATTTGCGCGCATGCTTGATATTTATAGAACACTACTGCGCATGCCTGATTTTCATAGAACCCCACTGCCCATGCCTGATATTCATATAACACTACTGTGCATGCGTAACATTGATAGAACACTAATGTGCATTCCTAACATTGATAGAACACTACTGTGCATGCCTAACATTGATAGAACACTACTGCGCATGCATAACATTGATAGGATACTACTGCGCATGCCTAATATTGCCAGAATACTACTGCGCATGCCTAATATTGCCAGAATACTACTGCGCATGCCTAACATTGATAGGATACTACTTCGCATGCCTAACATACATAGAACACTACTGCGCATGCCTAACTTTGGTAGAACACTACTGCGCATGCCTAACATTCGTAGAACACTACTGCGCATGCCTAGCATTGGTAGAACACTACTGCGCATGCCTAACATTCGTAGAATACTACTGCGCATGCCTAATATTGCCAGAATACTACTGCGCATGCCTAACTTTGGTAGAACACTACTGTGCATGTCTAACATTCGTTGAATACTACTGCGCATGCCTGACATTAATAGAACACTACTGCGCATGCGTGATATTGATAGAAAACTACTGCGCATGCCTAACATTCGTAGAACACTACTGCGCATGCCTAACTTTGGTAGAACACTACTGCGCATGCCTAACATTCGTAGAACACTACTGCGCATGCCTAACATTGGTAGAACACTACTGCGCATGCCTAACATTGATAGGATACTACTGCGCATGCGTGACATGACATGTACATATGTGTTTAGAGTATATGTGTAACATACATGGGTATATGTTTTTTGGACATGTGTGTGAGTGAAGTATTCTAATAGATGTTAGACAGATAGAAAGAGGTGTGAGTCGGTCGGTCGGTCGGTCGTACATTAAGTTAATATAATATAGAGGATTATGTTCATGATTTTGAGAAAAGTGGGTGTAGGGGAGAGTGGGGCTAGACGGTCCTTAAAAAATCATAAAATTAATAATATGGAAAAAATTGCAAATCTACCCATCTTTCCCCACCGGCACGGTACTAAAAAAGCAACATATTTCTGTCAAAAAATTTTACAAGTTATGGTTGCATCTTCATCTTCGTCATCGACACCAGCACAACTGCACAAAGCAAATTGTTCGCAGACAGAACAAGCAGCCCAGCCTTCACTTGAGTCTAAATAATAACCATTACAATTTATAGAGACAAGGTGTATTTTCCACTTTACCATCGCTAATTATTGATCTAACCTGACAAGCTTTTTTCTTTTTAGTCACTCTTATTTTATTCAGTCTTGATTTAAGTAGTTTTCTTAACTTTCCTTATTTCTCTTTTCTTTTGCTTCATTTGTGTACCCCGTCTTGCCCCACTCTTCCCTACCCTATTTTGCCCGCACCTACGAAATTGAATAAAATGATTAATTACTACAATTTACGATTGAACAAAGAAAAAAACATATGCTTCCCTTCTTCTGTAACCCTTGCCAGTTACAAAAAATTGTATATAGTTCATTAACTGTTATTATTAAATAATAAACACCTCCTAAAAGAAGTAAAAAATTCACAGGAAAATCGTCGAAAACAGTTTTTTTAGTAAAACAGATAAAAGATTTGTTCTCATGGCTTTTAGGTTTTGTAAACAAGAAACTATCGTCTCGGTGCAGTATTATGTAAAATATAATCGCGATTGGTTAATTCGTTTGTTAAATAGGGCCGGTACCCCGTCTTGCCCCACTCTCCCCTATAAGTCCCAAAATCACTTTTTAGTTTTTGTAAATACAACTGTTTCACGGAGAAAAATGAAAATTCAGATTTCGGACTGAATATAAAACAATTTGAACGATTTGTATTATCATAGGAAGAAATATTAAATTTTGGTTCTCTATCCTAAAAAGTTTAGTAACGATTTTCAATGAAGATCAATGCTAAATATCTTAATAAACGCCAATAGTCTTCTTTCAACAAGTGCAATCAGATTCCGCAATTAATTCAAAGGTGAAAAGAATTTGTTACAATTATTATTATTTGCATTTATTTTAATTCAGCTACTCAATTGTTACAAACTTTGTATCAACGTTTACTTAAACGGGGACTGTTCTGTGCGAGAGTCCTTAGATTTATTCCCAAACAGTTTTTAGGAATGCGAAACTCTGTGGCGCGCCTGCGCCCGCGTTTGTTCAGTTTCTTCGTTTTTGATATACACGGAAGTCTCGGTGTAGTTCGTAGTGTATTAATTGTTTCAATTAATAAAAATTTTAGTTTTAAATATAATAGTGAGTGCAGTTTTGTAATAAAGTTTTAGTGTTACAAATGAATGTAGAAGAATATCTATGTGAAATGTTTGATCTCATTTTCAGATTAGGTGTGTGTTTATTTTGTTTTTAGCCGGTTATGCAATGCCTAATTGTTATTATATTTTATTGTAATGTTCAATTTAGGCAACTAAATGTAAAGTCTAAAATGAGATAATATTTTAAAAAATAGAGAATACTTTGAATTTTAAAAATCTTCGCATTGGAATTTTTATTTAATCTGTAGATATTTAAATAAAATCTCTTTTTTTAAACGTTTTAAAAAAAATCATTTTAGTAAAAATGGCAAAGGACTTGTATTTAATTTTTAAAGAGATTCTACGTTTAAATATCTAAAGAATAATAAAAATCCCAGTGAGAAGTTTTATAAAATTCAAAGTATTCTAATATTTTCAGTTGTTTCATTTTTCGATTTTATATTTAGTTTCAAATTGAATATTCCAATAAAAGTAAATATTTTGACAAATAAAAGTAATAATGTAGGTCACTAGAAGATCTGCTCACATTATATTCAGTATGGGACTCGGCACTAGACTTGCCTTGGACTCCGCCCAGAAGCGCCTATCAATGTGTTTAGTCTGCTTTGTTCCGCGTATAAGTGTGCATAAGAACGAAAACATTTTAAGCCTACTGACGTACTTTAACCCTTTTACGATTCATTTCCCTGTTTTCTATCCTGGAGCCGCAAAGGTAGACAAGTTTGGGAATGAAATCTAAGTTACTAGCGCTGAACTCCACAATTTTAAATCGGATTTTTCTGCGTGTTTAAAAAATGATTGGATTGGTTTAAAATTTGTTACTTAGGGGTTTCGGGGTCGCTGATTGCGAATATGTTGTCAAAATAAAAAAATCTGTGGAGAGATTCCTAATCAGCGACCCCGAAACCCCTCGAGTAACGAGTTTCAGGCAAATTGAATCAATTTTTAAAAGTCGATCGCCATATTGGATCCAACATTTTGAGTTTTGAAAATCTGACGTCATATTCGTAATCAGCGATCCCGAAAATCCCCGAGTAACAAATTCTTAGCGAATCCAATCATTTTTTAAAATAGTTGTATTTAGGTCAATTTGTATGCAGGACAACTGTTAAAAAATCAATTTTGACAGTTAATTTAGTTTGTTGTTAGCAATATCGCTATATTTTCGTAAAGCAGAGGGTTCAAGCTTTAATTTAACTAATATGAGAAGTCTCTAGCACGTCGAATTTACCCAGTAGAAATTTTCAAAAACTAGTGAAAAATGATTTTTGGGTATTTTACCCCCAATTTTCTCAAAATCCTGACGTGATGGGAGGTTTAAGTTATATATTAATTCGGATTTAGCGCATAAAAAGCTACGGTAAATGACTTCTCGATCTCAGAAACGGAAATTTTTATTTTTTTGCAGGCTTCTGAAATTATATATACACCGAAATAATGCCTAGGACCCGTATACCAGGAATTGACTAGGTTTCCTAGTTACGAGAGGAGCCAACTATAGAATCCTAGTCAAAGTAATAAAATTCAAGCATAGTTAAAGTGACCAGGAAAATTAGTCGATGCAATCAGGAAAAAATAGTCAAAATGACTAGGATAATAATATTAGATTTACACTGTGTATCATAATTATTTGAAATTCTTAATCAAATTCTTATTATCCAATAAAAGAGAAAAAGTAAATATAATTAAAAAAAATAATTAATTATTTTATTAAACATATTTATATTTTACTTTGCATTTATATACCTTATTGGAATTAATTTAAACTTATGAAATAAATATTTGACGCAGGGGGGACGCGAGCACCTGAACCTAACGAATACGCACTTTGAAACCTGGAACGATAACCACTACACTAAACACGACTTGGTATTTTAATTTTTTAATAGACACTAGATTTTTGAGTCAAAATACAATACTTAATCAGATGATGTTTTATACATTTCGAGTACACAATTTTATACACTTGTCAAAAACTATTTATTTTTAATTATTTATGACATTCAAATGAAAAATAAATTTAAATACACAAATTATTGCAAAGGTAAATTTTCAAACACACTGCGCGATTAAAATAGTAAAAATGTTGTCACCACGTGCGTAAAAATTTCGACGATTTATATCGAAAACTTAACCAAAAAAATCTGAAAGAATTGACTAATATAATTAAATAGTTTACTTTCCAAAACATGGACTATCTATATTTCCAGAGGTTCCGAGAAACCAGCAATTTTGATGTATGTAAGAACTCCATTTTATGTACAAAAAATAGACGCGAGTAATGATAAAAAATCGTTTTACGAAATCACGATAAATGACGCGAAAGATATAGAGGTAAACACTGTCAGAACAGAAGCAGACGCGTGCGCATTATGGAAATAGGCAAAATTACTAAAATCCTAGTCAATTTGACTAGGATTTGAAGAGTTTTTTTTGCCAGGCTTGAATTTGTTGAATCAACCTAGCGATCCTAACCATAATGATTAGGAATCCTTATTACTTTTACTAGATTAAGATTAACTATAGGGTCATAGTTAATAATACCATTGAGATTTTTTTCGGTGTATATATATATATTCATATATATAGCACTTTAACATGTGAGAGACGTATCCAAATGCAAAAAATCAAAAAGTTTCTTGAAGAAGAGACAATTCGGAACCATAATTATCTTTAAAGTCTTTGTCTAAAAAATTTTTAGTAACGAAAAATCAGCAGTTTTCTGAATCAAAGCTTCCACATTAAGATAATACATTTTCAAGTTTCCGACTATCTGTATAAGAAATAATTCGAAAAGAGGATCAGGTACGATTTATCGGTTTGAAAATTTGGAATCTGGAAGTCATTTGGAACAACTCCCTACCAAGTTTGTAGCGTTACATTTTAGAATAACCTGCCCACCTCTGAGGAGACCTGTGAATTGGGACGGATTTCGTTCAGAATTCCTAGCGAATTCGTGTGAAATTACGAATAAATTCAAATGCTTTAAAATTTAATTTTCAAAATTAAGTGGTTGTTAGATTTCAGCTTCATGTTCTTCGACTTTATTTTAAAGGTAATTTTACATGTAATTCTCATGATTATTTTTAAAGGTAAATCGACTGGGACCCAAGACTAATGTATTTCCTACGGGGCCCTCTTTAACAAATAAAATATTGTGACTGCATGTCAAAACAATTAAAATCCAGAAATGTACGATTTATTAAAATGATAATAAATTAAATTTAATGGTGATAATTGAAAAATTCAAGACATCAAAAGAATATCATTACAAACATCTTTAAAGAATTAAACAATAATTATCACTGTAAATAAAAGGTTCTAAATTAGAGCTGATTTTTGGTATTAAAATAGAACCAAATGACGATTTAGTACCCAAAATTGGTACTAAATTAGTACCTTTCTTTTTATAACTGAAAAATAAATTTAAAAAATTTGTTTAAATAAAAAATTTGATTTGGGTTATAAATTCAGATTTATTGCCTATTTTTAAATTTTATTATGAAAATTTATCTGAAAAAATTCTCTACTCTCTAAATCTGAAATAGCGAAAAGTATATCACTGATTCCAATTAGCGTATATATACGCTGTGAATTAGTGAAACACTAAATAATCAGGGATCACAAAAACTCTCAAGTAATAGGTTTCGTCTGAATTCGAGAGAGTTTTCAAGACCTTGTTTGTCATATTGAATTCTTAAATTTTGACTTCTGATTCGTAATGAAGGATCTAAAAAACTCCCGAGCAATATCGAGCAATATTTTTGATCGAGTTATTTGAAAATACAAAATTTTTATACCTATCATTTATAGTTAAAATATAAAATAATATATAAATACTCTTTAAACCTAAATTAATAAAAAGTCATCCACAAAAGTAAATTAATAAAAATTTCTACTAAGTCCAAGTAATTTTCCACTAAAATTTAAGTAAAAATATTAAGAGTACGAAACAGAATAATAAAATTTTATCTTTACTATTACTTATCTTAATATCTATAAATGTTAATATAATTGTTATAATATATTAGAAAAATTATTTAGTGATTACCAATTACTACTGTATTTGTTTATATATTTATTTCTGAAAGATTTGTTAATTATTTCTAAATAATAATTTGCAAAGTTTTATATCCACTTTTTCTTTTAGCATTTAAAAATCAAATTCTCAAGGTAATTATCTCAAAAGAAAAAATACCCTCAAGGTTCTTTTTTAATATTATATAGTTTTAGTATAATTCTCTTTACAACATCTAATTGGAAGAGTGCCAGGGGTTTCACTATATACACTATACATATTGCTTTAGCATGAAACTGAATGAAAGTTGAGAAATCCCACGTCAGTCACGTATAATACGCAACTGAAGTTCGTATAACTTTGCGAAAAAAAAGTAAATGGGTATGAAAAGATTTCTTTTTTTCATGCACGAAATTAGTAGAAAGAGCAAAATTTATTTAACATTTTACTTATCGAGATAATTTTTCCGTTGCATATCTTGACACATAAAACGCATTTTATTAGTTAATCACAAAAAAAGATTGTTTTATTTTTAACACCAAAAGTAAATAACACAATAGAAACAGCAGTTCTTTTTTTCTGTGTTCATATTGAACAGAAGAATAATAAAATTAATAAAGCTCCTGAAATTATTTTTTTAACCATCTGAAATTATTTCTCATCACAAATGAGCATATTTAATAGAAATAATTTTTTTTGTGAAACTTTGAGTAAAGTTATAAAAAGTACAGTAATGACTGTTTTTGTATTGTATTTTTGTTACTTTTAACATTATTATTTTTGTATTCTATTTATTATTTTTTATTGTATTTTCATTAATAATACTTTTATTATTATTATTTTGATTATTATGAATATTATTATTATCTTTATTATGTATTATATATTTTATCTCTGATTTATATTATCATGCATTTCATGTTTCCGAATAATTTTCTATTGACCTCTTTTCTTCTATATAGATTTATTATTCTTGATGATGTGTTCAATAAGTTCATTCATGAAAAATATTTACATAAAATAAAATGCAAATTAAATATTATCATTGAAAATTTCTTATTTAAATTGTATAAATATTACTTAATTATTTATCATTATACTCCCAATTTCACACAATATTCTGAATCAACAACAGCTAAGATGTCAGAACTTTTCAAAACAAAAGTAAATTAATATTTATTTACTTGGTTATTTATCAAGAAAATTGTTCACCCTATTGTAAATTAGTAAAAAACTATATTCATCTCATGACAACTTGACTTTCCTTACTTATACTACCGTTTACGAGTATCATGACAATTACACGCGACTCTATAAAAAAATGCCATCACTTTGTTAATCATATCTTGTAAATAAAAGGAGATACAAAAAAACTTAAATACGGTTAGAAAGATGATTAAATTTTGCGAAAAATAAGCCGTTTTTACAGTCATTTAGTTAACTATTTTTTGAGCTGTAGAGTGAGAAAGAAATAAAAAAAATACTAAATTTTCTCATTTTTGTCTCTTGACTTCCAACTTTTTCAAAAATCTAAAAAAATTTAGATAAAAGTTTTTTAAAAACACAGAAATCTTCGATATAATTTCAGCTTAGAAATAAGCCTTCGAAAATTAAGAAATGTTAATCTGTTATCGATTTATCATTAAAAATGTGAAGCCGTGTTTCGACCGATTGGTGCATTGAATTATTTAACTCTGACTATTCCATCTAGAAATAGTTTTTCCATCACATCGAAAAAGCGAAGTGTTAAGGCGATTTTGACTTTTTCGGTAAATTGTTTTTCTACTGATAGTCGTTTAAATGCATCCTAATATAAATATTAGAATATTAGAATAAAAAATTCTATTTTACATCATCCGAGTAACAAAATATCTAGTGTAAACATTTAAAATTTGCCGCCCCTAAAATTGGCCGCCCTAGGCAGCTGCCTACCTTGCCTATCTAGTTAATCTGCCACTGCCTACAGGTAAATACTTTTTTACCCTACAGGTCAAAAGATGCTCCATTGGCGCCTGCAAAGGAGTCGTTATTTCAAGTCAATGTTTAGGTCAAATTTTACCTATGTTTCGACCAACACGTAAGAAGATATAAGATTATAATAATAAGACAAATTTAACATAAATTTTTATTTAAAGTAACGACTCCTTGAAAGGCCCTAATAGAGCATCTTTTTACGTGTTGGTCGAAACATAGGTCAAATTTGACCTAAATTTTGACTTCAAATAACGACTCCTTTGCAGGCGCCAATTACCTACAGGTTTTTTTACCTGGTGGATTCCACGTCAGTTCAACACACTTATTTTCATGACTTGTTGGGATTTGGCTGTAATTTTGTAAATTCATTACTTTTATAGTGATAAACAACTCCACCAAATATTTTTTCAAAATTTTGAAAATTACCAAAAATATGGCATTTTCAAAATTTTTGTCTTCTTTTTTTGAAAGTGCTATAACTATGGTTCTAATTAACCGATTTTGGATTTTAAAAAAAGGATTTCTTTGGCTTTAAGTATATTTTAAGTTAAAATTAAAATAAAAAAAAAATTCAAAAAAATTTTTTTTTTGAAATTTTGAAAAATTAAAAATCCGTTTTTGAAAAAACATCATCTTCGATTTTTTTCAAAATTTTACAAAATTTTAGGGCAAATGTGCTTTACATGTCCTGTAAATTTCATCTTGGGATCTCAAAGGGATTCGAAGTAAAAAAATAAAACGTAACCACAAATTACGAACATATGGGGCAAAATTCCTCACCTGCCCAGGTAAAAAAATGAATTTTCTCTAAACTTTGCTAAAATGTTACTTTTATTAGTAGAAGTGTAAATATTAATTTTTTTAAAATTTGATAAAATATTTTTTGAGTTATGGAGTTTCAAAATTTTGATTTTTTTTAAAATATATTTTTTTCGATTTAATATATTTATCAGTAAAATTAATCAAATTTAAAGTATGAATAGTGGTTTTTAAAGGGGTTTTCATGGGCTATAAGCTGGTGATGAAAAAAAAGTTGTTTTCTGGCAATTTGACCTTGAAATTCAAGGTCAAATTCTTAATTTCAATATACAGTAGAACCCGGTTAATACGATCCCGTTTAATACGATTTCCCGCTTAAGACGCTCATTTATGGTGGTCCCTGCAATTAAAGACATACTTTCTATATCCCACCTAATACTTTTTCCCGCATAAGACGCATTCTTAGTGCGGTCCCTACAGAATCGTATTAACCAAGTTCTACTGTATCTCAAAATCGGTGTTTTTTATTTTTTTCTAACCTATCCCAATCGAAAGCTTACCTTTTTTCATATATGAGCCATTTAAAACTCAGAGTGGGACCATGGATCTTTTTGAAGAAATTAATTATAAATCATCATTTTCTATGTAAAATAATGATAAATTATTATTTTCCTCAAAAATTCTCATAGTCCCACTCTGATTCTTACATATGGCTCATAGAAAAAGGTCACCAGCTTATAGCCCATGAAAACCCCTTTAAAAACCACTATTCATACTTTAAATTTGATTAATTTTACTTATAAATATATTAAATCGAAAAAAATATATTTTCAAAAAAATCAAAATTTTGAAACTCCATAACTCAAAAAATATTTTATCAAATTTAAAAAAAATTAATATTTACACTTCTACTAATAAAAGTAACATTTTAGCAAAGTTTAGAGAAAATTCATTTTTTTACCTGGGCAGGTGAGGAATTTTGCCCCATATGTTCGTAATTTGTGGTTACGTTTTATTTTTTTACTCCGAATCCCTTTGAGATCCCAAGATGAAATTTACAGGACATGTAAAGCACATTTGCCCTAACATTTTGTAAAATTTTGAAAAAAATCGAAGATGATGTTTTTTCAAAAACGGATTTTTAATTTTTCAAAATTTCAAAAAAAAAATTTGTTTGAATTTTTTTTTTTATTTTAATTTTAACTTAAAATATACTTAAAACCAAAGAAATCCTTTTTTCAAAATCCAAAATCGGTTAATTAGAACTAAAGTTATAGCACTTTCAAAAAAAGAAGACAAAAATTTTGAAAATGCCATATTTTTGGTAATTTTCAAAATTTTGAAATAATATTTGGTGGAGTTGTTTATCACTATAAAAGTAATGAATTTACAAATTTACAGCCAAATCCCAACAAGTCATGAAAATAAGTGTGTTGAACTGACGTGGAATCCACCACCTACAGGTCAAAAAGATGACCCACATGGGTCCTCAAAAGGGTCAATACTCTAGGTCAAAATTTAGGTTAAATTTAACCTATTTCTTTATTTACAGGTTAAAAGTGGCCCTTTTTTAACATAAGAGGGTCAAAAAGGCTTTGTCAGGAATCATTATCGTACGTCACAATTAATGTCAACAGTGTCCAAAATTAGATTAGATTTTAACCTACCTTCAAAGTCTACTTCATAGTACAAAGAGCGAACATAATCTCAATACTAGGTTTCAGTCAATAAAGTTTTTATAAAATGACATCTATTATTACAGAATTTTATTAAAATTAAACATTATAATAAATTCAAATAAATTTTAAATTACATTTCCAGAAATGTAAAAAAAATATTCTAAAAAGCAAAAATATTAATAATATGTACTTATTTTCTAAGAATTTGTTCTTTTTTAAGTATAATAAGAATTCTAGTTATTATGCTAAAAAAAATTAAAATGTAATTAAACCAACTCTAAATTTGGATTAGTAGAATTTTTACTATTTAAATTAGTAGTTTAATATTTTACTAATGAAATAGTAGTTTTATGAACTATGACTAATGAATTAGTAGAATGTCGACGCAAAAATATAACTAATTCAAATTAGTAAGAATTTTTACTTTTTTGATTAGAAGTTTTTACTATTTGAATTAGCAGAAGTCACGTGACGAGAAGGAGCGCTCTTAACGTTCACTTTCGGTAATATTAAACAGCCATTTGCTACCTGTTGTGTAATGTCAAAGATTTTTCCTGAGCAAGCTGCAATTTATTCCCAAGATTTTAAAATTCAAAAAATATTTATACAAACAAGAAGTGTGTAAATAGTCCAGTCAAATTTATTTATTAATTTATTTATTTAATAACATAACGGGACATGCCCTTTCGTAAATTACGTACTCCCTAATTCTAAGAGTTACATTTGTAACATATAAAAACAAATACAATATGAAGGTTGACGCTTCAAAAGTTTAAGTTCGGTATAGATGTAAACACCGTTGTAGTGTAATAATGAAAATAAAGTAATATAATTAGACATTTTTGTTTTTCCACTAAGTCCATTAGAAAGTTAGTTATTGTAGTGAATCTTACAGTTTAATAGAAGAATATCAAAATAATATTAATAAATGACAAATTTGTATCTCTATCCGAATTAATTTTAAACAATTACTAAAAATTATATGAAAAATAAAATTAAAAATTCTGAATGAAATAAGATGTTTAAAACGGTCTAGAAACTGTAAGAATATATAGAAATTCAAAGACTAACATAAAAAATGAGGAGGGTATTATACACATTTTTTGCTTAACAAAATGTCATTTTGAGAAATAAATCACAATACTCTAAAGGAGTTTAACTCAAAAAAAACTATACACAAAAAGTTTGCTGAATACATTTAAACACTGAAGAGAATGATGACAGAAGAATTAATCCAAAACCAGGTGCTGGAGTTGGATTGGCCAACTGTTTACCCGTCTATCTGAAGTGTGAGAGCAGAAGTACGTTTACGGGGAGGGATTTTAATAATTGTGGGGACTCCACGACGAAAAACCAAAAAAATGTTTGCTTCTCCCTCTCGTCGACGCACGGCTAACTTGTGACGATAATGAAGTGAAATCAAAATATTATTATTTTATTGTTTTTAAAATATGCGTTTATACTCGACGAACGAAATTTGTTGTACGCTCCTGAGTGCCGATAGTGCGCGTGCGCTCAGCCATCGACCAATAGCGAGCGAGAATGTCTCTCCACCGAGATTTTCTCTCTCCACAACGCACCGAATAGAGGACCCCGAATGCACGGTCCGAGATCATCACTTCTCGAAGCGGTGTTACCGCAGTAGGAGCTCTCGAAGTGGTTTTACCACAATGAGGGGAAAGTGGTATTACCACAAGCGGTTTTACCGCAAACAGGGCTAAAGAGGTGTTACTTCAGGTCCTGTAACGCTCTCTCCCGCGAAACTGTCGATGCCGTTTCAAAAGTCGTCGTTGTCCGAAATGTAGTTTTTATTGTATTGTAACTCGTCGCATTGCTATACAAAAATCCGCGTTCGCTTAATGTTATCGTTTTATCGTTTTGTAACTCGCCGCGTTAGTTTTTACGGAAATCCGCCTTTCGCACGTTAATTGTTTTTATTGTAAATTAAACTAATCGTCAACGTCTCCGCGTAGACGAGTTTATTCAATTCTTTGTACTTTTATTTGTGTTTTGTAAATATATTTTGAAGTTTCGATTCTGTAATTAAAATGTTAAAATTATTTAAACGAACCTTGACCGACAAGCAATCCACACCCTTAACATTCATTACAAACTGCTCCTTCACTCTCCTAATCTCGTCCCTCTGCATCTTCGTTTTGTCATTCGACAACCATAGATTCTCCAAGTCCGATGAATTTACAGAGTCTCTTTTAGCAGCCACGAACGATCGCAAAATCGCCTGTGCCCTCTCCTCCGTCGCACATACGATTTTCACCGGGCGTGGCTTTTGAGAAACCTGCGCACTAGCACCAATTCTGAATGTTCGAATTCCATTTAGTCCAATTAGTAGTAATTCCAATTAGTCGTAAAAGAAGGCATATCACGTTTTATCTCAGAACCGCAATTTTTTTGCTCAAAACCCTTCATTTTGGGTCAAAATAAAGTGCCTAAATTTGGTACTTTGAACTCCGTCGGGAAAGCAAAAAATTTTTGCAAAATAGGTGCAAAAAATCAGTTTTTCAAAAATTACCGCTTTCCAGTACATTTAAGGGTAAAAATAGTTATTATAAAAAAGAAAGTGTAGGGGAAAGTGAGGCAAAGGCGCTAGGTTTATATTTATCAATGTATATTTTTTAAATTAAGCAATTAATTTATGCGGTCTTTAAAAGCGGCATTTAAAAGCAATGCAAAAAATGCCTTTGTCCCACATGCTGGGGCAGCGACGTTTTCGCTTATATTTCTAAAAGAAAGCATTTATAAGCCTTAAAAAAATTAAAAAGTGATATTTATTAGTATAATTTTTACGAAACATAAGGTTAACAACATATTATTAAAAGAATTAAACTATTTAAATAAAAAATAAAAACTTTTTGTGATTTTAACCTTATGTTGTGAATTAATACATAGAAAATTCGAAAATTCAATTGTTTTTAACCAAATTATGTTCAATATTGCCTTTGCCCCACGAAACAAACTTTTTTTTACTTTAAATTTAAAATATTTAGATACAAAATTAAACTAAAACACCACGCCAGTTGTGTAGAGAAATATTTAATTTATTTACATGTTACGTTTTTAAAAATTAAATACTTAAACTTATGTTTTAAAAAATAAAAGTTTGTTCAGTAAAATTATCATTTTATTTTTGCAAAACAATTTTTTTGTTATATTTCTTAAAATATTGTGTAAATATTGAATGTCTGATTGCATTGCAACTTAATTTTTAATACCAATTGGAATAGACAGAAAATAAAGGAGATATTTTCTTAAAAAAGACATGGAGTGGAAAGGTCGAATGTATCGAAAAGTATCGAAGTAAAGAATGGGCAATGAGAATGTAAAATCTTAATAGAAGGGTGTTTTTAAAATTGTTTGTACATGTGAAGGTGGCGCTGCAGTCGTATGTTATTTAAAAAGAGCGCGAATATATAAATTTTATTTTTGTTAAGAGAAAGTACACATAATAAATACTATTTTGCATTGTCAAAAAAAACGTCAACATTTCAAATATAAATAAGCAAATTATTAACTGAAAAAATTTGAATATTATTATTAATAAAATAATGGACTTGGATAATAGACATATAAAAACTAGCACCGTAGACGGCCGTCGGAGGAGCTAGTATAAGAAAAGTAAACCTTACTGCTCAAAAATTTACTGAGATATGCTTTTCGCAAAAAACCCGTTTTTTTCGTGATTTCAGCCAAAATTCGCTATTTTTCAGTTTTTTCAGAACTACTTCTAAAATAATGATTTTTTTTAAAAAATGACCAACAGAGGACTTAAATCTGACTAAATAGTCTCACAGAAAATGTGTACGGAGATACTTTTAACATCTTAAATTAAGATGTTTCAAGTAACTAAAAAGTGTCTACCAAAACATCTTAGAAATGACTACCAAAACATCTTATCTTATATTATATTAAAATGCTTCCTTCGTCCACCAAAAAGTTTTCGTTCAACGTTTTCAGCAATATATGAATACTAAAAAAAATATATATTATATATATATATATATATATATTATATATATATAATATATATAAATTATATATATATATATATATATATATATTATATATATTATATATTATATATATTATATATTATATATTATATATTATATATTATTATATATTATATATATATATATATATATATATATATATATATATATATATATATATATATATATATATACTAGGGGGGCTTTGCCCCCCTGCGCGCTTCGCGCGCCAACCCCCCTCCTCTATTTTTATATTTATTTTAATTTTTATAAATTTAAAGTAATTTTTTCTTAATATGAATGCATCTCAATAAATTACATACAATACATATATGACAAAATACACATAGATTTTGACGTAATGTAACAATCGTTATGGACCTTTTTTTATCTATATGTCAAAAATTAGATTAAACTTTGACATATATTTTGACCGATTTTACACTGTAGGTTAAAAAGACGTTAAATTTTAAATAGATTTTGACGTATCCTAGATACGTTTATTGTCCTTTATTTTCCCTTTTTAAGTTGTAGTTAAATAAAAGTCAAATTACACATAGATTATCACGTAACTAAATAACAGAGTAAAAAAAACGTCAAAATTAGGTCAAAATGATAGGTGTAAGAGCAAACACAATTTAAAAATTACCTTACATTGTTAGGTCAGATGGCAAACTTCACCTCATCATTAAGTCTGCGCGCGGAAATTGTTTGACAAATTTTGACGTCTAGGTCAAAACTGCCCTTAAGCTTGACCTAAATTTTGAAGGTAGCGGGAATTCTTTGTCAAATTTTGATGCGTAGGTCACAACTGCCCTCAAAATTGACCTAAATTTTGAGGGTAGCTGAAATTGTTTGTCAAATTTTGACGTCTAGGTCAAAACTGCCCTTAAAATTGACCTAAATTTTGGGGTTAGCGGATATTTTTTGTCAAATTTTGATGTCTAGATCAAAACTGCCTTCAAAATTGACCTAAATTTTGAGGGTAGAGGGAATTCTTTGTCAAATTTTGACGTCTAGGTCAAAACTGCCTTCAAAATTGACCTAAATTTTGAAAGTAGCGGGAATTCTTTGTCAAATTTTGATGCGAAGGTCACAACTGCCCTCAAAATTGACCTAAATTTTGAAAGTAGCGGGAATTCTTTGTCAAATTTTGATGCGAAGGTCACAACTGCCCTCAAAATTGACCTAAATTTTGAGGGTAGTGGAAATTGTTTGTCAAATTTTGACGTCTAGGTCAAAACTTCCCTCAAAATTGACCTAAATTTTGAGGGTAGCGGGAATTCTTTGTCAAATTTTGACGTCTAGGTCAAAACTGGCCTCAAAATTGACCTATATTTTGGCATATATTAACAGTGGACCAACCTTGACTATGTTCCTTTTCTAAGGGGCCCTTAGAAATGACTGAATCAGCGGCGGCGGCGGCGAAATGATTTTATATTATAGGGATAGATATATATATATATATATATATATATAATATAATATATAATATATATACTAATTTTCACTTAAAAATCCATTTTAAGACGATTTTAAGGGTTTTTTTTAAAAAAAAAATTTTGAAAAAAAATTTTTTTACAACCCCTTCCAAGTTTGAAAAATTGATAATGAAAGGGGTATAATATTTATACCCCTTCTAACAATACGTTAATTACTCACACATATGAATTCCTAAGAAAATTCTGAATTTTTAACGACGTTGAAGTCCACAACGTTTATCAACGAAAAAAAATATTTTTTTAAATAGAAGATTTAACTAATATAACAGATATGAAAAGAAAAGTCACAAACACAACAGAAAGCAAATATCAAAACTCAAAATCATAAAAAATTACATTTTTTACAAACTTAAAATATCAACAATATGTATGCAAACTAGACCAACTTGACAACAACATAAATGTAAAAATTAGAGTTATGAATTGACCAAGGATTTTATTTTTGGAAATGACTCCTAGTGAGTCTCCTAATCATCCTACACAATTTCAAAAAAAATCGCTGCCCGGAAACTCTCAATTTTTTGACCTAAAAAAATCAAAAATGGTTTCTTTTTTGCCATGAAATCACCGAGAATTTTAATACAAAACTTTCAAATTTTTCTATTTCCGACAGTAATATTTCTTTTTAAATAACTTCATTCTTAAAAAACAATCATACAATTATTGTTATTTATAAATTATTTATTGAATAATTTTATTTAAATATTTCAATATTAATTGCCATTTAAAAGAATTGAGTTTACAATTTTCAAAAATAGATGAACTTCAAAAGGCTTTAATTTGAAATTTCATAAACTTTCAATTTTTAATGAATGTAATTAGAAACTTTAAAAAACTTAGATTTTTTCAAAATTTTAATAGTTCAAATTCTTCTTAAAATTAGTTACATTTATCAATATATCGTCGATTGGGTGCAGAAAGATGCCAATTCAGACTAATTAACAAATAGAAATTTTTTTTATACAAAATTTTTTTTTCACACAAATTTTTGTTTATTTAAGTAATATATGTCGATTTTGGTAAAAATTATTTTGAATTTAACAATTACCATTGTTATGAACAATTACATGAACAATAATCAAGTTTCTTTGACATTTGTAAACATTTTATGCATTTTTTAAACATAAAATGTTTATATAATATGTACATTCTTTCAAAAACTTTAAAAATTTATTAGCACAAACAATTAATAATTATTTACTTTTTAAACAAATAAATGGCTCTACTTGATTATTGATAACTAGATTATTGTTCATGTAATTGTTAATAACAATGGTAATTGCTAAATTCAAAATAAATTTTACCAAAATCGACATAGATTACTTAAATAAACATAAATTTGTCTGCAAAAAAAAAATTTTTTATAAAAAAGTACAATAGTTATCTATTTGTTAATTAACATTGTTTGCAACAATTTAAATAAATTGTATTATACATTATTATTTGTCTGGTGGTCATGCTAGACTAATTTAAATTGATTCCAATCATCTGCAACGAAAAAATAAAAAAATTAACATGATTTTTTCTAAAAATATTGTAAATTATTAACTTTGAATAACAAAAAAAATATAAACAATTTAAAATTCAAAAATTGGTTCAGAGGAATCTCTTAGAAATTTTATTCCCTTCAATTTGAGACCAAATCCATGAAAATCCGATAAAATTTGTAGGTTCCAGACAATTTTAAACAGTAAATTGTAAAAAATGCCAATGTGCGCGGGACGAGTTTAACGTCATATAAAGCCCTACAAAGCTGCAGTTTTTAATTAATAACATTTTTCTAATTGAGGCTTATTTTTTTCGAAACGGTTTTACACTCGGAGACATTTAAGGAATAGAATAAAATTTTAATTTTTTTGTTAGGACGTAAAGAACATATTTGTTTATTAACATTTTATAAACAAATTATAAAAAATAAAAAAATTTAAAAACAAAAAATATATTCAAATAGTATAATCCAAGACGAAAAAAACCCATATTTTAATTTTAAAATCCGTCAACTAGAACTCGAGAAAAAAATTTGTTAATTTAGCAGTACTAAAAAATTCAATTGTTAATAACTTTTACAAAAAATTATTTTTTGCCTTAATATTTTCAGGGATTCTTCTTAACAATATTAAGAGTCAAAAAAAACTATTTTGGTTCAAAAAAAAAATTTTTTAGTTTTAGGTGATCCGTTTGAGAAATTCTGACCCATTGAGAAATAAAAATTATGCATAAAATGGATATATATTTCTTATTTCTTAATCATTATTCTTAACAATTAACAATTTTTTAATATTTTTTATAAATAAAAAGCATACAAATTTGTATAATTTAGATCAGTCAAACGAAGTTTCTTATAAAAAGCGTATAAAAAACAAAATTTATTTGTTAATCATAACTTTTAAAAAATTTTTTAATTTTCCAATTTAAAATATTATTTTATTATAAATCATGAAACATACCTGCATATTTTCTATTTGTCAAACAATATTTTCTAAAGAAAAAAACAAAACCATACGCAAAAGTCAAACTTCAGATGTGGACAAACAGAATGAATGAATTATTGATTATTATATTTAATAATAAGTAATATTATATTTAATTATTGCATATTTTTACTTAAGTAATTCATATTTGGTACAAATAATTATAAATACAACCGAGCGAGCGTTAGCGAGTGAGGTTTATGTCGCTAGTCTTAAATTAAGATACTTCTTTTTGCAGTGAAACTTAGAAATATAATTCCTAGAAGTACTTTAAAGTAACATTAAAAAAACTAGACAGAAGTTATGTCTAACCAATGTCAAATTCAACTTGAATCTTTGACGAAGAGCGTTGGTCAGTAACTTTACAGTTATTTACCAGTCCGCCTAGAATCAGCGTCCGTGACAAAAACTGTCCAGTAACTTGAACAATCGAGTGGCTCCATGACAAATTTCTACTAGGGTATTTAATGTATGTGATTAATAATCATCAATCAATCCAAGTCAGGACAGAACCCCTGACCTCTTCAGAGACTGAAAATTTTATTAATAATTGAAATAACTTTTAACAAATTAAAATAATATTATAAAATTTTAAATAAATGAATTTGAAACACAAATCAAATGAAATTTACCGAAAAAGAGAATTTCACAATAATTTGTAGAACAATTATCGTTCGCTGTTAGACATTGACTAAATTATAAGAAGGCGTCTAACCCACCCAGTCCAGGTGGGATACAAATGCATACCTTTCGTATTTTCGTTCTGATTAATTTATTATTTATTGTAGGTATTTTTGGTTAAGGTGTTTTGTGTCTTCTTTTTTATTTAAAGGTTTTATTTGCAAATGAATCATCACAGAGATCAATCTCTTTCGCCAAACTGCGGTTTATTATCCCAGAATGGATAATGGATTTTCTTCCATCCATTATTGATGATTGATCTCGAAGAAATATGCAAACGATGATTGTTCTACAAATTATTGTGACATTTTTTTTCGGTTTTCATTTGATTTGTGTTTCAAGTTTATTTATTTTAAATTTTATAATATTATTTTAATTATCAATAAAATTTTCAGTTTCTGATGTCGAAAAGTTAAGTTTAATTTTTATTTTATATTGCACAGGTCTCCTCAGAGGTGGACAGGTTATTCTAAAATGTAACGCTACAAACTTGGTGGGGATTTGTTCCAAATGACTTCCAGATTCCAAATTTTCAAACCGATAAATCGTACCTGATCCTCTTCAAGAAACTTTTTGATTTTTTGAATTTGGACAAGTCTGTCACATGTTAAAGTACTATATATATATATATATATATATATATATATATAATTTTAGAAGCCTGCAAAAAAATAAAAATTTACGTTATCTGAGATCAAGAAGTCATTTACCGTAGCTTTTTGTGCGCTAAATCCGAATTAACATTTAACTAAAACCTCCCATCACGTCAGGATTTTAAGAAAATTGGGGGTGAAATACCTAAAAATCATTTTTTTAGTAGTTTTTGAAAATTTCTACTGGGTAAATACGACGTGCTAAAGACTTGTCAAATGAGTTAAATTAAAAGCTTGAACCCTCTACTTTACGAAAATATAGCGATATTGCTAACAACAAACTAAATTAACTGTCAAAATTGATTTTTTAACAGTTGTCCTGCATACAAATTGACCTAAATACAACTATTTTAAAAAATGATTGGATTCGCTAAGAATTTGTTACTCGGGGATTTTCGGGATCGCTGATTACGAATATGACGTCAGATTTTCAAAACTCAAAATGTTGGATCCAATATGGCGATCGACTTTTAAAAATCGATTCAATTTGCCTGAAACTCGTTACTCGAGGGGGAACTTTTTCCCGGGAACTTTTTCACGTGGGGGAGAGTGGGGCAAGACGGGGTACCGGCCCTATTTAACAAACGAATTAACCAATCGCGATTATATTTTACATAATACTGCACCGAGACAATAGCTTCTTGTTTACAAAACCTAAAAGCCATGAGAACAAATCTTTTATCTGTTTTACTAAAAAAACTGTTTTCGACGATTTTCTTGTGAATTTTTCACTTTTTTTAGGAGGTGTTTATTTATTTAATAATAACAGTTAATAAACTATATAAAAAAAATTATAACTGGCAAGGGTTACAGAAGAAGGGAAGCATATGTTTTTTTCTTTGTTGAATCGTAAATTGTAGTAATTGATCATTTTATTCAATTTCGTAGGTGCGGGCAAGATTGGGTAGGGAAGAGTGGGGCAAGACGGGGTACACAAATAAAGCAAAAGAAAAGAGAAATAAGGGAAGTTAAGAAAACTACTTAAATCAAGACTGAATAAAATAAGAGTGACCAAAAAGAAAAAAGCTTGTCAGGTTAAATCAATGATAAGCGATGGTAAAGTGGAAAATACACCTTGTCTCTATAAATTGTAATGGTTATTATTTAGACTCAAATGAAGGCTGGGCTGCTTGTTCTGTCTGCGGTCAATGGGCTTTGTGCAGTTGTGCTGGTGTCGATGACGCAGTTGAAGATGCAACATTTACTTGTAAAATTTGTCGACAGAAATAGGTTGCTTTTTTAGTACCGCGCCGGTGGGGCAAGATGGGGAGATTTGCAATTTTTTCCATATTATTAATTTTATAATTTTTTAAGAAACAGATAGCCTTTGTACGCCTTTATTACTAAAGACTGATTCCCAAAGATAGTTATTAAATAAAATAATAAAATATATATTCGATAATTTTCATTTTCTTGCGCTTTAAACCTTAAGTACCCCGTCTTGCCCCACTCTCCCCTACCCCCACTTTTCTCAAAATCATGAACATAATTATCTATAAAATCTTTGTCTAAAAAATTTTTAATAACGAAGAATCATCAGTCTTCTGAATCAAAGCTTCCACATTAAGATAATACATTTTCAAGTTTCCGACTATCTGTATAAGAAATAATTCGAAAAGAGGATCAGGTACGATTTATCGGTTTGAAAATTTGGAATCTGGAAGTCATTTGGAACAACTCCCCACCAAGTTTGTAGCGTTACATTTTAAAATAACCTGTCCACCTCTGAGGAGACCTGTGATTGTTTACCTGACTTGAATTGATTGATAGGAATAAAAAAAATTTTTTGCTTTAATTTATATTTACAAATGATAATAATATAATGATGATTCTATCACTCGGTTTTCAAATTAATTATGTGTGGAAGTTAACGATCACTCCGAGTCAAGCAAACTCGGAGTGATCGTTAACTTCCACACATAATTAATTTACAAATGTTAGTTTTCTTTGAGAGGTTTATATAAAATGATTTGCATGGTAGTCTAGAGTACCGCGGAAAATATTGAATGTAATTTTTGTGTCAGTGTCGTTTTACTCCTTTAAACGAGGTTGAAACAAAATGAAGTTATTTGAGAAATTGACATTTTGATAGTGTTATTTTTGTTGATCCTTCTTTTCACCCTTCAAAATGCGTAAAAATTATTACTTACTATACTTCTGTGCTATAAAAATTAAATCCAATTATTTCCACGATAACTGGAAAATAAAAAAAATTCATTTAGAAAAAGTAATTAAAATGATGAATTACAAAGAATGGAATTTGAAAGGTTGTATTATAGTGAGAAAAAAGATTATGGTTATAGCATTTGAAAAAAGCAGCTTTTGACAAAGATAAGCTCAATGCAATTTGTATTCGAATAAGGTTTTCGAAATAGAGAATGGAGGGCATCGCACCGCGAACGAATGAGGAATAATCGTCGGGTTTTGGTGTTCACTTTGACTCGTAATTGAGTGTAAATACCACCTATGCTATATATTCACATTTACACGTGTAACTCACACGTTCAATCAATCGCAAATCGACAAACACGTGTGCAATAAATTTTAACAAGAGTCGCTTCCTCCCTTTTTTCTCGCATATGTGCACATTTTACCTCAATATATATGCATATATGTTTATACATCCCAAACGATACGAGAGAGTGAAAAGTGATTTTTGTTCAGAGTGAGTGAAGTGCCTAAACCACCTGGAAAAAATCGAGAGAGGAGAAATAAAAAGAGTATATAAGGAAAGCTCTCACAGTCGATAAATGGAGCGTAAAGCTCCTGAAATTTTCATGAAAACGCTCCTGGGAAAATTACTGGGCATAAACCAGCGCCCTTCTCTTCTTCTCTCACTCTCTTTCCACCAAAAGACTTTGTTGATCCGTCCACTAGAGAGAGCTCTGAAAAGTTTTGTATGTGGCCTCTCTTTACTGCCATTCACAATTCATATCAATGGAAGCTAAAAAATATAAACAATTTTATAGCATTTTTAAAATTGCCTTGGTCCAATAAATGTCTTTTTAGGTACTCTATAAGACAGTTATAATAGTTTAATAATTAATTGGGATGAAGAACGTAACACATAAAATTATCGAACTAACCACACTGGAGTTTTGAAAGTATATTAAGCCGAGATTATTAATGCTTACCTATGTCATTCGAAACAGCACCAAAAAATGTGTCAGAAATGTTAATTGGAAGTCAATAAATGACACCAAAAAAAGGTTAAATTGACCAAAGTATGTAATTTTAACGGGTTTGTTATATTAAAACATTACTTTTCGCCTAAAGATCTTGCTTGGCCCAGTTCTGGTGCTCCTTAGCTTTACAAAATAAACTTAATGAAATTGCTATGTATTGATTAATATTTTTAATAATAATTTATATATGTAAGTATGAATTTATCACTCGATCGAAATAGTTATATAGAAGGAAAGGTCATTCTTTCTATATATAATAATTTATATAATTTATATACAGAAGAATCAAAACATCTTTTATTTAAATAATTTATATAGTTATAAACAATATTAACAGTCCCTGAGGGGGATTCCACGGGTAAATAATAATTGTCCCTGAGAAGTTACCAATTTCACTAGAAAAACAAAGTTTAAATTTTAACCTGATTTTGGGGTAAATATTCGCTGCAACAAATTTTCACCTATAAGTGAGGGCGCCACTTTCTATGTGAGTTAGCATTGGTTAAAATTCCCCGCAACAAAATTTATACTATCTTTTTTTCTGTGTTGGCTCATAGTTTTTAGTCGTATTTTATATTTAGGGTAAGTTCGGGGAGATGGCCATATGGGAGAGATGACCAGTTCAAGTACTTTACAGAATTTGTAAAGAAATATCACTTATTATGGGTTATTCTTCAACCATTTGTGACTGCTAATAAATGTAAACAACAAATTGTTGAAAAATAATGGAAATGTAAGTGTAATTCTTAGATCAATCCATTATATTTCAACTAAGTTGGTCGCGACCTATTTTTTAAAAAATTTTGTTTTGAAATAATATTAAAAAGTAATGTTTTGAGAACATATTTCTGGTATTAATTTTAAAAAATGTTTAACAGTTTATTCAAAAATTAATTTTTTATCTTTGGAGTTTCAGAAAAATGTCAAATTTAAGCACATTTTTACAATAGATTAAAACTATCTGTTTAGAATAAGATAAAATTAAATTTAATTTATACTGTAACATTAAAAAATGATTAAATTTTTATTTTCGACTAATAAAAGTGATTCTAATAACGAAATAAATAAAGAAAACTTAAATTAAAGGAGAAGACAAAAGTGTCGATTTTACCATATTTTGAGAGCTTAATTTAGAGCAAAATTTGTAATGTTTTAAATTGAATTTTACTTCTTTGGACGTATTATTTATTGAAATTTAAAGATTTCCTGGTCTTATATTTTAAATTGCATCTGAAATTAGGAAATTTTCGATAAAAAAGTGACTCATTTGGAGGTTTTGTCAATTTTGAAGTCCCTATATCTCCGTTGGAGAAATATTAAAGAAAAACAAAATAAAATGTCTGAGAACAATAGTATATTACATTATAAGGGCAGAAAGTTCGAAATTCCTGCACTGCGCGAAATGATGCCCGAGGCGAAGCCGAGGGCATTATCGCGTAGTTTAGGGCTTTCGAATTTCTGCCCGTGTAATGTATACTATTTTTCTTTATATACGGTCGAAAGTACGCTCGCTAATTTATTTTTTAAGAAAATTGCAATCGTTTTTCATTTAACAGCCGGCCATCTTTATTTACTTTTGCTCCTCGCTGCAACGCCTCTAGCGGACACTCGTGAAGCTCTGGTTTTTTCTCTGTCTCTCTCTTGCAAACAATATTCGCCCGCCCTGACATTTGATGCATGAGCGAAGCGAGTGCTTCTGGTCGGGGGCAGGCACGAAAAAAAATGTGAAAAAGATAAATTAATATTATATTTTTAAAAGAATTTTTCTGGTGGTACAAAATTAATTTTATGTTTCTAAAATTCTAAACGTTCTAATCAACACAATTTCATTATTTCTTCAAATTATTAAAATTTTATTATAACATTTTGGCACGTATTAAAAAAGAATTTAAAAATTTTTTAATTATTTTATTTTTGTTTTTAATGTTTATTAAAATAAGTTTTGAAAATAATTATATCCGCAAAAGATTTCGTTCATTTCAATATTCAGAGCTTGTGGATAATAAATTTATAAGGTATAAAAAGTTTTCTTGATAATTTTTTTTCTTATTTTATATTGCGGTAACAATTACTCGTTAAATTGTCATTGAACTCAAAATTTTCTTATTTACCGACAGTGGTGTTTTTACCGACAGAGATTTCTTTTACTCCCGCTGTAATAGAGGTTGGGTATGAACCACACTGAGAGACCTTTTGGACTGCAGCGGAACAACGTATGAGATAGCAGCTCCACTATGGTTTTAGTGCGCTGCGATACAATTTTGGGCGCGTGACAGTCCAAAATTTTGGTGAGAAGCTCACCGAAGTAGTGGGGATGCCGTCATTGGTTTGCAGCTAATCAACTTTTGGACTGTCACGCGCCCAAAATTGTACCGCAGCAACCCAAAAGTATAGTCCTGTAGCGTACCACCAAAATGGTCAGTAGCAGCCTATATCGAAAGTCTGCTGCTGACCCAAAGGTCTCTCAGTGCGAAGCACAAATGTTTGACTTTCTGCTGCGAAATCGCAGAAGGAAGTACGTACTTTCGACCGAGGTATGAAGAAAAATAATTGATCTAATTGACACCAGAGATGGAGATCTATTTGTAGGTTGAGGCGAAAGTTACAATCAAACGACATTGATTGAAAATTAGATTTAGTGCAGTATTTAAAATTTTTGGCTACATGAAAACTGCACTGAATTCCATGATAAATATTCAAAATGAGACCAGAATAAGAAAAAAGTAATTTGAAGAATTAAGTTTAAGCCACACTGAAAACAAAGAGGGCGCGTTGCAGCACATTTCCGAGTCATGTTGCACTACTCAACCCTGTGTTCTGCTAGACACTTTTATAGAACTTTTTTGACTGGGAAAAGTAAACATCAAAAAGATTCCTCGCTAAAAAATATTTCGTTGTGGTACGAACACAGTTAGCAGAGACTACCTACGTATCAGAAACGTCACATATCTTTAAAATCATTGAAATATTTACTTGTCTTGAATTTACTACGACTGCTGCAGCAGTTTAGCAATGACAGTATCATATATGAAAACAGACTTTTTGGATGTAACTTTTCTAAGAGTTATTTTAGTGATTTTAGTTAATAGAGTTACACGAATAAAATTCTTGTAAAGTGATTTTTTTAATGCAGAATTTAGTGCTGAAGACGATGGGGTTAATGGAATTGCGATATTTTTAATATTACGGGTTTTGTGAATGTTTTCTTAAAAAAGTACTCGTGGGGTTAGCAGCCAACACTAAATTTTTCGTTTTTTTGTGTTGATTTTATTGGTTCTTCGAAATTTTTTTTTTCCTACTCCAATACATTTTAAACTTAACATTGAATTTTATTATACAATTTTTTAAGAATAACAAATTTATATTTCCTTAAAATGTTAAATTTAATTTAATTAATGTTGTTATTATTATAATATTATTTAAACGTAAATTTTTGAAGTTTACTAACAAAATAAAAGTAAGTTAAGGACAACTACCTTGTTATGTTTCACTAACTGTAACTTTAAATTATGTTTTTTTAAATATTAAAATAGTTGGCCGCCTCACCCCACGTTTTTTCAAATATGCACGGAGAAAAAAGAATAGTTGACACATCCAGATACATGGATATCACAGCCATATTATATTGAAAAATACGGGATATCCATAGTTAAGGTTGCTGCATCCATATTCTATGGCTGGCTGTATATTGTTGGAGCAGCAAAAGATCTATGGTTGGGTGATCCATAGTAATGGAAATGGGAAACAAAAAATTGGAATCACTCAATTAATTAAATTCAATGTCACTTGAGATATTTTATACACATTTTTGCTAATTAATACACACCACTTATTGAATAACCGCATATTAACGAAATAAATTATTAACCGATGGGGGGAGACACGAACCCTAGACCTAACGCATACTAAACACTAACGCTATCCACTACACTATACACGCAACTACAATATTTGAGCACATAATATTCCTTATATACTCTACACATATTTCACGAAAATGAATTTACATAAAAACTAATAGACAATAACGATAATAAATAATAAACAATTATAACACTATTTATACACAATAAACTCACAACGCGATTATATAGACGTGACAGGAAACCGACGCGACGGACAAATTGAGACTACCATTTTTAAATGGATGCCATGATAATGAATTGCGCGCAACATGTATCGAAATTTTGAACTAACTATGGATCTCCCAACCAAAGTTTATATGGATGAGGCAGCCATATGTGAAAATTCATAGCATGAATTGTAAGCCCAACCATGCCTATGGATGTCACATCCATATTTGATTCAACAATATAATATGGCTCCCTCATCCATTGAATATGGAATGTGCTTCCATTCTGAAAGTTGTCTCTTCCATTGAATTGGATAACACAACAATATTCTGCTTAACAATATTTTTATGGATATCTCTTCCAGACCTTTTCTTTCCGTGTGCCAATATGTGGTCCTTTGGAAAAAAGGTTGTAGAAATTTTTAAGTGCAACCTACGTCAAAATGTTCTATGGCGATTTTTTAGCCAATAAGACAAGCTTTCTAACGCGATATTAAAATTGAAAAAACCTATATTTAAATAACTGCCTCGCAAACCAAAATGTGTTATCTTGGCTGCCTCGCCCCGTTCTCCTCTATACCTAATCAAAACAGATTCCTGCATTTCTAGACAGTTCAAACGATATGAGCGTTTTAGAAATAGTTTGTGATCATACAAATAAGTATAAAAAATGTGCTTCTTTTAGGGAAATATTTTGCTTCAATCACAACAGCAACAAATAAATTCAAGATTAGACATTTACAACTCAAGATTCAGCTTACCAAGTTGTGAAATGTAAACAAACCAAACACAAAAATCACACTTTTGTAACAGCCATTTCTCCTACAAAAATGAATATTTTTCCACTTTCTCTACAAAAATAGAAAATTAGAGTATCAAAGTTTCCAATAAAATTGTTTTTGACTATGAGCAATAAAAAGCAATTAGTAAAATAACTAATTAAAATGACCTATAAAATAGCATTTTTGACGCGTCGCGAAAAATTAACTGTTTGAGTATATCAACCGCACTGACGATGAAGAAGTCCTATGTCAGCGATTAAACCTTCAACATGTGGAAGGGGAAATTTTTCCCTTTCCTCCTTGAAATTACAAGAAAAACGGTAAAAACTTCTTCATCATCCGTGCGGTTAATATAGTCAAACACTTTAATTTTTCGCGACCTGAGACTCTGTTGCTCTCTGCGCATGCACAGAGCGTACTAAGAATTTTATTTTGAATGAAACTTAGTTGTTTTCTCATTTTTTCTGCTATGCAAGGCGTAGTTACCAAATTCAATACGTCAATTCACCATTTTCATAAAGAAAACTTTGACACACTAATTTTCCATTTTTGTAAAGAAAGTGTAAAAATGTTATTTTTTGTGGGAGAAATGGATGTTACAAAAGTGCGATTTTAGTGCTTGGTTTGTTTACATTTTACAACTTGGACATAGCCTTAACTAAAAGGATTAGAAATATATTTCTACAGCCCAAATAAATTTAGCAAAATACTAAGAATAGGTTCTACATTTATGTACATATACATATATGTATATGTGACGCGCTCCCAAGGAAGGGGATGAAATTTTTAAGCCGAAAAAAATTTACTTCCATCCATTTTTCGATTAATGCGAATAATGAATTTGTCAATATCCAATAAAGCTAAATAACAAAAAAAAACTATAAAACCCCGTGTAGAAATTGAAAATAGGACTTTGTAAGGCCCTGAATAGACGGCCTTTCGTTTAGTGAGGCGCAAACTAGGAAAATTAGTCAGGACCCGTCTTATTTCGTCACGCTTGAAATATCAGGTGATGATGTGGAAAGATAGAGAGGTTCTAACTAGATTACCTTGTCACTGCCTGAATAGAAAAGCACAATGTGGGGATTTAACTAAAGGGCCTCTTTAGCGCCTCATTAGTTTTTCTAAATACATAAGCAAAAATTTTGGACAGACGTAATATTGCGCCAGTAATACTGAACAAGTCACTGAACAAACACACATGTAAAAACAACACTGTTTCGACCAATCAACCTATCACTAACTTAACACTAACACTAACGCATAACTAACACTAACTCGCACGCTATGGATCTACTATATCATCGTCCTTATATACTAAACAGAACATTTCTTTAGCGCTTGTGAGAAAAAGTGCAATATTTCGAATTTTTAAATCGTAAATATTTTTGCTGAAATAGTTTTTAAACTTTAAATAGTATTTTAATATGCGTTTAGAACTATTTTTCTGATAATTTTGTTGCTTATTATTTAGAAATTGGGATTTGTCAATGAAATTGAAAATTAATTAAAATACCTACACTGAGAGAAGTTAAGCGCAGATGCTGAATAGAGCACAGTACAGTAGATAAGCAGGGCCGGTTCTATATACAGATTCCTGCACCGACATGTTACCGACACTTTTAGCCCAGATTCAAACCACTTAGCCAAGACTCAAACCCTTGGGTGGGGGGTAAGATCTTGATGATTAGGCGGAAATGACGTCATACACATTCCTGCACCGACATGTTACCGACACTTTTAGCCCAGACTCAAACCATTTGGGGGAGGGTGTGATTCAGACCATGATTCTAAGGCGGATATGACATTACGGGGGAGGGTGTGATTCAGACCATGATGCTGAGATGGATATGACGTCACACTTCCTAGAATTTTTGCTTGTGTAATTTGATATCTTGTTGATTAGATTCTTATCTAAGGAATTTTTACCATTTACTTGTTGTTTATAATGTCTTTGATTTATTGCTTCCGGTTTGGAATTTATCTAAGGAATTTTCCCCACGTGTAATTTGATACCTATTTATTTCTTGGAATTACCGTCAACTGGGGCTATTTTGTGCATCCGGGGGCTATTTTGTGCACGCGAGTTTTTTAATGAAAAAAATTATTAAAATGAATTATTTTAATCTGCTATTTTGTAAAATGAAAGTTTGATTACATGGCAATAGAGAGCACTAAATGTTATTATTTAATTCTTTGTCAATTAAGAGAAAAAAATTCCTAAAAACGGAAAAATTGTTTAAATAATTTTGAAAGTTCGGAAAAATTATACCAGATCTTCTAGAGTTTTAATGTGTCTCATAAACTGAGTTAGATATTTGTTGTAAATTGTGTTGTGATGATACATACGTAATGCGCTAATTTTTTATTCATTATTTTAAGAGAAAAGTGGAAGAAACTGAAAAACCAGGATTCCATGGGGCTATTTTGTGCACTTAAAAAAATCAAATATTTTTTATAAATGTTTTATTTAGTAAGTAAAGAAGATTCAGTTTATCATTTTAATACATTTTTGTCTTACTTTTCTGTAAAAGACTGTAAATACGTTAATTAAAATCATTAAAACGATTAAAAGCTCAATCGGTGCACAACGCAACCTCAAAAAATGAACATTAATTGAGGCCTTGGATCCAATAACTCGCCCGACGCTCGGAGGAACGCGCAACTGCCAGTCAGTGAGCAGTGAGCGCCTCTGGGCCACTCACTGCTACCCGACTGGTATTAGCGCGTGCCTTCGAGCGTCGGGCGAGTTATTGGATCCAAGGCCTCAATTAATATTTATAAGTTTTTCAAATTAGTTTTAAAACTATTTTCTCGTTTCTCTTAAAATAACTTGAAAAGCATATTAGATATTAAATTGTTATCTATTTAACCTTAAAAATATTTATTTCAAGTTTTTTAAAAATATCATTCAAAACTATTAAAAAAGCTCCTATTGAAATGATGTTTTAAAGTTATTTATAAGTGTTTAAACGATCATTTTATAATTATATTAGTATATTATTATAAAATATATATTAAAAAAAAATGTTATTTACTATCTGCGTAATATACAATTTAAAGAAAGATTGTTAATTTTTAGTAAATTCAGATTTTAGCAAAATTTTAGTGCTTTATTTTACATTTTTTGTATAATATATCTACAAAAAAAATTTTACTAGGTCATTCTTTTCTTAACTTACTCTCAAATATATACACAAAAGATTTTATGAAGCAGAAACGATTAAAAAAATGTTTACGCAACATTATAGGAAAACAAAGTTCGATGCACAAAATAGCCCCATCCCGGGAGTTATTGTGTGCACGACTTTCAATGACTATAACTAAGACAAAAAAATTTTTTTCTTTGCCAAATTTATAGGAAAGCTTCAGAAGGATGTCCACAACATATATCAAAAGGTGATTTTTTTTATTTTCTTAATTCTGAATTTAAATAAATCTTTGAATAAAAAAAAGCTATTTGGTGCACAAAATAGCCCCACATTTTCGGTACTTTTCATAAGAATGCTTTTGATCTTACCGCAATTCTAAGAAAACTATAATTAACTTCAAGGTTAAATAGGTCATATCTTGTGTATATAAAGAGAGCAATTTTTCTAAACGAAATCATTCCTGCAGTTTAAGTTGGCTGATGAACATATCATTAGCAAAGCATAGTGAAATTCAAGTGCGAATTAAACAAATTAATACAAACAATATTGATAAAGTTAAAAGTTTAATTATAGTCTGATCGGATTTAATCATTTTAGCAAAAAAATTTAAATTTAAGTGATAAAAATAAATTTCGATAAATTAAACACAGCAATTAAAGTTATGGGAACTGATAAAAGCTGTAGTTATTGTAAAGAGTTTGTGAAAATTATGAACGATGCTTTTAAAACATTACGTAAAAAAACTACAACGGAGGAATTAAATTTTTGGATAAATAATAGTGTAAAAAACATTAGATTGCTGAATAAATTGTTAAAAAATGGATCCGTGTCATGTGGAGAGAAAAGAAAGATTTTGTCAACTATTGGACTATTGAAAGCAAATAGCAGAAAGTTTAAGAAACTAAGAAGAACAGGAACTGGTTTATTTAAAAAGGATGAAAGATGGATCAGGTGGGAAAAATTAGAGAATGCTTTTGAGAATCGAATTAGAACAGGTGTAGTTATTAATTTAAAACATAAAAATATAGACAGTTTTCTTAGTGATGCAAAAAAAATGATTATTTCTCGATTAAAAAATGCGTTTAAAAAGACGGGAAACATGAAAGTTAATGTTATTCTTGCGGCAAATTTTAGTGCTCTAGAAGAGGGTAGGAAAATTGAAGATATTAAGTATTTCAATACAAAGAATTCAAAAATTTTAGAATCAACAAATTTTAACGAATGGTTTGATCATAAAATTAGTGAAAAGCTTCTAGTTAAGATTGATGATTTTCAACAAAAAAAGTAAGGTTGGTCTTTAAATGAAATTATAAATTTAAGTGTTAATATAAATAAATATGTCCCTCTTGCAGCTGGGTACTCAACTTTTATAAGAATGCCAAAGTTTATAATTGATAAAAGAGCTGTGATTAATGTTAAAAATTTTGATGAATACTGTTTTTTATGGTCTATCATTGCACAACGATATCCAGCTGAAACGAACCAGAATCTTACAAGTTCATATCCTCACTTTAAAGATACTGATTTAAAGTTTGATGATTTTGAATTCCCCATTTCTCTGAACGATATATCAAAATTTGAAAAATTAAACAACCTGAGTATTAATGTTTATGGAATTGATAAAAGTAATAAAAAGAATTAAATCGTTCCACTTTATTTAAGTAAAAACAAATCAAATGAACCTACTTATCACTTGTTAATGATTGAAAATACTGAAATTGATTTAGATGATGATGATGATGATGATGATGATGATGATGATTTTCAAAATAACAAAGTTTATCATTTTGCATTAATCAATAATTTATCTCGATTAGTGAATTCACAGATCTCAAAAAACAGTCATAGAACGTTACTTTGTGATAGGTGTTTATGCCATTTTAAATATGAAAAATCATTTAATAATCATAAATTGGATTGTGATAAAATAAACAAGTGTCGAGTAATTTTGCCTAAAGAAGAGGATAAAATTTTAAAATTTAAAAACTATAGAAATAAAGAAAGTGTTCCCTTTGTCGTGTATGCTGACACTGAAAGTCTCTTAGAACCTATAGCAAGTACACACACAAACACATCAACATACCAAAAACATATCCCAACAAGTTTTGCTTTCTATGTACATTGCAATTTTGATGAATCTCTTTCAGAATTTAAATCATATCGAGGTCCAGATTGTGTTGATTGGTTCATGACAGAATTAAAAAAATTAGCTGAAAAAGCAAATACTTATTTTACAAATATTATTCCAATGGAAAATTTAACTATTTTACAACAAATTCAATTTAATACTGCAACAGTTTGTCATATTTGTGAAAAACCTTTTAAAAAAGATGACATGAAACACCGCGATCATTGTCATTTCACGGAAAAATATCGTGGTCCGGCACATCAAGGTTGCAATGTAAATTATAAAGATTCACATGTTGTTCCCATAATTTTTCACAACTTGTCAGGATATGATGCACATTTCATTATTAAAGCTTTAGCAACGTCTTTTGAGGGTGAAATTAAACTGTTACCAATAAACAAGGAAAAGTACATTTCATTTTCAAAGTATGTCAAAGGTACAAAAGTAGTATTAAGATTTCTTGATTCATTTAGATTTATGCCAAGTAGTTTAGACAAATTATCCTCCTATCTTGAAAATGATGAGAAAAAAATTACTAAAAAGTATAGTAAAAATATGGACGAGTTTAATTTATTAACAAGAAAAGGAATATTTCCTTACGAATATGTTAGTAGCTGGGAAAAATTGGAAGAAGGTCAATTGCCAGTAAAAGACTCTTTCTACTCTAAATTAAATGACGCTCATATTTCAGACGAAGACTATGAACATGCTTGTAACGTATGGAAAAAGTTTAATTTAAAAACAATAGGAGAATACTCTGACTTGTATTTACAGACTGACGTTCTACTACTTGCCGACATTTTTGAAAATTTTAGAAAAACTTGTTTTACAACTTATAACTTGGACGCGTTACATTACTATGCTGCCCCAGGACTGGCATTTGACGCTATGCTTAAGTACACAGACATAAAACTTGAATTGTTGACAGATGTGGAAATGTTGCTTTTTATTGAAAAGGGAATAAGAGGTGGTGTTTCACAATGCTCCAACAGATACGCGAAAGCTAATAATAGATTTATGGAAAAAGATTTTAATCCCCTAATACCAGAATCTTACATTATGTATTTCGATATAAATAATCAGTATGGTGCTTCTATGAGCGAGAGCTTGTCATATACAGATTTTGAATGGTTAGAAAATTATAGTAATGACTTTTTCCTAAATATTCCAGATGATTCTCCTGAAGGATATATTCTTGAAGTAGATTTAGATCATCCAACTCAACTTCATGATTCACATAAAGACTTGCCGTTATGCCCTGAACATTTCATACCTCCTCTCCCAAAATGTACAATTCCTAAATTAATTCCAAATTTATTACCAAAGAAGAACTATACAATTCACTATAGAAATTTAAAGCTATATTTATCTTTGGGAATGAAATTAACTAAAATACATAGAGTTTTAAAATTTAAGCAAAAGCAGTGGTTAAAACCCTACATTGATTTAAATACCGAGCTTAGAAAAAAATCGAGTAATGAATTTGAGAAGAATTTTTACAAGCTAATGAACAATTCCGTATTTGGCAAGACAATGGAAAATGTTAGAAAACACAAAGATGTTAGATTAATAACAAAGTGGGAGAGAAGGTATTGGGCGAAAAATTTGATTGCTCAACCAAACTTTCATAGTTGCACCATATTCGATAAAGATATGGTTATTATTGAGATGAATAAAACAAAGGTATACTTTAACAAACCAATTTACATAGGATTCACTATTCTAGACATATCAAAAATAATAACATATGACTTTCATTACAATTACATTAAAGAGACTTTCAGTGATTCTGCAAAATTACTCTACATAGATACTGACAGTCTTGTTTATCATATTACAGTGCCAAATTTTTATGATTATATTAAAAGAGATTTACATAAATTCGACACATCCGATTATCCTGAAAACAACATTTATAATATACCACTTGCAAACAAGAAAATCCTGGGTCTTATGAAAGACGAAAATAACGGTAAAATTGTAGACGAATTTATAGGTTTAAGATCAAAACTATATGCATTCAAGTTATGGGGTGATGAGGAAGCTAAAAAGAAAGCAAAAGGGGTAAAATATTCAACTTTAAAAAGAATAGGATTCGATGATTTTAAGCATACTCTCAATGAAAATAAAAACCTGATCCGATCTCAGCACTTTATACGCAGCAAAAAACATGATGTATTTACTTTAAAACAAAATAAAATTGCTTTAAGTTGGCAGGATGATAAAAGAATTTTGATACCAGGAAAAACTGACACCCTTCCTTGGGGTTACCAACATCAAGAGCCAATGGAAATAGATGAAATTGATGTATAAAATGTTAGTTTGTATTAGTTCTCTATTGTTTACTTTGTACAATTTTTACAATAAATTATACTTAAAAATATTGTAATTTATTATAATAAACAAATGTAATCAAAATAAATGTTGTTGTTTCTTATACCTAAAAATAATAGGGTTAGGTTAGGAATAATAATTACAGTCCAATTGATATTTTGTAATTTTATTGAGGAAAAAAATTGAATACACATTTTAAACTAAAATACTTAAATATTACAGTTTTTGCAGAACCATGTTTTTAAGTTTATAACATTCTGAAGAGCACAAGTAAAAGTTTTATTGTTGATTAAATGTTTTGAACAAGTTCCAATACATGTTTCAATGTTTAACTTTTTTAATGAAGGACAATTTAAATCATTCATGTCGATAATTTCAATACAATATTTTTCATCGATTAAGCTTTTTAACCATTTTTTCTTCTCTAAACCTTTAACATAAATTGTCTTTGCTTCTTTAAACACATTTTCTAAAATTTCTTTTAAATAAACGTACGGTACATCACCAGCATTCCAACGAATACCATGGAAATTATTTTCTAACCAACGATTGATACATTTATATTTGTTTGTGACGCAATTCCATGGACAAGGAGGTTGGAAAACCATATTTATTGGTATTGAATCATTATTTAAAGAAACTATAGCTAATTCTTTTAGAACAAATTTATTAATTGGTAATTTGAATCCTTGCACATCTATCAAGTACTGCATTTTTAAATCAACTAATCTCATTACGCGTAAAGAGTTAAATATATATAAGCTTAAAGTTAAACAATTTTTTTAACAATTCCACTGATTGGTTTATATTCAACGATGCGGTCATGCAAAACTAAGCAATAAGCTGAAGTATTGGCGGGAAAATTTTCTTTTGATTCAAATTCTAAGCGGATATCAACTGGTCCACTTTTTAAAGACTCATTTTGTTTTGAACAATCTACTACAAGTAAAGGAGCATATTGTAAAAATTCTTTTTTTGATAAAATTGGTTGAGACTCTTTACTATAATAAGATGCTTGAAAATTTGTAAACATGTCATACAAAGTAGAGTACTGGTTTCTACCAATATTCAGATTCATGTTGCCATAAGGATAACATTGTAAATTTAAAAATAATTTGACATCAGATAAATCACAATGATCAAAATAACTAGAGTTTTGAACTGTATTATTTTTTCTGTTTCTCTGAAACCCTAATACAATAAATCTAGGTTTCTCTAATTGACTTGATGTTTTCACACTCCAAATATGCTTAGGAGTAATTGGTAATAAAGGATATTCATACAATTCCCAAGTTCTAAAACTTATTGGAATAGATGGATCTTTTTCAATATATTTTAATAATTTAAACTTTCGAGCATCTGATAATTTTATGTATGGTAATAACCATTCAATTTTTTCAATAACAATTCTAAACTCTTCTAAAGGTGCTACTTGCAACACTGCGTTAGCATCATTTCTTGATCTGATTAAAATAAGCTCATGTTTAGCGTTAATAATGACTTTTTGGTAATCTTCAGCAAAACCAAAAATCATACTCAGAGGAATACAAACATCAAAATAACCTTGCGCATTTGTTAAGGTTGGTTCATTAGTAAATTCTAACCAGCCAACATTTTCAAGATATTTATTTTGACTAGCATCCAGAGAAATATAATTTTTCATTAAACTTGTAAGACCAACATTTTTATTTTTATCAATTTCTACACCATTAAGTTCATACTTTGCTTCTTCAAATAAATGACATATGCCATTAGAAATTAAATTTGTACGCTCTAGAGCTGTTCCATCAGGTTTCACGAGTTTTCCAGTTATGTGAATCGAGCTTTTGCTTGGAAATAAGCAATGATCCTGATTTTGTACCGTGATGCGGATTTCGTCACTATTGTTGTATGTTGATGATGTGTATGGTTGTTGCGCATGAACTTCATAATGAGCAATAGATTCATCAAAAATTACTGGTGAATCAATATTTAAAATTTCCCCTTCCATAGCAAATAATAATACGTTGAAATACAAAGGCACAAATACAAGTAAAAATAACCTTAAATCTCTTTTTTACTCTCTTCTTTTTTTTACAATCCTTAGACCGAGATTTTTCAGTAGTTGCAGGTTTTGAGGTGTTAATCTCTTCAAGATTCGCCGACGACTGATTTGATTCTGGCATGGTGTCTTAATTTTATAACCAAAACCAATCCTTTTTCTATTATTAAAAACAATACCCATTATTTTAAGGATTTAATATGAAGCCTTATTGTTAAAGTTTCCCCTCGAAAATTAACTAAATTTCCGTCTTGGTCTACAATTCGCAACTGAATATTGTCTTGACAGCGACTGGCAAGTAAATGACGTGATTTGGTACTTCCACTATTTTATATCCTGGTGGAACAATAGGAAAAAATTCATGAATTGTATGCACTTTTTCACCATTAATGTATGCTCCCGTTGTTATATTACATTCTACTCTTAATGAATTTATTTTAATGATTGATACTGGTTGATCAGACTCATGGTATTCTTGAGCTTTTAATTTGCGAGGAGAAAATCCTAACAAACTACCTATAGAATCATTGGGTTTAAAATTAATTTCTTCATCACAATAAACTGTACATTTCAATGTATTATTGTTTGGTTTAATTCTAAAATTAATTCCTTTATTTTTTAAAATTAAATGCAAAACTTGATCAATATCACTAACTTCATAACTTCCTGTGGGTATAATAATTTCTTCATTTCCTACGTAAAATTTATTCTTTCCAACATCTATATTAGGAATAGAATTAAAAGTTAAAAATTCAACAAGGCCAAGAGCATAATTTTTAAAATTAGACAACTCTATTGGTGGGAAAAATTGAGATTCTAAGATGGAAGAATTTCCAGACAACGTTAAAATACGTGAATCGTCCATGATGAGGTCAAATTAATAACTAACGTTTAAACTAAGAATATCATTTATTTATATGCAAAGTATACAAATCAGGAATATTCAATTGATTACATAAAAATTTAAGACATAAATGTCCGCATACATATGTATTATAGTTTTGATATCGTTTATGATTATATTTTATGCTACCAACACCAAAATATTTAACAAGATCTGCAGGTGGTCGAAGATTACCAAAGCTATCAAAATATATGATTTTATTTTTATTTTTTTTATATGCACACCAATGTGTACCAGGACCATCTTTATCATCTAGATTTATTATTGCAAATTCATTTTCTTTAGGACCACGCATAGGTAGTTTATTTCGCATAAAAACTCCTCGAAAATATGGAATTTTTAAACGCTTTGCAAATTTTAATAAATCTAAATCTGTAAGCGCACGGTGAGGTAGCTTTACTTCAAGTTTTTTGACTTGCATCCTTGTCCTAATTTGTAGGGTTTTAGATGAAGGCCTAGTCCTGCTTTATATGGTTTTAGAAAGAGACCTTTTCCTAAGGCAATAGATTCCATTGTTTGATTATGTCGCTTGCTTTTCTCTAGTTGACGTTTTGCAGAATTTTCATCATTTACAGCTTTTGCTATGCCAGCTGCTCCCCCTGCTAGAGCCCCTGTTGCACTTAAACCCGCAAACAAAGGAATAAGAAAAGGTGAAATTCCTCCCACTTTAGCAGGTATCGGTAAAACTCGAGGTTTATTAATTTTTCGCCTGCCACCAGCAATTTTAACTGCCAAACGTGCACCTTCAAGTGCTGATTTAATAGTAGACTGTGCATTTGTATCTAATTTCATAGATTTTTTCACTGCGGTTACAATCTTTTTCAACGTTGGTTTTTTATTTTCCCTCTTTTTCTTCATATTTTCTTTTGACTTAATTCCCATGCCCAATTTTGATTTGACCTTCATTGCATTTGTTATTGCGTAAGCTGCAGCTCTTTCACTATATTTTGCGTCAGGAGCAAACACACGATGCCAAGCTTTATCAGCAAGTACTCTATCAGCTGCGTTTCTTGCTTCTACACTTTCCCTATTTTTCGAATAAGAAATATCGTGCTGTTTACAAGCAGCGTCAAGAGGGTTGATTCCTGGATCACCTCGTGCTAATCTTTTCGCCAATTTTGTTCCTGGACCACAGTTTTGATATCCAGGTATATGAAGTTCGAAAGGTAATTTGTTTATAATTTTATTCAAGACACCTCTACCTCGTCTTACTCTTTTCGAAGTTTTCTTTAAACTAGTTTGTTTTTTATTTACACCCATATTTATATTCTTTTCGGTGAGAAAACTTTTTCAATACTAAAGTGGAAATCTATATAACCAATGTATTTATAGTTATTTGTCATTTGACTACAAACAGTCGACCTTTAATGATCTAGCAAAAAAATTATGACAGTAATAGTCAATTATCACAGTAATAGTCAATTATCCCAGTTGCCTCCAACAGTAGGGCCTAACGTAGACCTTGCCCAAAGCATGAAATAGTTAACCATCGACACCAAATCGCAAACATCTCCTAAGAAATTAGATACACATAAACGTCATTATTGGACTTGCATGCAAACGTTACAAGCGTCTACAGTGAACTGACATTGAAACTATTAAAAACCTTGTATTTATAGTTTTAACCTCAGTTATCGTAAGAATGGAGTTTGAAGCACAGTCGATTAAATTGCCAGTCTACAATTTTGACACTCTTGTTCAAGATTGTAATAAGAAAACAGAAAATCGTCATGGAAATTTATTGCCAAATAGTGTGAGAGCAATATTTTGTGGACCGTCAAATTGTGGAAAGACAAATGCTTTACTTGCTCTTCTAATACATCCCAATGGATTAAGATTTGAAAATGTTAATGTGTACTCAAAATCGTTATATCAACCAAAATACAAATTTTTAGAAAACATTTTACAACCAGTAGAGGGTGTTGACTACTTTCCATTTAATGAACATGCGGATGTTGTAGAACCAAACAATGCGTTACCAAACTCAATATTTATATTTGATGACGTAGCATGTGAAAAACAAGATAATATTAAAGCCTTTTTTGCTATGGGAAGACACAAAGCTGTGGATTGCTTTTATTTATGTCAAACATATGCGCGCATTCCAAAACATTTAATACGTGACAATGTTAATTTATTAGTTTTATTTAAACAAGATGAAATGAATCTTAGACATATTTATGATGATCATGTAAATACTGATATGACATTTATGGAATTTAAAAAACTTTGCAACTCTTGTTGAAAAAATAAGCATGATTTTATAGTGATTGATAAAGATCGTGATATTAATGAAGGTAGATATAGAAAATGTTTTGATTGTTTTATAAAATTAGAGAAATTATATTCTTTGTAAACAGTTTCATTCAAGACATTGGTCTATCAATATGTCTTCTACACACTTGAAACATTTGCGAAAGCAAAAAGATATTCTTGGTCAAATTGCGAAAGCCAGTGATGCTATTCGACGAAAGCATAGACTGATGAAACTGGGCAAGGAAGAAATTGAACAGACTTTAAATAATACCTTTAAACCTATAGTGACACCAATTCAGAAATTAGTTGACGATATTGAAATTGTCAAACAAATTCGACCAGTAAAAATTGAAAGAGAGGGAGACCTTCCTTTAGAGTTTGAAGAAGATCAAGAAGTTAAAAGAGAGAATGATTCATTTTTAAGAGATGACTTATCATTTGCAACAGCTGCTGATGATGACGATAACGGTGATGATTATGATGATGATAACGGTGATGATGATCATGATGATGATGGAGATGATAATGGAGACGTAGATAAATCAGAGAAAGATGGTGCTATTTTATATCTTCAAATGTTGGATGAAAAGGGAAAAGATTTAGATCCTTCATATGGAGTTCGTAAATTATCTAAAGGGCAATTAATGATTGGTAATTCAGGAATAAATTTTGAACAAAATAATATTAGTGTAGGTAATAAAACATATCCTGCAACGAAAGGTTTACTTGAGCTTTTATTCAAAAAAGTTCCAGAAGAAGCTGTTTAAGTGTAGTTGATCGAGAAAATTATAAAAATATTGTAATATCAACTAATGCTCATAAAAAATATTACAAAGCAGATGGCGCTGTTAGAGATAAAAAGAGTTTAAAATATCTAAACTATATAGCAGTACATTCTGGTGAAGGTTTAATTCCAGAATATATGACTCAACAAGAAGATACAAAAATTGATTATGTCTATTGGGATGATCCTAATGAATTGGTTGATCGTTTAAGATTGCTCTTGGCATCTCAAGCAGCTGGAAATCCCAGTCATAATAATGAGATTATATCAATTATTGAAGAGTTGAGAGAAGCTGAAATTGTTTATTAATTAACAGTTGTAGAAATTTTTATCATTTTCATGATGAGTATCGACATATTTGGACGTCAGTTTAAAAGCACAGAAACTTCAAATCGAGGTCCTCCAGGACTTGGTTTTAAGTTGACTGCTGAAGGAGATTTTAATATTGAAAATAAGAAACTTTGCAACGTAGCTAATGCTGAGAGCAACGATGATGCAGTAAACTTGAATACTGTAAACAAAGTTATTGAATCAAAAGCGAACGCCATCTATGATGTAATCGGTTCTGTGAGAAATGATGTAAATGATAATGTTGTAAAGATTTTAGATTTAGAAGATTTGATAAAAAAATATTTTGAAAATCTAAGAATCAGTGTTGAAAGAAATATAGAGATGATGTCTACCAACAAAGACATTATTTTACAATTAGACAGCAGACTGCGCACACTTGAAGGTAATTAGTAATGGAGGATCAAAAACTACAGTTAGTGAAAGAGTTACATAAACCATCGAGAAAAAATTATAAGCGAAGAAATGTTGACATTCGAGGTATTGACGAGACTTGGCAAGCTGATCTTATTGAAATGCAACCTTATGCTAGAGAAAATAAAGGTTACAAGTACCTGTTAACCGTCATTGATACATTTTCAAAGTTTGCTTGGGCTGTTCCAGTAAAGTCCAAAAAAGGTGAAGATGTGACTGCGGCAATGAAATCTATTTTATTTAAAAATCGTATACCAAAAAATTTGCAAGTAGATAAAGGAAAAGAGTTTTATAATTCACAGTTTGAAAATCTCATTAAAAGTTATAACATTAACTTGTATTCTACGCATAGTAATTTGAAAGCGTCAATTTGTGAGCGATTTAATCGTACTTTGAAGAATAAAATGTGGATGCAATTCAGTTTACGCGGTAATTACAAATGGATAGACATATTAAGTGATTTAGTAAATGCGTATAATAATAGTAAACATCGGACAATAAGAATGAAACCGAAAGATGTAAATGCTCAAAATGAAAATAATTTATTGTTTAATGTATTTAAAAAAGTTGCAGTAAACAGGAAATATAATAAGAAATTTAAAGTTGGAGATAGAGTACGTATAAGTAAAGTTAAACATGTTTTTGAGAAAGGTTATACACCAAATTGGACTACGGAAATATTTACTATAAGCGATGTAAAAAATACTAATCCAATAACATATATCTTGAAGGATTATCAGGAAAATCTAATAAGTGGATGTTTTTACGAGCAAGAACTTTCTAAAGTTAAATATCCAGATGAATATTTAGTTGAAAAAGTATTAAAAAAACGAGGATCTAATGTATTTGTAAAATGGTTAGGTTTTGATAATTCTCATAACAGTTGGATAAACGAATCTGAATTATAATGTATTTGAGGAAGGTTAAAATAAAAATAAATTGAATTGTATGCATTCTTGTATTTATTTATCCTCTCTTTTACAATAAACGACTATTTATACATTAAATATTTGACATTTGATGAATAGCTTCATTTGATATTTGTTTACAGTGAAATGTGACAAGTTCCAGCAATAACGTCTCTAAATTTAAAATATTAGTTCTTCCCATCACTTTTTGAAGTATTCTACTGTAATGTTTTTTATTAAAATCCGTGGCATGTTTTGTACACTTTACATTATTTTTAAAGATTATTTCTGCAATAGACTTTACAATTATATCTTTACTATACTGCAAATTGAATTTTGATAGTTCTACATATTTTTGTTCGGCACAAGGAATAAGTTCATTAAATATTGCAAATGAAGTTTCACTAAATGTAAATGATTGATCTAAACGCTCAATTGATATTAAACGATATGTAGCACTTAAACGTATTGTAAACGTTTCACAATCCAGCACTGTTGCATCACAATATCCGTTGAAAAATCGTATGATATGTTTTACTGTATCACACAATAGGCGCCATTCTTGAAGCTCCAGAAACAATGATACTCGTGGATGGCTTCTCCTTAGTTGAATTTTGTGGTATTATGTTCCCATTTGTGTCCAGTTCTGCTCCAACGTCAACTTGCTTCGTAAATGATGGATTTAAGTTGTAAATTTTAGATAATAACATTTCTCCACATAGTAAATATGACATTTTTTTGTCTTCTACTGGTCAACTCCCTTAGGAACAAACTCTATTTGATTGTAAGGTCCTCCACGATTTCTTAAATACACACCACCTCTTACAGCTTCTGCTTTCAGACTGTTGAAAAGATTTGCATCCTCTTCAAATATTTTTAGGATTCTTGGTGGTAGGAAAATGTTAAATTCATTATTTATTTCAGCAACAATTTTCAGACCAAATTTCGTATCAATTTTTCGAATGTCTGTTACTTTATAGAATGCATCGATGGTTAATTCCTTTGTTGTCTTGGTGACAAAGACTTTGCTTGCCTTGTTCAATTTATCGAAATTCATTTTTATCACTTAAATTTAAATTTTAAAATTTTTTTACTAAAATATTTAACTGTGACCTTTCTTCAATTAAACTTTTAACTTTATCAATTTCTTGTATTAATTTTTTAATCGCACTTGAATTTCACTATGCTTTGCTAATAATATGTTCATCAGCCAACTTAAACTGCAGGAATGATTTCGTTTAGAAAAATTGCTCTCTTTATATACACAAGATATGACCTATTTAACCTTGAAGTTAATTATAGTTTTCTTAGAATTGCGGTAAGATCAAAAGCATTCTTATGAAAAGTACCGAAAATGTTGACCGGAAGCAATAAATCTAAGATATCATAAACAACAAGTACATGGGAAGAATTCCTTAGATAAGAATCTAATAAACAAGATATTAAATTACATGTAAAACAATAGCTTAAATAAAGACTATAATTCCAAGAAATAAATAGGTATCAAATTACACGTGGGGAAAATTCCTTAGATAAATCCCAAACCGGAAGAAATAAATCAAAGACATTATAAACAACAAGTAAATGGTAAAAATTCCTTAGATAAGAATCTAATCAACAAGATATCAAATTACACAAGCAAAAATTCTAGGAAGTGTGACGTCATATCCATCTCAGCATCATGGTCTGAATCACACCCTCCCCCGTAATGTCATATCCGCCTCAGAATCATGGTCTGAATCACACCCTCCCCCAAATGGTTTGAGTCTGGGCTAAAAGTGTCGGTAACATGTCGGTGCAGGAATGTGTATGACGTCATTTCCGCCTAATCATCAAGATCTTACCCCCCACCCAAGGGTTTGAGTCTTGGCTAAGTGGTTTGAATCTGGGCTAAAAGTGTCGGTAACATGTCGGTGCAGGAATCTGTATATAGAACCGACCCTGCTTATCTACTCAGTACAGATGTTGAACCTAACCTTCGAGCAACATCGGTTCCACTTTGGAATAGATTCTGCGTTTTTGGTGGACAAATTCTGTACTAAAACGTTCGTCCTCCAAGGAAAGACAGAGTCCGTACTTTTTTTGGCGCTGCTGATGTTCGATTTAAATACAGCATTTGCACAACTTCAAAGTACAGTATCTGTCCCTCATTATGTGCCGCTGCTGTACGTCAAAGTACAGATGCTGCGCTTAACTTCTCTCAGTGTAATAGGGGCATAAATAGATACCAGATAGATTTTCCTGTTCAGACAAAAAGGGCATTCTAGTCAGAGCCTGATTGAAATATTTAATAAGGGCATAAATAAATCCAGCTAGATTTTCCTATTTAGAAAAAGAAGGCATTCTAGTCAGTGCCCTATTATCACCTATTTAGACATTATTAGTGTGGTTGGCCTCACTAAATCCTCATCAGTGCCCTTCTTTAAATAAGGCGAAGTCGGGCAATTTCACACGGGACAAATCTTTATCTTTATGTCATTTGACCTCAGGAGTTCAAAAATGGCATTCCATATGTGTGTGTGTGTGTGTGTAAACATTTTAACTTTTTTCATGTGTGAACCTTTTTCTCACTTATTAATAAGTAGAATCTACTTATATATTTAAGCGAAATATTCACTTTTTTATGTGTGAACTTGTTTTTACTTATCAATCAGTGAAATCCGCACTTATATATAAGTGAAATATTTAGTTAAAAAGAAACCCACCTGCGCATTATATTACAATTGTTTATACATTTAAATGTTTAGAAACAATGTTTTTATCATTTGAATTAATATATCAGAAATTTTTTTATTTTATTTCATTATAAAAATTGTCATTTCAAATTTAATGAAATTTTAAAAAAATATTCAGTTAAATATTATATTAACAATAATCTAATAACTAACTTTTTATTTACTTAGTATTATATATAATAAGAGAAATCTTGAACAAAACGTTAAAGTAGAACACAATAAACTAACTCTTTATAAGTAGCACCCAATAATTTTCTACAAGTATAAGACAACATATTAAGTGGCATTGTAGTGTTTCTCGTTGACCATCAAAGTTAAGCGACATTGCTTGCGGTTAATATTAGGATGGGTGACCGTTTGGAAATTTAGCTTAAAAAATGTGAAAAATTTATATGTTTATAAGTTTAAGACTGATAATGAGAAGAGCATAGGGTGTTGAATAGTTGATAGTAAATAAATATTTTCTTTATATAATAGGTATTGATCCTGATTATTTATTTACATACACTTCTTAATGCCTGAGTATTCACTTATCTTATAATTGAATATTCACTTATTTCATGTGTGAATATTCACTTATTCTACGTGGAAGAGTTTTGAAACATGGAATAAGTGAATATTCACTTAACCCATTAACGTCCAAGTGGACAGAAAATTGCCATTGACTTTGAGCAGTCAGCTTTGTAAGAAAATGACATCAGAAAAAATTTGCATAAAACGTTTCCGATGTAAAATTTATCGCTCTTTTAGATACTGTTATTAGAATTTGTTTATAACAAAGAGGGAAAAAGTTATAAACAATTTTTTCCAAAAAGACACGATTTTTCGAGAAAAAAATTTCTTTTAGATTAAATTTTCACTGGGAAAAAGTAAGGACATTCTCTTAAAAGCTTAAAATAAGTTGTCCATGGATCCTCAGCAATAAAATTCTGAAGCGACTGATTTTTTTTCAAGATAGCGGACGCCAATATGGCTGCTTATTCTTAAAAATGGTCCAAAAAAACAACGCAATGCCAAAATTTTTGAAAATAGATGAAATCGGCTGAAAATCGTTATTCGGGGGTTTTCGGGGTCGCTGATTACGAATCTGATGTCAGTTTTTTAAAATCCAAAATGGCGCAACCAATATGGCGGACAAAATTTTTTAAAATTCATCGAGTTCATTTGAAATTTGTCACTCGGGGGTTTTTGGGGTCACTGATTACGAATTTAAAGTCATTTAAAAAAAATTTAATATTGGATTAGGAATAATTTATATTAAATCTAATATAACAGTGCCAAAATTTTCTGAGTCTTTAATTTATTATTGTTATCGCTCCAATAATGTTTGTCCTTCAGTAAGTTTTTTTGTTTCAAGTGGATCAACTTTGTGATACTTGGTATACCCGGCATTGAATTTCTTTAAATAAATGTCAACAATTTCTAAACCAATTTGTTAAATCTTAAATAAAAGAAAAATAAAAAAATAAAATTTGTTACTGTTCTTTATTTGTTCACCCGTTAGCACATTTCATACACTTACAAAATGCCCTTCGGGCTTCATCGACTATCTTCGATATTAGTCGTGTTTCATTGGATACGTTCACTACAGTTCGTTACCGACCTTCTCTCATGTCGGACAAGCCTCATGTATCATATTGAATATAATTCAAGTTCATAATATACAATTGAGTTTTATTCACTGGTTCACACCCTCTATCATCAATAGGTTATGGGCCCAGAACGTGAATGTGAAAATAAAGCTCATTAAAAACTGTTTTAGTGCTCAATTATCGTGACGACTGAAAAGTACGCGACGCGGCCCTTTGTGAACGACGCTTAGTTTGAAAGTGAAACGTATAAGTCGTGAAAATGAGTGCTATGGTGAATACGGGTATCGAGTCGTTAAATAAAGACAATTATGACACTTGGAAGCTTTAGATGGAAGCTCTCCTGATAAAGAACGACGAGTGGTTATTCGTAAATGGCGATAAAAAGAAACCTGAACCCGTGACTGACGCTGACGGAAGCCCGAACGAAGCATCCGTGAACGCGATAGCAGCGTGGACTGCAGCCGATCAAAAGGCGAAATCCGATCTGATTTTATCAATCAGCCTCCCAGAACTCAAACAGATTAAAAACTGTACAACATCGTGAGACGTTTGGATAAAATTACAATCGATCTAATACCAATCTTCCGGGCCAGCGAGAAAGGCAACTCTATTAAAACAGCTGATCCTACAAAAAATGGCGGAGGAGGATGATGCGCGCGATCACATTCGACGATTCTTCGACGCCGTCGATAAGCTCGAAGAAATGGAAGTGCAAGTGAACCAAGATCTTTTAACAATTTTACTCCTGTATAGTTTGCCTGCGAGTTATGAGAATTTCAGGTGCGCTATTGAAAGCAGAGACGACTTACCTAAACCCGAAATATTGAAAATAAAAGTTCTCGAAGAAAATGACGCGCGCAGAAGTAAAGTTCGCGAAAATACATACGGCGCCATGTACGTAGATAGTTTTAAAGGTAAGGGAAATTTCCGTAAAAATCCTATCAACTCGAGCGGACAGAATTATAAAGGTGGGGAACATAAAAAATCCGACAACGCACCGTTTAAATTCAGATGTTCGCGATGCAAAGAGTCGGGGCACAAGGCCAGAGACTGTAAAAATAAGTGTAAAGAAACGGAACACAGTGCCGGAAAAGCTAAAGAACTTTGCTATTTTTATCCAGGAGTTAAAGTGAATACTAGTGCGGAAAAACCACTGTGGTGTTTAGACAGTGTCTGTACGTCACACATGTGCGGAAATAAAGGTACCTTGTAAAAAAAAGTATTGGGAGGTACGGGATTCCGTATTGCAAGTGCCAATCTGCCAATGCGGTATTCGCGAATTACCGCATTGGGTATCGTGGTGAATACGGAAATCAAGGGGTCCCAATGCGGTGCCAGTTTTAAGCTTTAAAAAAATGAAAATACGTGACAGGAGGAAATAATTAGTGTCAGTGGAGAAATATGCGAGTTAAAGGAATGAGAAAATAATAACAGTGAGTGTAAAAATGAAATTTTAAGAAAAAAAGGTAAGTTGAACTGTCAAATATGGGCCCAATACGGCATAGGCTGATTTCAATGCGCCACATCAAAAGCAACTTTGACTGGTTTGAATGGCGTGAAATAGGTAAACAAACATTTTCTAACACATTTGTCTCCGTACACAGACACTTTTCACTAAATCTGCCAACGTACAATTGGTAAGCATCTTCTAAATTACAATAATCGAAAATATTGTTTAGATTCTTGCAGAAACGTGGTTATAAAATAAAAAATTGGAAAGTAATGTAATGCAAATCATATGTCAGCTGGGCCACTGTGTTCGCTCGATTCGCTCTGCTTGCTTCTGCCCACTACTGGCGACTTGCACTATGTACCGATTGTGTACCGCATTGAAAGCAGCCTACGCCGCATTGGACTCATATTTGACAGTTCAACTTACCTTTTTTTCTTAAAGTCTCATTTTTACACTCACTATTATTATTTTCTCATTCCTTTAACTCGCATATTTCTGCGGAAACGCTAAAATTTTCGCGAATAGAATTGGCGGACTCTACTACGTGAAGGAACAAATTGAAACCGCAGCGATTGCGACGGAAACCAAGACAGCTGATCTAAGCACTTGGCATCAGCGGCTGGGTCACCTCCACGAGAGAGATTTAAAGAACATTATCGCGGAAGAAAAAATCGTGTGCGCCAAAGTTCAAGGCGAAAAATTAGAAGGTGTCTAAAGGGGAAGCTAACTAGCACACCCTTTCCGAAGAAATCAACTCCAAGTAAAGAACTGTTGCATATAATCCACACAGACATCTGCGGTCCCATGAGGACAAATTTTCTGGGAGGAGCAAAATATTTTGCTACATTCGTTGACGACAGCACTGGTTGGGGAGAGGTATATTTCCTGAAACAAAAGAGCAACGTGTTACCAGTCTTTAAAAACTTCAAAGCGATGGCCGAAACTCGAACCGGTAAGAAGATAAAATTTGTACAGTCCGACAACGGACGTGAATATTGTAGTCAAGAATTCGATACTTTTTAAGAGTCCTGCGGAATTCAACGAAGGCTAACGGTTGCATATACGCCACAGCAGAATGGAGTGGCGGAGAGGCAAAATAGTACCTTGCTCGAAATGGCGAGATGCATGCTGATTCAAGCAAATCTGCCGTCCTGTTTTTGGGCCGAAGCCATCGCCACAGCCAACCACGTTAGAAACCGATGTCCTTCTGCCAGAATCCAAGGTTAAATTCCATTCGAACTTTGGATGGGCGAAAAACCAAATATCTCCTAATTCAGAATATTTTGATGCAGGGCATTCGCGCTGGACAAATCGCCCGGTAAGGGAAAATTCGATGCTCGATCGAAGGAATGTATTTTCGTGGGATATTCCAAGGAAGCCAAGGCCTACCGAGTTTGGATACCAGACGAACGCAAGATCCTGGTTTCCCGTGATGTAGTGTTTCTTAAAGATTTTGGAACAAGTTTAGAGTTCGAAGACTTCATGCCAGCGGATCTCGACACGAAAACAAATATTATAAGAGATACGAAAAAGCAATCACACAAAATGAAAATCTCTCTGACACCCCATCCACAACAAGGGGGAGCCTTCAGAGAGCGCCTTGATGACCCCGAGATATTTGGAGAAAATCAAGGAGTTCCGGAAAATCCCATCGTCGATGAAAGAGAAGAATTGCCAACCAAGATCGGTCGAGGTCGCCCGAGTCTAATCAGGACAGGAAGAAGAAGGCCAAAAAAGGAATTCCATTATGTCAACGTCGAAAATGTCAATGATGATCAACAACCGGACACCGAAGACGACGAAAACGATACGGAAATAGCCGGCATCACTGCTAAAATTTCCATAAAAATGCCCTATCCGGCGAGGATGCAGAGCAGTGGAAGCTGGCCATACAAGACGAATATAAATCACTCATCGAGAACGACACATTCGAGGTACATGATCGTCCGCAGGATCACAACGTCATAGGGAACCGCATGTTCCTCAGAAATAAATTCGGTGTTGATGGAGAACTCGTGAGAAGAAAGGCAAGACTAGTTGCCCGAGGCTTCATCAAAAACCCGGAATTGACTTTAATGAGACCTTCGCGCCCGTAGCTTGATTAACCTCGATAAGGACAGTGATCGCTATAGCTGTGGAACAAGACTTGATGATACATCAACTCGACGTGGCCACCGCCTATTTAAATGGAAGGCTGGACGAAGATATCTTCATGACGCTGCCGAACTTCTTCGAGGAGACGCTATCAAGAATACTTAGCTCAAAAGCTCTCAAACCCGATCACGAAGAAAAAGTCACGAAGATGCTCCAAGAAATCAAACAAGGAGACAAGGTTTTAAAGATTAAACGCTCACTTTACGGCCTGAAGCAAGCTGGCCGTCAATGGCACAAAAGATTAGATAAAGTTATGAAGAACTTAGGATTAAAACCTCTTGAATCTGATCCTTGCGTGTACATCGCCAAATCAGGGGTCGACCTGATGATCATCGTCGTTTACGTGGACGACATGCTGCTATCTACGAACAATTCCAACTGGATGACGAAAATAATACAAGATCTATCAAGAGAATTTCAAATAACGGATCTAGGTGAGATCAGTCATTGCTTAGGAATGGACTTTGTTCGAGGTGGATCCGAAATTCGCATCACGCAGAAGGAGTACATCGAAAACCTACTGAATCGCTTCGGAATGCAAGACTCCTAGGCTGTTTCAACTCCGTTGGATCCGAGCAACAAATTGATCAAACCAGAAAATATCTCAAAGGAACAAATGGATTTATATCCATATCGCGAACTTATAGGCTCACTCATGTACCTATCTATCGGGACACGCCCGGACATCACGTTCGCCGTAAACTTCTTAAGCCAATTCAATACCTGTTACTCTCAAGATCATTGGGTAGCTGGAAAAAGAATCCTGAGGTACTTAAAAGGAACTATCACCAGCAGAATCAAATTTTTAAAGAAGGGAAAGGAATTGGAAGGCTTCACGGATGCGGATTGGGGGTCATGCTTGGACGATAGACACTCGTACACAGGGTACGCTTTCATCTTAGCCGGAGCAGCCACAATTTGGGAAGCCAAGAAGCACATCGACATACGATACCACTTCATCAGATCTGCGTTGAAGGAAGGACATGTGGACATTAAATACATAGCTTCAGAAGAAAACTCCGCCGACGTGCTTACCAAAGGATTGGCAGGGAGCAAACATGCAAATCATCGATCAGGACTAGGAGTCATTCCCATTGAAAGGAAACCTAATGTGCCTCACGTTTGAGGGGGAGTGTTAAAATTACTGTTCTTTATTTGTTCACCCATGAGCACATTTCATACACTTACAAAATGCTCTTCGGGCTTCATCGACTATCTTAGATATTAGTCGTGTTTCATTGGATACGTTCATTACAGTTCGTTACCGACCTTCTCTCATGTCGGGCAAGTCTCATGTATCATATTGAATATAATTCAAGTTCATAATATACAATTGAGTTTTATTCACTGGTTCACACCCTTTATCATCAACAGACATTTATTTAAAGAAATTCAATGCCAAGTATACCAAGTATCACAAAGTTGATCCACTTAAAACCAAAAAAATTACTGAAGGACGAACATTATTGAAGCGATAAAATAATAAATTAAAGACTCAGAAAATTTTGGCACTGTTATATTAGATTCAATATAAATTATTACTAATCCAATTTTAAAATTTTTTTAAAAATGACCTGAAATTCGTAATCAGTGACCCCAAAAACCCCCGAGTGACAAATTTCAAATAAACTCGATGAATTTTAAAAAATTTCGTCCGCCATATTGGATGCGCCATTTTGGATTTTCAAAAACTGACATCAGATTCGTAATCAGCGACTCCAAAAACCCCCGTATAACGAATTTCAAGCGAATCTGATGAATATTTCAAAAAAGTGTCCGCCATATTGGATCCGCCATTTTAAATTTTGAAAAACTAACATCAGATTCGTAATCAGCGACCCCAAAACACCTAAGTGACGTATATTAGGTGATTTCGACGAATTTTTAAAAATTTCGTTGGCCATCTTGGATCAGCCATTTTGAATTTTTAAAAATTGACATCAGATTCGTAATCAGCGACCCCGAAAACCCCCGAGTAACAAATTCCAAGCCAATCTGATTAATTTTTACATTTGGCGTCCACCATATTGGATCCGACATTTTGAATTTTCAAAAACTGACATTAGATTTGTAATCAGCGACCTCGAAACTCCCCGAGTAACGATTTTCAGCCGATTTTATCTATTTTCAAAAAATTTAGCATTACGTTGTTTTTTTGGACCATTTTTTAAGAATTAGCAGCTATATTGGCGTCCGCCATCTTAAAAAAAATCAGTTGCTTCAGGATTTTATTGCTGAGGGTCCATTGACAACTTATTTTGAGCTTTTAAAAGAATGTCCTTACTTTTTCCCAGTAAAAATATAATCTAAAAGAAGTTTTTTTTCTCGAAAAAATCGTGTTTTTTTGGAAAAAATTGTTTATAACTGTTTCCCTGCTTGTTATAAACAAATTTTAACAACAGTATCTGAAAGAGCGATAAATTTTACGTCGGAAATGTTATATGCAAATTTTTTCTGATGTCATTTTTCATACAAAGCTAACTGCTCAAAGTCAATGTCAATTTTCTGTCTACTTGGACGTTAATGGGTTAAAATACCTAAGTGAAATTTCACTTATTCAGATTTAGAGAGTAAAAACTGACAACTCATATTATTTCGTCAAAGTAAAATCCTGAGATTAAAATGATCCACATACAATATTTATTTAGATAAGTGGCGCCATGTACTTTGTCATATAGCTCCGCTTGGTCCACTTTCCGATAAGTACGTGATATATTTATCGCACGTTCTTTATTATGGCTATTTGACAGTTAAAGTTATCTGAAAGTTGGATCAATTGGGGCTTAACACTTTTTTTATTTAAAACAAGCAGAAACAATTATTCAAAGGTTTTTCCTGTCATGAATTGGGTGTGTTAAATTATTTAGGATTGTAAAAAGGAAAAAAAAACCTTTAATTACCGACTAGTTTTCTATTCTCTCACGTAATTAGGTATTATTTTTGTCTTGTTATCTTTTTTAAAAATTTTGAAAAAAGAAAGCATATAAGTTTTTGGTAATGAAAGAAGTGATCGAATGAAAAAAGTTTTTGCATATTAAAGAACAGTTTGTCTGTTGAAATATATGTACATTTAGGTTTCAAAACTGCAACATTGCCTGAAATTATCCCTTCTCCTGGACTCGACACTGTAACTCACCCCACTACTTACCTTTTCAGGGACGTCTAAGCACATATTTTGTTTGTGGCCCGTGGTAAAGGTAAGTACAAGTATGGCTGCTTAACCTTCAGGGTACTGACTGGGCTAGCGTAACCCTGGCGAATTTTGAAAGTTGTGTCATTTCTAAACAAGTCGATAGAGGGGAAAAGAACTTCTTTGAGGTACCAACCAATCGATGCTTGAGTTTCCAATTTGTGATCAAAATTAGCGTTCGGGTAAATTACACCCAGACGCGATGAAACGTCATTATATAATTATTGTTTTGAAAATATCGGAAGTTTCCAAATCAAGGAAGCGCGCTTTGACTCTCGCTATAGTCAGGTGTTTTCTTACTAACTTTCGAGACATGTCAAGCGGGAGGTTTTGACGTCGAGGTATAATGATGTGTACTGTCGATTATTGTTCGGTACACACTATTAGAACTTGGCTGTTCATTAAAGGGTTGTACCTATAAGGAGAATTGTAATGAAAATTTTTTGAACACCGTTTGTATTTTTAGCAATAACTTTCGTAAATTAAAAATATCATAAATCTAACAAAGTCATCACATTTCTAAAAAAAATTTCGAATAGATTTAAAAAAATGTTTAAATTCATCAATTACAGCCCACAATACAGGCGATCAAAGTTGCTGGGTTACGCCAACCGCAATGTCAGTACGGACCATAACATTTTTATAGTCAGTACCCTGAGGGTTAAGAGTACGTCACTGATAGTTAATGACGTCCCGTAACATCACGCTACAGTATTAACTCCTGTGGGCATAACTAGTTGATACAATTCTATGATTGTCTCAGTTTCAAATGTTACAGTTTGGAAACCTGACTGGAATAAAAAATATTGGTTCAGATTAAACTTCAAATTTCAATTTCTTGAAAACATTTCGTATTTGCATAAAGATTACCAAAATGTTTTTCAAAAAATTGGGATTAAAAACAGTTTAATTTTCGACTTACAGGGCAATGATTTTGAGCTTAAAAAAATTATAACCGGTTCTTTCATTGGGACCCTCAATTTTGAAATTTTGATAAATCGACTTTATTGTAGAGGTGGAGTCTACTGAAATTTTGCATATATATTTTAAGAAATTATAGTTCACCAATTTCACTCACATACAATTCTTTTTATATATGTCTTGCAACTGCACGGTTGCAGTGAGATTTTTTATATATCAAAAGATCTAACACACAGACCGAATATTTATCGCTTTTTGCGTCCATGGTACCCAACAACTCAATCGAAACTTTCATCTTTCATATGTTCATTTTTTCTTTTCAAACTATTCGAAATTTTCCTATTTACTTTATTGACAATACTTGGGTAAAAAACTATTTATTGAAAATCAATTTCTTGTTGTTTCTATCAAACCATTTTCTATAAGAAATTTGAATAACAGAAAATTACCAATCTTGTTAAGTGTTGTAATGTAACACCAATAAAATGCTTTTGGGAAATATAAGAATTTGTTTTTACATCCGAAAAGCTTATGATTTTTCAAAGAAATAAAATGGATAAAGAAAAATAAATTTTGCTAAACGAATTATAACAAGAGATAATTTGTGAAAACGGGGTGCAATTTTGCTTTACGTGATTTAAACACATTTAGAACGATCAGTTTTCTTCGATTCAGTTCTAAACGCTTCGTTGGATAACGCTATAAGCCATAAGTCAATAAGAATCGCTTACGTGGTCGCTGAAGCTTTGTAAAAAGAAGAAAACAGAAGAGATCAAACGATCTACGTTAAAAAATAGTGGTTACAATCTACTTCTGAGTTACAAAGTCACAGTGTTCTTTTGAGAGAAAAAAGATGAAAGACATATCAAAATCTCAAGAAGATGAAAATATAACAAGATCTCTCTTTGAATTTTTTACTTGCGTAAATACATTTGTTCTCAAGAATTGTAAATATGTACATTTTGTTTCTCTATATAGTACATGGTTAAAATAAAACCATTTTTTTACCTAAAGTAATAAATTAATATATGTATTGCAAAAAATATCTTATATTTATATGTCTCTTTTTTCCAAAGTTAGTAAAGAAAGTTATTTATTTACAGTAATCGTTTATTAACTTCACATAAGGTGGTCAGAATTTATTTAACAGCAGAGACGCAAAAATATTGTGTTAAAAAGAATTTTTTTCAATTTATCTGACCCAAACATATATCTTATTCATAGTAAGTGAACCAGGCTTTTATAATTTTTTTCGGTTAAATCTTATCTCTCAATAGCAAATCGCTTCTTTCATCCTTTTTCTCATTCCATAACTCTATTCTTCAAGCGGCGACGGATAACTTTTACAAACTTAGGAAAAAGAATACTCTTAGTTTTTGTACTGCAGGGATCCTTTTATCCTTTCCATGATAAGTGATTTATGGCTCAACGCTAAGGATTGTAAAATTGGAATTTTTTTCATCTCTCGAGAGTTATTAAAAACTTTCTTTATATTTTATTTTCCGATTAAATAAATAAGAGACAGTTTGTTTACTATCATATCTGTTTTTATGATAGAATGTCAATTATAATTTTTAAATTATAATTCGTTTCTTACTAGTAATAATGAAATGAGAATTATCAAACGAATTCTGGAATTAATTTATGAAAAACATATTTTTTTTTCTGTTACAGACAGCAATAAAGACAGCGGAAGCACAACAATGTAGACATGCCACGAAGCCTAATAATAGAGAAAAGAATCAAAACCAAAAGTGTATTCCATGTAAGTAGCATTATTTTCATTATTTTCTATTAACAAAAGAATAAATTTTAAAAAACTGTAATTGTAATTACTATTATTTGTTTGACATCAAAATATACAGTTTTCTAACACCACGTTCTCTACTTGGTTCCAACTATTGTGGAACAAAAGATACGACACTATATAATTAGGAAAACCCAATTATACTTTAAGTCATCCTTTTGTAGTTAGCTCGTTGTGGAACTTTATATGTATTCATGCTCGAACAAAGCGTCAAGGTGTATGTCAAACTTGAACCACTATTATAATAGAAATACTGGACGTTTTTTTAAAAGAAAATTTATAAATAATTTCAAAAAATACTGACATTATCTTGCTAATCGCTATCTAGGTTAACAAAAGGGATATTAATTCTTTGTTATTTTTAATACCACATTACAGTGTTATTCCACTTAAGAGCAATCGAAATAATTTTGTCTGACTAAACAGGGACTTTTACTACTACAAAAGTGTTAACTCTCTTTATAACGTATTGTCAATAATATATAGTATAAATGTGCTAGCAGTTTTCTACTCTTTTTGTTCAAAAATTATGCTATAACAATTTTATGTCACATTCCCGTGCAGAAAATGCCCCACTTTGCCCTATTTAAAACAGGGCTCTGATCAGGGCCTCGACAGTTTTCCTCGTTTGAATAAAATGTAAGTGAATTAAGTTTTTTAAATTAGTTTCCATAATAAAATTATAAATAATTGAAGAAATTAATTAAACGGAGTAATTATACTACATTTTTAAGAATTTTTTTATCTTATAGGTTTGAACAGAAATTCTGGCCAAAACCCTAAGTGGGGTGTTCACTAGATATGAAATAAAGCTCTGATCAGGGCCTCGACAGTTTTCCTCGTTTTAAAAACATGTAAATAAATTTAATTTTTGAAAACAGTTATTTAAGTTAAAAAAGCGTGTTCTTTTAAAACACTTTATAAAATAAATATGGTAATATATTAAAGAAACGAAAATACATATAATTTTTTTAAGTACAATATTATAATAAAGTTCACTTATTAATAATAACAACTAAATTATAAATAACGAATAATAATAGTTATTAAATAATTAATTATTATACATTTATTTAAAAATAAAAATTATTAATTTAAAAAATAATAATTAATAAACAATTATTAATAAATTATACTTAATGAATTGTTAAAATTATTCGGAGAGATGGTTAAATTTTACACCTTCAATATTTAATAACTATTTTTTAAACATAATTAATAAATTTGAATAAAATATTTATTAAATAAATATTAATTATTACTTATAAATACATTTGAAAACAAAAATTATAACCTTTATTAATATTATAAAATTAAGGAGGCAGAAAGAAGCGACAACCTCCAAAAGAAAAATGAATTAATCATAAAATTAAAAATTATATTTTTCAAAAATTTTTAAGTTTTTCTATTCTTGAAATTATATTATTTTTATCATTTTCACTTTTAAATTAGTCAAAATGACTATAATACCTCATTATGTTATGTATAAATATGTTGTATATATGTTAGGCTCAAAAGCCAAAAACGGCCAATGGCCGGAAAAAACAGCCAAACCTAGTTTTGGCAAGTGCAATTTTGCCAAAACTAGGTTTGGACGTTTCACTTCGGCCATTGGCCGTTTTAAATTGACAAAACTAGTTTTGGCAAATCGACATTTGACAAAACTAGGTTTGGACGTTTCACTTCGGCCATTGGCCGTTTTAAATTGACAAAACTAGGTGAGGCATTTTAAATTGTGAGAAAGACCGCTTCGTTATACAATAGGAATATATGGGCAATTCCACGTGAGATTTCAGTCGACCTCTTAAAATCGGCCAAAAATATTTTTTTTCTATTCTGTATTGAAAAAAACAGATACGTATTTTTTTATTATTTTTTTGGAGGCCAAATTTTTGAGTTATGAATTTTCAAAATTTTCGCTTTTTAAATGTAGGTATATTTTTAATGTTAGATAACTAAAAAAATATTGCTTCTTTTCATTTTTTGACAAGAGAAAAAAAGTTTTGTTTTTCTCTCTACTTTTGAATAATCATAAAAAAAATTTTTTTTTTCATTTTTTATTAAAAAAATAAAAAAATTTTATAAACAAATTAATTTTTTTTAACTTTGGGTTTGATAAATTTTTAATTTTCTTTTTTTAAAACATACCTGGAAATGATAAGAAGGTTTTGCAAAAAGTTTCAGAGTGGGCCTGACAAGTTTGATGGGTCCAAAAAAATAATTAAGCTGTCCGTGCAGGTCGCACGCACGTGGCACAATGGGATTTTTTTACAATTTATTATTAAAAATTGTCTAGAGCCTACAAATTTTATCGGGTTTTGATTATTATTGAATTTTAAGGCTCTAAACAATTTTTAATAATAAATTGTAAAAAAATCCCATTGTGCCACGTGCGTGCTACCTGCACGGAGAGCTTAATTATTTTTTTGGACCCATCAAACTTGTCAGGCCCACTCTGAAACTTTTTGCAAAACCTTCTTATCATTTCCAGGTACACGGAGAGAAAAAAAAGTGAGCCGTTTGATTTGGCAAGAGAGCGCTGTTTTCCCTTTATAAAGCACAGCAGTAGCGCCGCAAACGTCGAACGGTTCTACTTTTTGAGGAGTATCGGTTCTCTTCTCCACACAAATAGAGCCGCTTACTTTCCAAAAAGTGTACCCGCTTTCCCCAAAAAGGAGAACCGTTCTCCCCTCGAGAGTAAGCAGCGTGCTTAACCTCAAGTTGAACGGCTGTTTCGCATTTAACGCAACCGCTCTACCGACAGGTAGAGCCGCTTACTTTTCTTTCTCTCCGTGTATGTTTTAAAAAAAGAAAATCAAAAATTTATCATACCCAAAGTTAAAAAAAATTAATTTGTTTATAAATTTTTTTTATTTTTTTAATAAAAAATGAAAAAAAAAATTTTTTTGTTATGATTATTATAAAGTAGAGAGAAAAACAAAACTTTTTTTCTCTTGTCAAAAAATGAAAAGAAGCAATATTTTTTGAGTTATCTGACATTAAAAATATACCTACATTTAAAAAGTGAAAATTTTGAAAATTCATAACTCAAAAATTTGGCCTCCAAAAAAATAATAAAAAAATACGTATCTGTTTTTTTTCAATACAGAATAGAAAAAAAATATTTTTGGCCGATTTTAAGAGGTCGACTGAAATCTCACGTGGAATTGCCCATATTTATTTAAAAATGTGTCATTGATTAATACTATTTACAATAAGATGAAATTTCTCTAACAAAAATCCTTTGATATTTTGCACATAAAAGTTAATTAAAAAAACTTTTTTAACACTTATTTATTTTTACACAGACTAATTTATTTTTACACAGGCTAATTTACCTTGTTGACGATTTCTTATTTCATACACACAATTATTCAATACAGAAACAATATGTGACCTGGTCTATGAAAAGGGACCTTACGTGCGAAAACAGCAGTTAAAGTTTATCTTAGAAAAACCCTTGTAACTTTTTTTAATATTAATATTTTTTTATCAAGTTAGGCTTATTTTCTTTACCGTGGATTACAGTATCAAAATAAAAAACATACAAGTAATGACAAACATTTTTTAATAATTGTTTATATAAATTAATAACAAACTCCCCAAACATAGAAAAAATAATCTAAGTTTTCAAAATAGCAACAATAAGTACATGCTAATTCTAAACAAATTTCCTATTAATACGGCGGTCTTTCTTTTTCTATTCTTTCTTTCTTTCTTTCAATTTCTCACAATTTGAAATGCCTCACCTAGTTTTGCCAAATGTCAAATTGACAAAACCAGTTTTGGCAAATGACAAATTGACAAAACTAGTTTTGGCAAAATTTAAATTGACAAAACTAGTTTTGGACAAATTTCAATTGCCAAAACTAGTTTTGGCAAATGTCGATTTGCCAAAACTAGTTTTGTCAATTTAAAACGGCCAATGGCCGAAGTGAAACGTCCAAACCTAGTTTTGGCAAAACTGCACTTGTCAAAACTAGGTTTGGCTGTTTTTTCCGGCCATTGGTCGTTTTCGGCTTTTGAGCCTAACATATATAATGAATATGTTCATTATGTTTCTAATATAATAATATTTTTAATTACAGTAATTTTATTGTAATTTCTTTTGAATAAAATTAACCTCACAAAATAGTGCAATTTTAAGAAAAACTGACGAAGCCCTGACCAGTTTTTCCCTAAGTAGGGCATTGGTCGGGAACAGCGTCACACACTAGTCGGGCACTGGTCAGTTTCTCTACCCAGAGCCACACCAGAGATCGAGAAAACTGTCCAGTATCCTATCAGGCCCACATTTTAATTTCTGCACGGGTTTCGAGAACAGCACTGAAAAAAGAAGTATCTTAATTTAAGATGTTTTGTTAATAATTTCTAAGTTGTTTTGGTAGACACTTTTTAGTTACTTAAATTATTTATCTTAATTAAAGCTGTTGAAAGTATTTTCGTACATATTTTTGTGTACGAAAACTTTTTTTTGGGGAAAAAAGTTTTGAGGTTAACTAAGAGCTCATATGGAAATCACTTAGGTTTTAGTAACTCACACTTTTGGCGCATCTCTTACTTTTCTAAGATGGAAGAAATATCTTCATCACTGCTAAAACGTATAAAGCATCTTAGATATCAGTAAGATGCTTTAGAAAACATCTTATTTTAAGATGTAAGATACCGTTTTTCCATCTTACATCTTATTTTAACATATCAAAAAGACACCTACTTTTGCAATGAGTATTCTCTTTTCGTTATAGAATAAATCAAGAGATTGGTTTTTAAATTATTCTGTAACAAATGTTCTACATATAAGTGTTCTAAGATAAAGAAATAATATATGTTCTAGAAGTTTTGTTCCCTTTCTGTTCTAGAACTATATGCCATAATACTATTATATGACATGTCTAGAATAGAATTTTTATCTTATTGTAGAAAATATCAAAAACTTTGTTCTAGAATTATAGCATTATGCCAAATCTACTTTTTGAGTTTCACTCTTATTAATAGTACCTTATATTGTCAATTTTCAGCTGTTATAGAAAATTTTTTTGTACATGAATATTAGGGTGTCCGTAAGGTACATATGTAGGACATTTATTTTTTCGAATTTTGTTTACGCCACTCCCCAGTTTGGTTCCAATATAAGAAAAACATTTTTTCTCAAAATCCGAAGCCGATTGATTAATATTAACAAGTACCGGTAATTGATCGTAATTTCCCATTAAAAAAATTCATAATTTAAAAAATTTTTAAGCAAAAAATTCTCCATCTCATAAACCTTTTTATTTTTAGCTGTACTACAAAAAAAAAAACTTTTACAAAAACTTAATTCTTAAAATTTTTAAAAAGTCGGATGTTTAAAATAGATTATAATAATGCATTTTGTTTCCTCGTGGAGGAAGCTAAAGCTTTAATTTATAAAATTTTTAAAAATCCTTAAAAAAAATTTTCTTCTATATAGGACTATGTTATATAAGACCTTGAACAATTATTGTCCGGATGTATGTATGTGTGCTGTGTATGAGTGTGTGTGTGGATCACGTTTTTTGTGAACTCGATAACTCGAAGAGGTTTCAAAAAATTTGGCTAAAAATTGCTAGGTATATTTATCATAAAAATATCTCGAAATGGAATAATAAACTTTGAAAAATCCTCAAAAAAAAATTTTTTTTTTACTTCTAACAAAAAAAATTTTTTTTAAGTCGAATATTGAAGTTAATATATAATAAAATCTTATTCTTTGCATCAAGACGAATCGATTGGTCTATATAAAGTATAAATTTAATGAGAATTTATGGAGTTAAAAACAATTAAAGCCAAAAAATTCGCATTTTTATAAAAAAATCAGTTCTTTCAGCAAAATTATGTTGCTGTACAATAGAATCTTAGGTACTCTTTGCTTTGAAAAATCTTATTCTTTGCATTAAGACGAATCGATTGATGTATACAAAGTATATATTTTTATTGTATATATTTTTTCAGATCAAAAATTAAATTCAAAAATATAATTATTTACCGACAACCATATCGGAATAATTATCTTAAGAATAACACCTGACTCTAAACCAAAGAGTTCAATTGACGTCTAATAGATGTCACTAATTGCTGATATAGTCGAAATCTTCCTTAATTAAAATTCTCAATCAGCAAATAATTTCCTACATTAAAGTATATATTGTACTAGCACAAATAACGCGAGCGTGAAGTTTCTTATTTCACTTTTAACATATATAACAATAATGTAATTTTTACATTACATGTCACATGAGAATAAGACTTAAATTTTTATTCCGTTAAACATGTTATATTTTAAGGTTGACTATTGTTCATAGAAAAGCGTGATTCCCGTGTGGAAATCTGCCCAAGTTAGACCAGTTAAAAACTGGGAGCCAGCTGGGCCCCACCTGGGCTTCCCATTTTCATAAAAATATTAACATTATAATAGAAAAAGTCTGAAAATGAAATATAACTATTCACAATAAATCATTCTACAATTAATTCATAATAATAATAATAATCATTATTATTTTAAACAATTTATTATTGTCAATAATTATAAACTTTTATTGTACTACACTAACAGACATTTAGTTTTACCGAAATTTTAAAGTTGTTCCAGCTGAATTTATTTATTCAATAATTAACTCATCAAGGTATAACGGTTTTTAATACATTTTAATAATTGTTTAAACAAATAATTGTTGTTATTTATTAACTTTTGATACACATAACTTAGAAACTTGCAATTTTTTTCCTAATTTTGCAATTAAGTAATACGAACGACACCCGTGTAGAAAAATTTCGGGGCAGTCTGGAGTCCAGAGATTGCCCCAACTAGACGCATCTGGACGGTCTAACTGTGTGCTATATGGGATTTTTCTGGACGGTCTAATTTAGACTTTCTAACTGCATGCTATATGGGATTTTTCTGGGCGGTCTAATTTAGACTGTCTAACTGTATGCTATATGGGATTTTTCTGGACAGTCTAATTTAGACTGTCTAACTGTATGCTATATGGGACTTCATTGGCATCACTAGAATTCATAATTTTTAAAGTACAAATCAAAGGACAATCAAGACTTTAGTGCCCGATTTGTCGGTCTTCTTTGAATTTATACATAGATTGTCACTTCAAAATTCAATGGAATAATTTAGTCAATCTAAAGAATCGTTAAAAAATAAATATTGTAGGTTTATATGAATTATTATAAATAAAATTTTCAATGAATTTAATTAAAAATTCTAAAGAACTTACACGGAGAAAAATGGATAGTTAAATTTACTATCTAGATAATCAGGGTGACGATCTTGGATACTCAACTATAGGACAACCATCTAGATAGTTAAATTTAGTATCTTGGGATAATCAAACTTACATACTAACTGACATTATCCAAGATGTTTACTTTGACTATCCTAGATAATAAACACAAGTTGCTGTGTTTATACACATCTGAATTGATCAATAAGAAATATTTAATGATAAAAGTTAATTTATTTAGAAATTAGTGAACATTTTTCCTAGATAAATAATTTTTTATGGAAAATCTGAAAATTTTAAAGAACAAAATACATTAATTTAACGGTACCCTTGAAATGTTTAAATCCTTTTGACAGGTTTAAAGGTTATGTTGCTAATCGTAAGTTTTATATATTTTTTAAGCAATATTATCTGAAATTCAGTATAAAAAAATTTGACAATGTTTTTAAATTTCGAATAATATAAAACTACTTAACGGTGTTCAATGGTCTCTCAAATTTCTCGATAATGCGACGTGTGCGACCAACAGTTATCACCCAACAAATACGGCACTGATAGGTTTAAATGACGTGTAATTGGTAAACATTCATTTTCTAACAAATTTCCCTCTGTTCACAGGCACTTTTTACAAAATCTGACAACGTACATTTGTCACAAATGTTTTTAATTGTCTGAATTGAAAAGATTTTGTCAATCCATTTAGAAACGCGGTTGCAGCATTGGAGTTACCATCGCAATGTAATGCGAATCATTTTGACAGCTGAGCCTTTACGCTCCCTGCATGCTTCTGCCCTCTACTGTCAAAATGGCTGTAACATACGTCTTGTGCCCTGCCATTACATTACTTTTTTATTTCCAATCCTGCAACCGCGTTTCTGCATGGATTAACAAAATCTTTTGAATTCAGACAATTGAAAACATTTGTGACAAATGTACGTTGTCAGATTCTGTAAAAAGTGCCTGTGAACAGAGAAAAATTTGTTAGAAAATGAATGTTTACCAATTTCACGTCATTTGAAACAGGCAGTGCCGTTTTTCTTGCGTGTGATCGGTAATCAAACTTCTGCGCAAGCGCTCGTCAAGTTGACTATCCAGGATAATAAATTTGATTATCTAGATATACTAAACGGGAATATATAATATTTCAGGAAGATAATATTTCTAACTATACAGATAATAAATTTGATTATATATTTTTTAACTATCTACTTTTAACTATCCATTTTTCTCCGTGTAGATTTTTGAAAAATGCCTAATAATTAAAATTCTCCTGAAATTAGATAAATTTTTTAACATATTGTATTTGATTAATTATTAAAAATAATTTATCTGTAGAAGAATTTTAGTTAAAAACACTATAAACAATTGAGTGTTGGAAAAGTTACAGATTATTGTAGAAATTTAATTATTTTCAAAAGTAACAAAATTCTACACAGAAATTCAATTATGTTCAAAAATTTGTTTAAATTCTCATCAAAATTTCAATTATCTTTATAAATAATAAAATCGTTCTCTGAAATTCAATTATTTTCCAAATTTTTAACTAGATTCTTGGCAAAATAAAATGTAAGCAAAAATTTAATTACTTTCATAAATAAAAAACCTTTCACAAAAATTCAATAAGTATTTACAAATTTTTCATAAGTTTCTTCTCAATAATTCAATTATTTTTATAAATAATAAAATTCTCAGAATTTTTTTATTATTCACAATTTCTTAGTTAATTTCAGAATTGTTTAATGATTATAATTGTAGTAAGAATTATTTATTTAAATATTTATATATAATAATTAAAATAATTCGGGATTATTATGTGTAATAATTTTAGTCATAGTTTTCACTTCGTCCTTATAAGCAACAGAATATATGACACAGGCATTGATATAGTAAGTTAGGAGAGTTCACACTCAGACTTCAGTGGCTGTGCGGTTTAAATGCTTCGAGTCGGGTCGTCAAGGGTGGGGGGCGTGAGTTCGATCCCACATGCGAGCGGATATTTTTCATTGTAAGTGTTATATAAAATAATAAAATTACTATATTTGATCTGTATAAGTGTTATAAATTAAAATTGTAAACATGTTTGTAAATAATGTTAAATGCCTGTTAAAGAATGAATTTAAAAAATGTACCAATTACACAAATTGTTTTTTTTATTAAAATTATTTTTCAATATTACTATTTTAAATGATATTTACTGCTAGTGCAGTATATTATTTATTTGAAAATAATATAATTATTATTATAATAAGTTATTGTCATTAAATACATATACACTCATATATATGGGTGATTCTCCACAAAGTGGTAACTTTTGAATATGTTAAAATTTTTTTTTTTAATTAAATTTTTTGGCAATTTTTTATTTAGATTTTTTTTAATAAAGCTTGAGAATGATTATTTTATAGATATTTGAGCTTAATTCTTTCTTTAGTTTTATATACAAACAATTTAAAAATTTGTAATTTAAAGGTTAAATAATTTATTTGAAAAAGTTAATTTTCGACTGTTAATAATTATAAATAGTGTAAATAAGCAAATAATTACTTTAAACTGCTTTAATTAATAAATAAATAATATTTTTACTCATACCTGTTATTGAAATTACATGTTTTGATACAGGTTAATCGAGGTTAATTGTATTCATTCAAAAAAACAAAACACTTACATTACGTGAAACGAAATTAGGAACTGGAGTTTACAGGAACTGGAGTTTACAAATCAAAGAAAAAAATTCATTGAAACCGTAAAAATTCATAAAAATAAACAATTTTTGCAGATTATTAAAGAGATTTGCTTACTCTAAATCACTATTATTTTTATTTTTTTTATACATTTAGAATTCGGTAATTTTGGCGGAACTGGAGTTTACATACCATTAAAATACGCTATAAAATAATAGTAACTTTTGTAGTTTTAAATCTAAAAATTATATTTCTTTTTGCAAATTTAACATAAATACAACTTATTAACTTAATAATATTAATGGCAAATAAAATCGCACTAAAAAAGGGAATAAAATTAATGAAAATCAATGAAATTGTAAACTCCAGTTCCAAATAAAAAAAAGTGGAGAAAATATTAAAAAATTATTTTTACACAGATTTGTTAATGGAAATTAGAAAACGACACACAAAAACTTAGTTTTTGAGATGAACTTTCGAATAGAATAAATAAAAAAACGTTTAAAATAAAGTTTGTGCAAAATAAAACATATTAAACTTCATGATTCATGTGTGGAGAAACGACAAATGTGCGTTTTTTGAACATTTGCAATTGAATTACAACTTTTGTTTTAAAATAAAATTTTTTTTCGATTATGATATTACTAAAAAACATATTGAAGATTAATTATGCAAAAGGTTGAAGTAGATTTGATAACAATTTTTCAAGATATAAAATAGGGAACAGTGGGGAAGCAAAAGTGACCACTGATTGAAGAATCACCCTATATGAATAACAATAATATTTATTATTATTAATAATTCATATTTTCACATTACATTGAATAAACGTGAGAACCGAGTAAATTTGGGTAAATTATTTAAAATTAAAAAACTGAAATATTGAAATCGAACCTAAAATTTTAAATATTAGCACTGCTCATTAGCCCTGATTAGCACGTCCAGTCTGGACCAACGCGTGGTTCGATCGTCACTAGTCTGATTAGCCCATGGTCAGACAGTCTTTTCAGCGCCCAGTTAGAGAATAGACTGTCTTTCTGGCACCACACTAGAACCCAACAATTTTTCTACACGGGCATAAAATAAAGAAAATTTATGGTTTTAACAATTCAGAAATTGTTTAAGCAAATGATTGTTGTTATTTATTAACTTTTGATACACATAACTTAGAAACTTGCAATTTTTTTCCTAATTTTGCAATTAAGTAATACGAACGACATAAAATAAAGATAATTTATGGTTTTAACAATTCAGAAATTGTTTAAAACAAATTATTGTTGTTATTTATTAACTTTTGATACACATAACTTAGAAACTTGCAGTTTTTTCCTAATTTTGCAATTAACTAATGTAAATAGTAAATCATTCGGATGTTTTATGATTTTAATTTTAACAATTTATTAAATGTTTAAACAAATAATTGTTGTTATTTACTATCTCTTGACACATAGCATTTAGAAAAATGAAGTTTTTTCTTATTTTGCAATTAGTTAATCAGAGTAGTAGTAATTGTAAAATTAGAAAGAAACTGCAAGTTTCTGGATTGTTTGTATCAAAAGTTAATAAACAATAACAATTATTTGTTGAAACAATTTCTGAACTGTTTAAATCATAAAATACTGTTATTTGATACTTTTCAGATTAGTTAAATGTAAAATTAAAAAGAAACTGCATTTTTTTAGGTGGTTCGAATTAGTTAATTGCAAAATTAGAAAAAAACTGCATCTTTCTGGAAGCTAGTGTCAGGAGTTACTAATTAACAACAATTATTTATTTAAACAATAACGACTGCAATATAACATTAGTAAAATTTATTATATATAATAACAAAAATCGTTTACAGTGAAAATTATTAAATAGTTTAGTTTTTCTTTAACATTTAATAATAAAACTTTGATGTAATTATGGTCATCTTCGTACATGAATTGACAATTAACAACATGTTAACATTTTACGGAAGCATTTTAGAGTTTGTCTATTGACCCACTCACGGTGGGTTCCGGTCAGGCGAAATAATATTATAAGTGGGCGTGAGCTGGGCCCTACCTGGGCTTCCCAGTTTTTGAGGACCCACATCAATAATTATATAAGCAAAAATTTCTAAGTCCAAACCTACAAATTTTTTTTTCAACAAAAAATTAATGTTTATAATGACTTAGATTAAGAAAAAACGTGTTTTTAACAAAAATGTATTCACAATATTTTTTTTTATGTAATGTCCACATAATTAATTAGTAAAAATTTCTAAGTCCAAACAACTAAAAAAATTTTTTTTTTCTAGACCAACAAATTAATGTTTATAATGATTGTAAACAATAAAAACACATTTTTAATAAAAAGGAATGGATATATTTTTTTCATAATAATATAAATATTATTTTAAGAATATTTATCGTTTATTATTGGTGGATTCCACGTCAGTTCAACACACTTATTTTCATGACTTGTTGGGATTTGGCTGTAATTTTGTAAATTCATTACTTTTATAGTGATAAACAACTCCACCAAATATTTTTTCAAAATTTTGAAAATTACCAAAAATATGGCATTTTCAAAATTTTTGTCTTCTTTTTTTGAAAGTGCTAAAACTTTGGTTCTTATTAACCGATTTTGGATTTTAAAAAAGGATTTCTTTGGTTTTAAGTATATTTTAAGTTAAAATTAAAATAAAAAAAATAATAAAAAAAATTTTTTTTTTTGAAATTTTGAAAAATTAAAAATCCGTTTTTGAAAAAACATCATCTTTGATTTTTTTCAAAATTTTACTAAATGTTAGGGCAAATGTGCTTTACATGTCCTGTAAGTTTTATCTTGGGATCTCAAAGGGATTCGGAGTAAAAAAATAAAACGTAACCACAAATTACGAACATATGGGGAAAATAATAATTTATCATTATTTTACATAGAAAATGATGATTTATAATTAATTTCTTCAAAAATATCCATGGTCCCACTCTGAGTTTTAAATGGCTCATATATGAAAAAAGGTAAGCTTTCGATTGGGATAGGTTAGAAAAAAATAAAAAACACCGATTTTGAGATACAGTAGAACTTGGTTAATACGATTCTGTAGGGACCGCACTAAGAATGCGTCTTATGCGGGAAAAAGTATTAGGTGGGATATAAAAAGTATGTCTTTAATTGCAGGGACCACCATAAATGAGCGTCTTAAGCGAGAAATCGTATTAAACGGGATCGTATTAACCGGGTTCTACTGTATATTGAAATTAAGAATTTGACTTTGAACTTCAAGGTCAAATTAACAGAAAACAACTTTTTTTTCATCACCAGCTTATAGCCCGTGAAAACCCCTTTAAAAACCACTATTCATACTTTAAATTTGATTAATTTTACTTATAAATATATTAAATCGAAAAAAATATATTTTCAAAAAAATCAAAATTTTGAAACTCCATAACACATAAAATATTTTATCAAATTTAAAAAAAATTAATATTTACACTTCTACTAATAAAAGTAACATTTTAGCAAAGTTTAGAGAAAATTCATTTTTTTACCTGGGCAGGTGAGGAATTTTGCCCCATATGTTCGTAATTTGTGGTTACGTTTTATTTTTTTACTCCGAATCCCTTTGAGATCCTAAGATGAAATTTACAGGACATGTAAAGCACATTTGCCCTAACATTTTGTAAAATTTTGAAAAAAATCGAAGATGATGTTTTTTCAAAAACGGATTTTTAATTTTTCAAAATTTCAAAAAAAAAAATTTTTTTGAATTTTTTTTTTTATTTTAATTTTAACTTAAAATATACTTAAAACCAAAGAAATCCTTTTTTTAAAATCCAAAATCGGTTAATTAGAACTAAAGATATAGCACTTTCAAAAAAAGAAGACAAAAATTTTGAAAATGCCATATTTTTGGTAATTTTCAAAATTTTGAAAAAATATTTAGTGGAGTTGTTTATCACTATAAAAGTAATGAATTTACAAAATTACAGCCAAATCCCAACAAGTCATGAAAATAAGTGTGTTGAACTGACGTGGAATCCACCTATTACATTATTAATATTGTTATTATTATTATTAAACTATTTATTTGTTACGGTGTATTCGTGTCAGTAAGTGCTTTATTGAATCATTACAGCAGATCAACAAGTCACTGACAATAAAACGTCGGTGTTCAATAGTTAGTCTCCGTAGTATAGTGGTTAGGGCGTTAGTCTAGTAGTCCGTAGGTCGTAGGTTCAATCCCCGCGTGCGTTAAATTTTATTTGTTTCTTAGGTTTGCGTTTATTCCGATTTTTCTGCATTGTATTCGTATAAGTATGCAATTTAGTGATTATATATACCGTTTAATAATTTAATTAACAAATTTCTAATTTTTTTATAAATTTTTAATTTATAAATAAAGGATATATATTAATTCCCACATATATGCTAACATTATTTATGAATTTGCTCTTGGTCACAATTTCATTAAAAAAAAGTAAAAATCGTTAAATAATAACGTTATTTATTTATAATTCGACTTATTTGTTATTAATAAACAATTTATTCATTAATTTGAATGAAAACTAAATCTATGGGCCCCAGCTGGATTTTTCCTAGGTGGGCTGTGGCTGGATTCACCGTTACAAGCCAAGGAATCGCCCACCTGGGCCATCCCTGCTGGGACCCACCTAGAACCTGGGAAGCCCACCTGGGACCCACCGTGGGCCCACCTCACTTTTCCACACGGGTTGTCAATGAGACGATAATGGAAGATATGTTTATTACAGTATTTTTGACTTATTAATTATCAAAAATAAATTACATTTAATTACAATTAATTACTTATTTGTTATTTTGTTTCTAATAGTTTTCTAGTCAAAATTAAATAATATTATTTTCATGTCATTAACATTAAAAAATTCCATTATTCAGAAGAATTCTACACAAAATCACTATTTTTCTAAATTTATTCAGGAAAATCAGAAAAAAGGCAGAGAATTTTGTCAAAGGTGCTGGAATAATATTGAATTTCAAGAATTCATAAGAAAATTCTGAATGTTATTCTTCAGCGTTGAAAAGATTTTATTTATTTCAAACTTTTCCTGTTTTTAACAATAATTAGACTTTACAGATTTAAAATTGATTTTTTTTAAATAATTTAATTATTGAAAAACTGTCGAGAAAAAAATTTTTTTTTATGAATTATTTTGGAATAATTTTTTATTTAAAAATTAAAGAAATAATTGAATTTTATGAAATTTGTATTTAAAATTGTTTTATTAAGTAATATAAATAAGTAGCAACTGTCACGACCGCCAAATGAAGTATTTAATTTTTTATTATTCTTATTAGGGGAGACCGGGGTTACTTGGCGCAGAGGTTGCTTGGCGCACTCGAGTTTTTTCAAAAATTTTGAGTTGAATAATTTTTTCTCTCCACTCAAGTTCAAGTACTTAATGAACTCTAAGTTTGTACAAAGTTTCATTTTTATTAATTAATTATTGTGGCGTATATATTAAAATAATTGATTTTGGTACTTGAAAGTAAATTTTTGACCTCCTCATTTTTTTGTTATATCTTTTTAGGAAATGATTTAAAATAGAGCTCAAATATCAAGTTTTGAGCTCTAACTATTTGTTTTCTAGGGACAATAAAGAATCTTTGATTTTTATTAATGTTATTAATAAAAACTTTTTAAATATATAAAAAGTACCTCCGGGGTTACTTGGCGCGGTTTGGCTGGGGTTGCCTGGTTTAGTTATATACACCATAAAAGATCTCAAATGTTAAAATTTTATTAATTATTATTTCTTTATTAAAAATATAATTATTTTGTTTAAAAATTTCAGTGAAGGGTGCGTTTTTTAAAAATTCACAGCATATATTTTATAAAAGTTTTCTATAATTTTACGATTACACAAAAAATGTTCTTAATTGTAATTAAATATGATCCTTTTTTAAATTTTTTTATTGTAAAATGACAGTAAAAAACTTATTTTACTATATCATATAATGTTTCAACTTTAAATCGTATAATTTAATTATTTTTTAGTCATGCGCCAGGCAACCCCGGGTGGTGCGCCAAGCAACCCCGGCCCGGGGTTGCTTGGCGCACTTTACATAGCTTTGAATAAAGTGGTATAAAAAAAAACTATCAAATAGATTGCAATTTTTTTTGTTTTAAATTGAAGCTGAGATGTTACAGTAAGTTTTCCGTGCAATAGGAATTTAAAAAAAGCAAAAATGTTTTAGTTAAACAACAAAGAGTAAAAAGTGCGCCAAGTAACCCCGGTCTCCCCTACTCAAAAGAAATAAAATTATCTTTACAAAATTTCAATAAAAAATTCATCGAAAAATTTATGAAAATTTCAAAAATGTTATCTTTTTAAATTATTGTATATGTAACAGCTAAACAAACGCGCGCTAAAGCGCGCGTGTAGTTTCTCTTAGTATCAATAGATAATTAATAATAATGCCTATAGGCTGCGTCTACAACAGAAAAAATAATGTGTAGAAAATTGTGTAATGTATAGTGTAATTGCCCTTGACAGTTGTCAATGCCAAAAACAATACACATTACCCTACAAATTACACATTATTTTTTTTATTATAGACGCAGCCGTAAACAATAAAAACGGGATTAGACATGTGTAATCACAAAAATGAATTTAAATATTAAAAAAAAACAAATGTTAATGCTTCCTCCACGAAGAAGCAAATTTTTTTGCTGATCGTAAAGAGAAAGCAAAATGTTCATGTAATGAACATCTGGATTCACAACTTGATATGTTTTATCACATAAATGTTAGCGGAAATTCAACAAATTTTCTTACATACATGGAAATTTTTTGGATCTTTTATTAAGAAAATAAATAATTAATCTTTTATCAGAAATTAATATTTCAAAATTTTTAATCCCACATGGCGGACTCAAAATTTTTATTTTATACATTTTAAAAATAAATATTCTGAAATACAGTCAAAGGGGTAAGAGTAAAAAAATTTGTTGAATTTCCGCGAACATTTATGTGATAAAACATCAAAAGCATTATGATACATTTTAAACATCCGCTATTTTAAAAATTTTAAAAATTAAATTTTTCTAAAAGTGCTTTCTTGTAGTAGGGGAGACTGGGGTAAACCCGCTCACTTTTTTTTAGATCGGTAAAAATGTAGGAAATTATTCTCTAAATCCAAGTTAATTTATATCATTTAAAAGCTTATGATTTCTACTAAAAAAATAAAAAAGAGTTTTTTATTTATCTTTTTTAGTTTTACTTAGAAAAACTTTTTAATACACATGTACCAAATTTTGAAATTCCAATTTTCCAGGGTAAACCCGCTCACTTTATCTTTTCAAGACGGAACAGTTTTATTTTTTAAATATTAAAATTCTTGTGGGCACCTGCCGAATAAATGACGGCACTGAATGTAAGCGGAAAAGCGATGTATATGGAAAGATAAGAATGATAGGCAGTTCCCAATGTACTGTGTAAATAGACGGATAGCTTGGTGCTAATATAATAAAGACTATTTCTAATTATAATAACTGTTTAGTTTATAATATTTCCTGACATAGAGTTCTACAAATTCAGAAGTGGGATTACCGCATATTATAATCAGAAAAGTTGGGATCTCGGAAAAGTGTGCATTAATTGGATTACGTGCTGTGTGCCTCAAGAAAGTTAAAACGTGCTGTGTGCCTCAAGACAATTTAAAAGTGCTGTGTGCCTCAAGTTAGTGCTGTGTGTCCAAAACTATAGGAAAAGAAGATAAAAACGTTTAATTGATCTTCTTTTATTAAACAGTGGTGGTTTGAGTGGCTGATTTTTTTTCTCGAAGAGCTTAGTGCTGTTAAACGAAAAGAGAAACCAGTGTCTAGTTAGAGTGACCGGAAGTGCCGCCATATAAACCACGTGTGACTGTGCTGAAATTGGTGGATCAGAAGGGAAAGTGCCAAGGCGAATATGGACCCGATACAACTCAAAGTGTATCAGCTGAAGGAAATTCTGAAAAGGAATCAATTATCGACCTTCGGTAGAAAAAGTGAGTTGATTACAAGATTGGATGAGTTCGATCCGACTAGAGAATGGGTCGAGGAGGCGATGGAGGTGGAAGATCTCGGAACAGCAAGGGATCAACGAGAAGAGGAAGAGGAGACGACAAGCGGAAGTCATATTCAGCAAAACGCGGGAAAAAGCTTGGAGCTTGCTAAGCGTGAAGCCGATTTGGCGACAAGGGAGATGGCGCTAATGAAGAGGGAGATGGAAATATTACGAAAGGAGAATGAAATGTTGAGGGCATCACCAATGTCGAATATATCAACTGCTAGTTCTGGAGTAAATAATCAAATAAGTATTCGAAACGTTGGCGAATTACTGAGCGAATATAATGGAACTGATGGAGAGTTTGATAGATGGAAAGCTCAAGTTGGTTTTTTGAGAAATGCATATGTGTTGGACGAGCCAGCGGTGAAAATTTTGATTGGATCCAGATTGAGGGGAAAGGCATTGGAATGGTATCACAGCAAAGTGAAACATTACGAGATGCAAGGTGAGGAGCTGTTAAAGGAAATGAAAGCGATGTTCGACCACAGACCAGGAAGGCTGGAGTTAAGAAGAAAATTTGAAGCAAGGGAATGGTGCCAGAATGAAACGTTTGCTGAATATTGTCATCAAAAGCTTATAATGGCGAATCGCGTCCCAGTAGAAGAGGACGAAATTATAGATTACGTGATTGATGGAATACCAAACCAAGCATTGCAGAACCAGGCCCGAATGCATTCTTTTGTTAAAATCGAGGAATTGATAAGGGCTTTTTCGAGAATTAAATTGCCACGAGGGAGTCAAGGCTTCAGGACGGAATCATGGGGTGGAGGGGGAAAGGCAGGAGGGAGACCCCTCCTACGTTCGGTTCCTGTGGCAGTTGGAGAGAGGGGCGATAATCAAAGCCAAAAGCAGGCCAGCACAAGAGGTACGATTAAATGTTACATTTGCGGAGAACATGGGCACATATCACGAAACTGTACTCAAAAGGAAAGAGTGGGAAATCCGATCCCCGGAAAACGATGGTCGAATCAACCCGAACGTCAGATCGGAAATGTAGAGGAAGAAGAAGATGGTAACAACGGGGAGGATCAGATGGACGAGGAGTATGACGGAGAGGGAGAAGAAGAGTGGGGAGAGAGGGGAAACAACGAGGTCTGCTTCGTGGATGTACATGCTGAAGTAAGAGATGAATTTCAGGAAAGCATTACTTTTAGCGGTAAGAATGTTCAAACTTTTAATGTTGTGTGTAGACTAGATACAGGGTGTCCGATAACTTTAATAAAAGAGTGTATGGTTAATAAAGAATGTATTGAACCTCCTACTCCAGAATGGCAGCGTTTTTATGGAATAAACAAATCAAAAGTTTTAATTAAGGGAATTGTAGAATTAACTGTTGCTTGGAGGGGGGTTGTGAATGAGGTAAAAATGGGAGTGGTGGCAGATGATGTTATGTCGACACCGGTGTTAATAGGTAGAGATGCATTAATTAAATTTGGATATAGACTAACAAGGCAACCAGATTATGATAAAATTGTTTTTGAAATTTTAAATGTTGACATGGACCTGGGGTCCGTTATAGATGAATTAAAAATAAATTCATGTATCTCTGCCTCTGACCGACAGAAATTGATTAACTTGTATGTGAATCGTTATAACAAAGCTGTACGTCCTTTAGACCCAAAAGTAAAAGCAGAAGCTAAAATAATATTAAAAAATGATAATCCGATTCAGTTTGGCCCGCGAAGATTGTCATATACCGATAAAGAAATTGTTAGAGATATTTTAGATAAATTAAAAAAGAAAAAATATATAAGAGAAAGTACAGCTGAATATACGGCACCGATTGTATTGACAAGAAAAAAAAATGGTGAGGTTAGAATGTGTCCAGACTATCGAGCAATAAATAAAGAAATGGTGCGTGATAATTTCCCATTACCCCTTATCGAAGATCAACTGGATGGGTTAAGGGGCAAATTTTTTTTTAGTGCACTCGATTTAGAGGATGCTTTTTATCATATAACGGTCGCACCCGAGTCTGTTAAATTTACTTCTTTTGTAACTCCATTGGGCCAGTATGAATTTTTGCGATTGCCATTCGGTACTAAAATTGGTCCACAGTGTTTTCAGAGATTTATAAACAGAGTGTTGGCCGATTTGATTGCCACAGGTGATGTCATAGTATATCTGGATGACATACTGGTAGCGACTTGTACTTTGGAGGAGCATTGGTCAGTTTTGGGGAGGGTTTTCGATGAGTTAGTGCAGAGTAAATTATCCCTGAGATTAGACAAGTGTAGTTTTTTGCAGACGGAGATTGATTATCTGGGTTATCGAGTGTCGGGGGAGGGGTTGAAACCGACAGATAGAGGCTTGAAAGCAGTTCGAGATTTCCCGGAGCCAATAAATACCAAACAGGTGCATAGCTTTGTGGGGTTAGCATCGTACTTCCGTAAGTTTATTGAGGGTTTTTCTATATTGGCCAAACCTCTCTATGATATTTTAAAAAAGGATAAAAAATTTGTATTTGGAGAAGAGGAGAGAAGAGCTTTCAATGATTTGAAGGATAAGTTAACAACAGCTCCGGTACTCGGTATTTACAATCATAAGGCGGTGACTGAACTGCATTGTGACGCAAGCGCGTTGGGGTTTGGGGCTGTTTTGTTGCAGCAGCAGTCAGACAAGTCAATGCGTCCAATTTTTTATTTTAGTCGTAGAACAACTGAAGTCGAATCACGCTACCATAGTTTCGAGTTGGAAACTTTAGCTATTGTGTATGCGTTGCGCCGTTTTAAAATATATATGCAGGGTATTCCCTTTACTATTGTTTCTGATTGTAGTGCAGTTACGAAGACATTGGAAAAACGTGATATAAATGCCCGTATTGCAAGATGGAGCATGGAGTTGCAAGGGTTTGATTTTGCCATTTCTCATAGGTCGGGCCAGAAAATGAGGCATGCGGATGCATTGAGTAGAGCTTTCAATATTTTAACGGTGGAGGATAATCCGTTCGAATGGAATTTGAGGATAGTTCAGGCGCGAGATCCGAAAATTAAACAGATTATGGAAAATTTAGAAAAAGGAGATAGTAAACAATATGAAATGAGAGAAGGAGCAGTTTTTAAGAAACAAGGGGGGGATAGTTTGTTTGTGGTTCCAGAAGGCATGGAAGGTCACGTATTGTTTCACTACCACAATGAAAGGGGACATGTGGGGGTGGATAAAATGGTGGAGGCAATACGGAGAACATATTGGATTCATAACTTGAAAAGTAAGTGTGAGGATCATATAAAGAATTGTCTCAAATGTATATCTTTCGCTCCGGTATCAGGGAAAGTAGCGAGAGTGATTCACTCTATACCGAAGGGTTCAGTTCCTTTTAACATGGTGCACATTGATCATTTTGGACCGGTAGATCGACGCGTGGAAGGGAAAAGGTACGTGTTGTTGGTGGTTGATGCGTTCACGAAATTTGTTAGATTGTATGCTACAAAAACTACAAACACGCGGGAGGTTATTGGGCATTTAAAACAATATTTCCATAATTACAGTAGACCAAGGGTGATTATATCGGATAGGGGGAGTGCGTTTACTTCGATAGAGTTTGAGGAATTTTTGAAGGAGGCGCAAATCCAGCATGTCAAGATCGCTACCGGATCACCCCAGGCAAATGGTCAGGTAGAGCGCATTAATAGAGTAATGGCACCGATGTTGGCAAAAATGAGTAATGAGGGGGAAGGAAAACAATGGTATAAAATTTTTGAGGGGGTAGAGTTTGCTATTAATAATTCTGTCAATCGTTCAACGGGAAATACACCATGCCAGTTGCTCTTCGGTATACACCAGCGTGGGTCAGTGAAGGATGGAGTGAGAGAGGAAGTAACAAATGGGGGGAGAATGAGACGCGGGATTTAGAACGAATGCGCGAGGAAGCGGCTCAAAAGATTGTAAGAGCGCAGCAAGATCAGAAAAGAATCGCTGAGAGAAGTAAAAAGAAGCCTCATAGGTATGAATGTGGGGATATGGTCATGCTTCGCAATTTTGATAGCACGCCGGGAACGTCGAGAAAGATGATTCCCCAGTTCCGGGGACCATATGAGATAACAAAAGTATTAAGAAACGATAGATATATTGTGGCTGATTTGCCAGGAACTCAAAATACACAGAGACCGTATGTCGGAACTTGGGAGGCATCGAATCTGCGACCATGGTTGCCTAATGTATTATGTGTAAAAAAATGAATAGGTGAAATATTTATGTCACGGAAATAAAATGTATTGTAAGTTAATTAATTAAAAGTCATGTATTGTATAGATGGGATATGTGTATAATTGGTTTCATGTATGATGTGTATAAATGGGACTAGGTGTGTAATGATTACTTCGGAGAAACAAAATGTATAATAAATAAATTAATTAAAAATACAATATTGTATACTTGGGACAAGTATTCGTCAGGTATGGCCGAACTGTGGGCACCTGCCGAATAAATGACGGCACTGAATGTAAGCGGAAAAGCGATGTATATGGAATGATAGGCAGTTCCCAATGTACTGTGTAAATAGACGGATAGCTTGGTGCTAATATAATAAAGACTATTTCTAATTATAATAACTGTTTAGTTTATAATATTTCCTGACATAGAGTTCTACATTCTTTTTATTCCCGTCTTAAGTATGATTTATTATTGATAAACTATGAGTTCTATAAACAATTCTATAAACAACAAAATGGTTTAATAAATAATAAATATAGGTTTCATGAATTACAACTATGGATTTAAATAATGTTTTATTTTATTAAGAGAAAGTGAAATGTAGTTACAATTTTGGTTTTAACAAGTCATAAATTTTGTTATTGTTAAAATATGATACGTGAAATTATTTTATTCTAAATTTTAAATTTAAAACTAAAGGAGCATTCAGACCTCTGCAGGCTGCCTGCCTGCGCAGGCAGATGATCGTTCACACCTCACTTTTCTAGTTGAAAAATGAGGGAAGATTTAAGTATCTATTAAAATTCAAATATTCCCTCATTTTTCAACGGGAAAAGTGAGGTGTGAACGATCTTCTGCCTGCGCAGGCAGGCAGTCTGCAGAGGTCTGAATGCTCCTTAAGTGAGCGGGTTTACCCCGACTTCACGTGAGCGTCTTTACCCCGAGTGTATTTCTCACATTTCAGAATAAATTTAATTAAATCTTTTTGAAATAAGACAAAACTATATTTGTACTTCAAAGAAGGACATCCAATAGCAACAAAAAAAATTTGCGAAATAAATTAAGACTCAAAAATAATGATCGAAAAACTTAAAAATTCAAAAAACGTTTTTTTTTCTGACACCTCTAAAAACATTTGATCGTCTCTGATTCTATGTTCAATTCATGAAACTAAACAAAACTTCGTTAATATAAGTTGAATGTTAAGTACTATTCACAGTACCAATATCTCCATCTTAAGTTGAGTTCGTAGCGTCAAATCACTAGTGAGCGGGTTTACGTGAGCGGGTTTACCCTAGTCTCCCCTACAGCTAAAAATGAAGAGGTTTATGAGATGGAGAATTTTTTGCTTAAAAATTTTTTAAATTATGAATTTTTTTAAAAAAGTGCATTTTTTCCATGTATTTCTAATGGAAAATTACGATCGATTGCCGGCACGTGTTAATATTAATCAATCGGCTTCGAATTTTGAGACAAAATGTTTTTACTGGGAGTGGTGTAAACAAAATTCAAAAGTCGTAAACAAAATTGCGGACACCCTAATGAATATTCTATAACATAACTTTTTTGTAATTAATATTAGATATTGAAACTTGATCGAAACATAAATGTTGTATTTCTCGTAAATTAAAAAAATCGGTCCCCTCTATACATACATGCATATTAGAGTTGTGCAAAAAGCTCGATCACGTATTTCAAGCTTTTCGTTTTTCTAGCAGAGCTGAGCAAAATCAATCCGAACTTGAACCAAATTCCATCCGACACGTGCAGTATTAAACCTAAAATAATTTTGAGCACTTGAATTTTTCGAGCACTCAAATATTTTTGAGTAACTAAAACTAGAGCCTGACTCGAGTATCGAGCCCGGCTCGAGCTCGACCATGCTATTCGAGCTTTTTGCACACCTCTAATGCATATAATATATATGGGTAATTAAAATTAAAATGTCACTTTTGATCCTACTAACTTTGATTTTTCGATGTTGGATTTTGAACTTAACGGTACTCTATTTTAGTTGACTAGAATATATGAACAAAAATAATAGTGGTCGAGCAGGTGGAAGCAAATTTTAATTTTTACCAGGTGAAAAATGATAAGAAATTTTCTATTTTCGTTTATTCTTTTCTCAAATAAATTCTTACAACTTAAATAAGTGGAAATATTTCAAATTAGAATAATGAATGTTTCAACATGATAATTTATAAATTATTGGTGGATACATTTCCTAATCCATTTTTCCCAATCTTTCTTTTTCCCATAATCAACTTTTCCCAACCTATTATTTTCCCAAAGTATTGTTTACCAAAAGTATACTTTTTCCAATCTATTGTTTTCATATTCTCGAAACTTTGTCAAAATGTTACTATTATTAGTAGAAGTGTATATGAATTATTATTGAATTTGATAAAATATTTTTGGAGTTACGGAGTTTCAAAATTTTGACTTTTTTGAAAACATCTTTTTTTCGATTGAATAAGTATATTGATAAGTAAAAGTAATCAAATTAAAAATGTGAATTGTGATTTTTAAAGGGTTTTTCACTAGCTACAAGCTGGTGATGAAAAAAATTGTTTATTTTCAATTTGACTTTGATATTCAAGGTCAAATTCTTAATTTCAATATACCGTCAACAGGGGTAATAATTATGGAACATCAGAGGTAAATATGGAACGCATCATTCTTTTTTATGTAAAATTTTTGTAGTAAATTATATTAATTTGGTTCTTGTTGTAAATAATAGTTTGATACATTGCCTACAAAGTTACTCAGATGTTTTAATTCTTATTGTCATTGGCAACGAGAAAATAATTATTAAACATTGAAAAAGTGGAAAGGTTATTTCACAAAAGTGTAAAAATCTACTAATTTCTTCGAATTAAATTCGCGTTTAGTTTACTATTATTATCTATTATTATTTTACTCTGCAGTACTAAATAAAGTTTTCTTAATATACAGACAAAGAAAATTTGTTACACTTGCTTTTATAATTAATTATAATAATTTGTTCTATAATTGCCCCAAATGCGAGGCAATTATGGAGCAATATTTATGTTTAAATAACTCCGTCAAAATTTTTTTTTTGTAAATGGAACTTGAAGGACATCTTTAGAAGAATGTTCACAATATATTTAAATAGCTGATAAAATTTTTTTTGTGCACTTTAGATTTTTAGTGAAGAAGAAACTCAAAAAATCGCGTTTTTTGTTCCATAATTACCCCTGTTGACGGTATCTCAAAATTGGTTTTTTTCTAACCTATCCCAATAGAAAGCTTACCTTTTTCCTATGAGCCATGATTAATTTTACTTATCAATATATTAAATCGAAAAAAGATATTTTCAAAAAAATCAAAATTTTGAAACTCCGTAACTTCAAAAATATTTTATCAAGAGCAATAATAATTCATATTTACACTTCTACTAATAATAGTAAAATTTTGACAAAGTTTCGAGAAAATCCATTTTTTGACCTTGACAGTTGAGGAATTTTGCCCTATATTGGGAAAAATTCCAGCATTGGGAAATTTAGGTATTGGAAAAATATTTCTTTGGGAATTATTAGTTGCGGGAAATATGTCCGTCGGTAAGGTTGTAGTGGGAATAATGGATTGGGAAATGTGTCCTACAATCGTAATGAGTTTTTCCGTAAATTATATACTTTTAAAGACCAAAAAAACATATGAACATTAAGGGACACCACTTTATTGTAAAGTTAAAATCGTTACGCGGTGTTCAAAGTAGGTGTAGGTGAGAGTGGGGCAAGACGAGGTACTTAAGGTTTAAAGCGCAAAAAACGAAAAATATCGAATATATACTTTATTATTTTTTTTAATTATCATCTTTGGGAATCAGTCTTTCGTAAAAAAGGCGTACAAAGACCATCTGTTTTTTAAAAAAGCTTATAATTAATAATATTGAAAAAATTGCAAATCTCCCCATTTTACCCCACCGGCGGGTAAGATGGGGTACTAAAAAAACAACCTATTTCTGTCGACAAATTTTACAAGTGAAGGTTGCATTTTTATCTTTGACATCGACACACAGAGAAAAACTGAATTCAAAATAAGTCGTAAAAGTGACTCATTATGAGCTGCAACAAAAATGAACCTCGCAGATGGCGCCACGTTCTATGTCATTTAACATAGACTCATTTTGAGTTGCAACAAAAATGAGTCAGATTTTTTTCTGTGCACCAGCACAACTGCTCAAAGCCCATTGGCTGCAGACAAAACAAGCAGCCCAGTCTTCATTTGAGTCTAAATAATAACCATTGCAATAGAGACAAGGTGTATTTTCAACTTTACCATCGCTAATTGATGATTTAACCTGACAAACTTTTTTCTTTTTGGCCACTTTTATTTTATTCAGTCTTGATTTAAGTAGTTTTCTTAACTTCTCTTATTTCTCTTTTTTTTTGCTAAATTTGTGTACCCCGTCTTGACCCACTCTATCTCCTACTCCATCTTGCCCCCACCTACGAAATTAAAGAAAAAGGTTAATTACTATAATTTACGATTCAACAAAAAAAAAACATATGCTTCCCTTCTTCTGTAACAATTGCCAGTTAGAAAAAATTTTATACAGTTCATCCCAATGGGAAGTAAACGATTGGTTCAATAATGAGCCATGCTTGGCGAACTCCGTTCCATTATTGGAACATTAATGGCAACCATCATTGGACCACCAATGGTTTAAACTTGGGATGATCACGCTACTGCCAATGATCGGTAGCCAAGCATCGGGCCAATATTAGTTGCCAAGGAATTGCCAAGGAAACAAAATCGATTTTCAAAAGCTTGATTTTTTATTGGCAGCCAACAAAAAACCAAGGTTTTGAAAATTGATTTTTTAAAATTATTAATTAAAATTTATTTTTTAAAAATATATTTTTCAAAAATATATATTTTTTTTTAATTAATAGAACATATTAATTAAATTTTTCACCTCTGGTAAAACAAAGGTGAAAGACTTATAAAAATTCCCTCACCGTATCTCACAGTGGAGGGATGACTGTGAATGTCTTTGCGAGAAAGAAGCAGGTACTTAAAGAGTCAGTGAAACAGGTCACAAGCGAGAAGAAATCACTAGCTTGCACTCTGGCGGCGCTTGTCGGAAGTGGCGCAATGTTGGTTGCCAAGCGCTGTGTCGATACACGGAAAGAAAAAGTCTAAAGAATATTCTAATATATTATAGAAAAGTTGGACAAGATGGACAATTTATAATATTTATTTGATTTCCTAAAAATTATTTCAGGATGTCTAAGAAACTTTATGTTGCGTATGATAAAACGTTTGAAATGTATTAAAAAAATTATAGATTATAAATATTCTCATATAATAGAAAAAATGTTTTTAATTGTCGTAAAATTATTATTATATTTTATGAAACTATCAATATACAGAAGTAAAATTATTTTAATACTTATAAGAAAGATGAGTTCAGATGTGTATTCCAGACAAGTTTAAAAAAATTACTATACTGTATGAAATATTTTGAAGAATCGCGCACGCGTCAGTTGCGCAGTAGTCTGCTGCGCATACATTTGCACAGTGAGAATGTTCTCTACAGGGAGTATAGACTTAAGGAGACCAATGTAGTGTGTATGAAATCAACTATTTTATGTCGGAAGTTCATGGTTCTGAATCTTCTCGTATAGCGCGCAACGATCGCATAGATAGCTGAAGTTTTAAAATGAACATGGATTTTTATAAGTTTACTAATTCATGTATATACTATATATTCAAATTATAAATATAAATATAATAATAATAAGATAACAATACAAAGTTTATATTACAGGGCTCGGATTGTGCGACTTTTTTGTGAAAAAATGTGCTTTTTACAGATTTTTTTGATTCAGGAGTGTCGACCGCTTGACATAACCTCAAACTAAAAAGTGATTTTTAACAGCAAATAAAACCATAAATAAAATGATTTCACCAAATTATGAAAGATCCAGTTGTACAATTATCAGGAAAAATTAGGTTGGACCAAAATTTGATGTAAAATCATAATTGTTAAACATTATGTGTTTTTTCTTTAAGGGTCAGTAACCAATTTTGATAAATAATAGCTCATTCTACTCTTTGAAACATTCTCTACATTTCCACTCGTTGAATTTTGTTTAAAATATTTTGTTCAAAAGTTATTTAAAAAAATTTTTTTTATTTTATTTGCTTAACTATTGAACAAAATATTTTAAACAAAATTTAACAAATGTAATTGTAAAGAATGTTTTAAAGAACAGAATGAGCTACTATTTGTCATAATTGTTAGATCACTTTTTAGTTTGAGGTTATGTTAATAACCTCAAATTATAGTAATAATTAATTTTACTATAAAGGTCATGTTATTCAGTGGCCACGTGCCTATTAAAACTTTATTAAAATTATTGATAGAACATTAAACTCTTTTAATCAATTTTATTTTAACTTTTATAAATAATTAAATTTTTTGAAGAATTTCTTTGTTTTTTTTAAATTGAATCCTTTAGTAAAGTTTTATAAAAATTGTATTAAAAATAATTGAATGTTTTCGAAGAATGTTATTATTTATGAAAATAAAATTCATTGTCATAATTTTATATTACCTATGTATTATTTGATATTATTTTTAATTTCAAAATACAGCAAAAATAAGGTTAGGACGGTTAGGACTTAATCAAGCGACTATATATGCAATCGTTTGCCATCTACAGGATGTACACGTACTACTGATGTACTTCCGACAAAATGTTGCGCCTTTCAGTGAAGTACATGCATATAAGATTGGTCTCCTTAAGTCTATACTCCATGGTTCTCTAGTATCGAAGGACCACCTGCAGCGTGCGTTGCGTAGCTAGTTGGTTAGGGTTGCGTTCTATTAATATTAGGGTTGTGCGTTCGATTCCAGTCGTTAGTAGATTTTCTGTTAGGTAGGCTAACATTAAGTATAAATAAATGTTTAGAGTTTATAGTGTATGAATTCTGGATGCAATATCAAGATACGCAGTGCTTTAAAAAAGTTTAAAAACTAAAAGGTAAACTATATAAATTTTTTTAAAATAAATTTTCTGTATGATAAGTTATTATACATTTCATTGTCAGGTTTTACATTTATATACAGTATAGTAATTTACTTTATATTGATTCAACATATGTACTATACTGTATTAACCCTTTGCGGCATGCATAATATTATAACATTAATTTAAAAATCACAAATGCTTATGAGGGTTTTCAGGGTCGGTGATTACGAATCTGAAGTCCGTTTTCTAAAATTCAAGATGGCGGATCCAATATGGCGGACAAATTTTTTTAGAATTGATCGAAATCGCTTTAAAATCGTTACTCGGGGGTTTTCGGGGTCGCTGTTCACGAATCTGAAATCCGTTTTCCAAAATTCAAGATGGCGGATCCAATATGGCGGACGAATTTTTTAGAATTGATCGAAATCGCTTAAAAATAGTTACTCGGAGGTTTTTGGGGTCGCTGATCACGAATCTGAAGTCCGTTTTCCAAAATTCAAAATGTCGGATTCAATATGGCGTACGAAATTTTTTAGAATTGATCGAAATCGCTTGAAAATCATTACTTGGGGGTTTTTGGGGTCGCTGATTACGAATCTGAAGTCCGTTTTCCAAAATTCAAAATGGTGGATCCAATATGGTGGACGAATTTTTTTAGAATTAATCGAAATCGCTTGAAAGTCGTTACTTGGGGTTTTCGGGGTCGCTGATTACGAATCTGAAATTACTTTCAATAAATAAACGTTAAATTATTGAATAATTGTACCGTCGGAATTTTCGTTACCCGATGTACACCGCGGGGAGGTTGCACGATCAGGATTTGTACAACGTTTAGCCCTGAAAAGGTCAGTTTAGTAAATACTGTTCAAAACTTTATAATAATCAAATTAAGCTGTTTATTTCCTAATAAAATTAACTAATTAATTAAAATTAGCGGATTTTAATTGCTATTATAAAGTTTTGATGTCTTTTGCTTTGAACAAGTGAATTTTTTTCAGCAGTGGTAAGCAGCGAAGCAATTTCTTGTGGCAAACAGGCAGAGTGGTACATTGCAAGTTTTACACATCCATGATGTTCGCTTTTAGTCGACTTTAGTACTGCAATGATCACAGCGTCTAGGTGAAGCGATAATTTTAAGCAACTACCAAGTTGAACTTGGTAGTTTGTGTCCTACCAATTCATCTACTAAACGTAGCGTAAAAAAGACAAGTTCTAATTCAGCATTATTTGACTGACCGCATACCTACGGTGATGGTAACAAACAATAAACAAAATACTATACATAGTTTGATGAAACAAATAAAGAGCGCAAAAAAGACAAGTTATAAATCATCAATATTTGACTGAACGCATATTTAGGTTGATTTTAACAAACAATAAACAAAACACTGTTTAGAGTTCAAAGAAACTAAAATACTAACTGAACTAAAGCAAATGAATTTTACTGAAAGCGAATTGCTTCGCTGCTTACCACTGCTGAAAATAAAATTCAATTGTTGAAAGCAAGACACATCAAAACTTTATAATAGCAATTAAAATCCACTGAATTTAATTAATTAGTTAATTTTATTAGGAAATAAACAGCTCAATTAAATTATTATAAAGTTTCGATCAATTCTAAAAAAAATTCGTCTGTCATATTGGATCCGCCATCTTGAATTTTTAAGAACAATCTTCAGATTCGTGATCAGCGACCCCGAAAACCCCCGAGTAACTATTTTCAAGCAAATCAAATCACTTTTTAAAAAATATGTCTGCCATATTGGATCCGCCATCTTGAATTTTGGAAAACGGATTTCAGATTCGTGAACAGCGACCCCGAAAACCCCCGAGTAACGACTTTCAAGCGATTTCGATCAATTCTAAAAAAATTCGTGCGCCATATTGGATCCGCCATCTTGAATTTTGAAAAACGGACTTCAGATTCGTAATCAGCGACCCCAAAAACCCCCGAGTGCAAACTTTCAATCAATTTCGATTGAATTTAAAAAAAATTTTTTTTTGTTCTTTAATTTATTTATTTATAGTTGTTTATAATTTCACGTAACCTCATTCGCTATCAATTTTTCGACATTTAACAATGTTTTGATTATTAATATACAAAGATTTTTGGATTTTACTTGAAAAAGACTGTGTATAAACAGATATTTTCACAATATAAAAGGTGGTAATCTGTGTTACCACTATGCCGCAAAGGGTTAAGAATCTTTCAATGAATATAAGGATTAAATATTTCATAGAAAGGCTTTGTATTTTAAAACAGTATTGTAATTTATTTCATATTCATCCAAATTTTATTTATATTTGTCTTTATTTTCTTTAAACTTTATTGTAATTGTTATGAATATTAATTAGAGATACAGTATTGAAACATTTTTAAAAAGTGACTCTTGTCCAACTTTTTAATACAAACATTAAAATATTCTTTAGACTTTTTCTTTCCGTGTAATGTCAGGATATGCACCCGTGCAGAAAATGCCCCACTTTGCCCTATTTAAAACAGGGTTCTGGTCGGGGCCTCAACAGTTTTCCCTATTAAAATTTTTTTTTTAAATAAAGTTTTTAGAATTCCTTTTTGTTGTAGAAGCTATTAACAATAAAAGGCAATCATTATTTTAGTTATTTAATAATTTTTTTATTTTAGGGGTTTGACAAGAATTCCTAGCCAGAACCCCAGGTAGGGTGTTCATTAGATTTTAGATAGTGTTAACTAAACTTGTACATTACAATGTTGATATTTAATTGAATATTACTATAAAATATATCGTAAGCCTTTTTGCAATAATAAATATGTTTTAGTACATTAAAATAAAAGTGTTCTTTCATAAAATACTTAATTTTGTTTCATTTTTAGTGGTTCGCCGGAAAAACCACTTAAGTCATTTGTTATAAAATAATGTTATTAAAGTAGCAAAACATTGTTTACTCGACCTTCTTTTCTTTTAAAGTATTCTTTGATAATACCTTTGTATTGAGAAAAATGAGCGATATAATTAATACGTAAATTATATTAGTAATTCGTTTCTGAATCTTTAATTTAATTTTTTCGTCAAAACCTTAAGTCGACTTAGGTCGTTTTTCTAGCGAACGGCTCAATTGAAGAATACAATTTAAAGGGAGTAATTATACTATCGTTTTAATAATTTTTTAATTTTGTGGGTTTGACCAGAATTTCTGGCCAAAACCCCAAGTGAGGTGTTCACTAGATATTAAATAAGGCTCTGATCAGGGCCTCGACAGTTTTCCTCGTTTAAATAAAGCGTAAATGAATTAAGTTTTTTAAATTAGTTCCCATAATAAAATTATAAACAATTTAAGAAATTAATTAAACGGAGTAATTATACTACATTTTTAAGAATTTATTTATCTTATGGGTTTGACCAGAAATTCTGGCCAAAACCCTAAGTGGGGTGTTCACTAGATATGAAATAGGGCTCTGATCAGGGCCTCGACAGTTTTCCTCGTTTTAAAAGCATGTAAATAAATTTAATTTCTTAAAATTAACTTTTTTAAAACAGTTATTTAAGTTAAAAAAGCGTGTTCTTTTAAAACACTTTAAAAAATAATTATGGTAATATATTTAAAAAACGAAAATACATATAATTTTTGTTTCTTTAAGTACAATATTATAATAAAGTTTATTTATTAATAATAACAACTAAATTATAAATAACGAATAATAATAGTTATTAAATAATTAATTATTATACATTTATTTAAAAATAAAAATTATTAATTTAAAAAATAATAATTAATAAACAATTATTAATAAATTATACTTAATGAATTTTAATAATTATTAATTTATAGGATGAATTTATCATTTGGTTTGTATATAAATTATATTATTTTAATAATAATTATTTTATATTATATTAGCTTAAAGTGAGAAAATGATTCGGAGAGATTGTTAAATTTAACACCTTCAATATTAATTAACTGTTTTTTAAACATAATTAATAAATTTGAATAAAATATTTATTAACCCCTTAACTGCCGGCTGAAAAACACTAAATGTGCCCAGAATGCCAAAAATAAAAAATCGTCTAATTTGTCTGAAACTTGTTACTCAGGGGTTTTCGGGGTCGCTGATTACGAATCTGATGTCGGTATTTTAAAATTCAAAATGGCGGATCCAATATGGCAGACGGCTTTTTAAAAATTAATCCAAATTACCTGAAATTTGTTACTCGGGGGTTTTTGATGTTGCTGATTACGAATCTGATGTCGGTTTTTCAAAATTCAAAATGGCGGATCCAGTATGGCGGACGGATTTTTAAAAATAGATCAAAATTAGCTGATATTTGTTACTCGGGGAGTTTTGGGGTCCCTGACTACGAATATCATGATGGTTTTAAAAATTCAAAATGGCGGATCCAATATGGAGGACATTTTTTTTAAATTTTTGATTCGCTTGAAAATTATCATTAGGGGGTTTTCGGGTTCGTAATCAGCGACCCCGACAACCCCCGAGTAACAAATTTCATGTAAATTGGATCAATTTTTAAAAAGCCGTCTGCCATATTGGATCCGCCATTTTGAATTTTAAAATACCGACATCATATTCGTAATCAGCGACCCCGAAAACTCCCGAGTAACAAATTTCAGGTAATTTGGATCAATTTTTAAAAAGTCGTCCGCCATATTGGATCCGCCATTTTGAATTTTGAAAAACTGACATCATATTCGTAATCAGCGACCCCGAAAACCCCCGAGTAATAGATTTTGGGCGATTTTAGACATTTTTTAAATAAAAATGCATTGTATTGTTCATGGCAAAGATTTTAAAAAATTTTCTAAAAGTGTTGTTTTTAAAAATTTATAACATTTTTATAATTCATTAAATTTAAAAACAGAAACGTGTGTCGCATTCTGCATAGCGTTGACTTTTAAGAAATCATTTTCTTTTTAATTTTTAGCTAGTTTTGACTTTTTTACATCAATTTTTATCATGGCAAAGATTGTCAGTTTTCCGGCAGTCAGAGCAAAGTCCGAAATGGCAAAGATCTTTGCCATCGGCAGTCAAGGGGTTAAATAAATATTAATTATTACTTATACTTTTGAAAACAAAAATTATAACTTTCATTAATATTATAAAATTAAGGAGGCAGAAAGAAGCGACAACCTCTAAAAGAAAAATATAATAATTATAAAATCAAAAATTATATTTTTCAAAAAATTTTAAGTTTTTCTATTCTTGAAATTATATTATTTTTATCATTTTCACTTTTAAATTAGTCAAAATGACTATAATACCTCATTATGTTATGTATAAATATATGTTGTATATATAATGAATATGTTCATTATGTTTCTAATATAATAATATTTTTAATTACAGTAATTTTATTGTAATTTCTTTTGAATAAAATTAACCTTACAAAATAGGGCAATTTTAAGAAAAACTGACGAGGCCCTGACCAGTTTTTCTCTAAGTAGGGCATTGGTCGGGAACAGCGTCACACACTAATCGGGCACTGATCAGTTTCTCTACCCAGAGCCACACCAGAGATCGGGAAAACTGTCCAGTACCCTATCAGGCCCACGTTTTAATTTATGCACGGGCATGCGCGTCAGAAAACAGTTCCGACAAGCGCCGCCAGAGTGCATGCTAGTGATTTCTTCTCGCTTGTGACCTGTTACACTGGCTCTATAAGGGGCTGTCCATAAATTACGTAAGACATTTTTTGGGTAAATTTGACCCCCCTCCCCCCTCGTAAGATATTTTACATACATTAGCGCCATTTTTCCTATTGTGCGTAAGATCTTGCTGACCCCCCCTCCCCCCTAAATGTCTTACGTAATTTATGGACGGCCTCTAAGTACCTACTCCTCTCTCGCAAAGACATTCACAGTTATCCCTCCACTGTGAGATACGCTGAGGGAATTTTTATCAGTCTTTCACCTTTGTTTTACAAGAGGTGAAAAATTAAATTAATACGTTCTATTAATTTTTTTTTTTTTTTTGCTTAGGGACTTTTGGGAAATCTGCCTACAGATACCTTGGATTCCGCACTCCAAGGTTATGTGGGGTTGGTATGATAAAACAAGAGGAAATATAAAAAAAGAAAAATAAATATATATATTATAGTAAATTTAATAAACTGGCGACCTACTACCAGCCCGACCCACTAAAACCCGTAACCCTTCTTCTGGAGCCCTTTACCCTCCCTCGGAACTGTCATATGACTTTAGCCATCAAGGGTGGCGCTCCAACTCTGTCGCTAATGCGACCTTCTTCTTCTCTCTGCGGTTTTCCTGCGTCCATAGTTAAAAATTTAAAACTATTTTAATATAAAAGCGGAATTAACAGCACAACAGTAATAAAAAAACAAATGTTTAATTAAGTGTAAACAGTCAAAAGATAAAATTGCAAACGGATATATAAAAAAAAGAAAAAAAAACGCGTATATAATATTGAAAACATAAAACAAATTAAAAAATGTAGAAGGACAAGTAAATCACAAAATAAATTAATAAAAAAAAAACAAACAAACAAATTAAAAGCTGTTTAAATTACGCTTTCTAGCGGCCGTCGAGATCCTTCCTCGACATAACCGAGATTATGAAGTTCTCGACTTGCCGCCAATTCTCCTCTGACTGGGTCATCAGCGATACCATGTTCTCCGGTGTAACTTGACTGTTTACACCTTCGAACATGGCCTGCCTCTCCAAGTCCCATTTCTTGCATGAGAAGAGGGTGTGCTCCGCGTTGTCCTCAGGGAACTGGCAATATGCACACACCTCGTCCTCGCGTAATTTAAAGCGGCACAGGTACGAGTTAAAACACCCGTGACCTGTGAGCGCCTGAGTCATATAATAGGAAACCTGACCGTGTTTCCTATTTATCCAGGTAACGAGTGCCGGGATAAGGCGATAAGTCCATCGACCTTTTTCCTCACCATCCCATCTTTCTGCAATAAATAATCAAGCTTTTGAAAATCGATTTTGTTTCCTTGGCAATTTCTTGGCAACTAATATTGGCCCGATGCTTGGCTACCGATCATTGGCAGTAGCGTGATCATCCCAAGTTTAAACCATTGGTGGTCCAATGATGGTTGCCAAGAAAAAACCAACCATTGGGCACCAAGCATGGCCCATTATTGAACCAATCGTTACCATTGGCAACTTACCGTTAGGATTAACTGTTATTATTAAATAATAAACGCCTCCTAAAAGAAGTGAAAAAATTACAAGAAAATCGTCGAAAACAGTTTTTTTAGTAAAACAGATAAAAGATTTGTTCTCATGGCGTTTAGGTTTTATAAACAAGAAACTATCGTCTCGGTGCAGTATTATGTAAAATATAATCGCGATTGGTTAATTCGTTCGTTAAATATAGGGCCGGTACCCCGACTTGCCCCACTCTCCCCTAATAACTGAAAATGAGATACAATAATATTTAAAAAATATTAATAATAAGCACAATTTTTTGATAGGGACACCACTGACATGGTGTACTCGACAAAGCGCTACTTGCTTTCTGCCACCAACCGTACAAGTTATAGATGTGATAGAATGTTGTAATGTTTTTTCTTTAAGAAGCTATACATATCACCAATACTATTAACGCTTAATAAATTATTAATTTAAGTAGAAGGAGTGATTAAGAAAATTAATTGACTTAAAAAACTTTTATATATGAAATAATATTCTAGATTTTCGGGCAGGACATGAAAATGACATTTTAATTTTAATCACCCATATGTGACTGTCCACGAGAAAACAAGGCTTAGCTCCCAAACGTGAATTTCACAGGGCGAGCGATTGAAGTACTACGATTGAAGTTAACTACGCTTGACATACCCATCTTTAAAACGATATATTGTCGAAAGTAATTGATATTTTTAACTTCTGACTTTTGCATTTGAAAAAGCAACATAAAATCTGTCGATTACCATAAAAAATCAAAATTGACTTTTTGGACCTAAGCCTTGTTTTCTCGTGGACAGTCACATATATGTTATTATTAACGATTATTAACCGATGATATACCTCTGTGGGACGTTACAGCCTCTGGTCAGTGTTGCCAACGACATGGAAATTTCCCGGAATACGGGAAATTTTGACTATAATGGGAAATTTTACGGGAAATGGATAAATTACGGGAAATTCCGGGAAATTCTTTAATAGAACACAAATTTTAATAATGTTTAACTAAAATCAAATTTTAGAAACTTTTATTGGCAAAACCAATCAAATTTGTTTTATCGGCATGTGTATAAATATATCCGTGGACTGGTCTGTGAATATTACTGGTGTAAAGTTTTCCAATTAACAAATGCATCAAACACAAAAATATTTAATAATTTAAAGATAGTTATCCGACTCCTTTTGGTTTTGCCCTTCTCGAATGCCTCAGTTGAGCGATTAAGAGTTTTAAGTAAATTTAAAATTTAATTCTAATTTTTTAAATAATAAATTATGAGTTTTAAGGGGGGCACACCAGTTGTAACGTTAAAAAGAAGTGTCAAAGTCATGAGAATGATTTTGATTAAAAATAAAAGTCGATTTTCAGCTTTAGGAATAAAAGTTTTTCATAAAAAAAGAAATCCTTTGATCGAGAACTAGATAAACTTATAATAAATGTAAATCAATTTTATTTTTGCATTTTAGACGAACTATACTTACGGAATGCTTGTCACCGCAATTTATGTTTTATTTCCGAAGGCGCCATTTAAATGGCTCATATTTCAGAAAGTTTTGGATGAAAAAAATTTTTCATCTTAAATTAAAGCCTTATATATGTACTTTTAGATAATAAACAGTATTTTTAAAAAAGTTTTATAGATTATTAGGAAAAAATTCTTAAAAAAGACGCTTCTTTTTAACGTTACAACTGGTGTACCCCCTTAAATAAATTTGAAATTTAATTCTAATTTTTTAAATTAGAATACATAAAAATTTATAATCCCAATATAAATAATGATAATAATAATATTTAAAAAAATAATAATTTTATGTTAGGGCTTATATATATATAAGATTACATTGCGGGAAATTTCATGGAAATTTAAGAAACTCGTCCGGGAAAATTCGGGAATTTCTTAGTTCTATTACGGGAAGTTGAGGGCGCTCACTCTGGCAACACTGCCTCTGGTGTTTTTCGCTGCGATCGAGATATATAAAGGGGGAGGTTTGACACTGAGGCTGTTTTTTATATTTGTGATGATATCCAAATGTACATTCATGACTCGATAATCAATAAACCGGTTATACCCAATGGGAAATTTACAACTGGCGTTGTACTACGCCAGCACTGGCAGCACTGGCGGCAAGGCTGAGAGCCAGCACTGGCATGGCACTGGGATGATAACGCCTTCTGGCGCTGCCGAAGTACTGTCTGTCAGTGCTGCCAGACAGCGCTGGCGCAGCACTGGACCAGTGCTGGCTGAGAATATTGCCGCAATAAATGCCGTATTGTTGTTAATTAGTCGTAAATTAATAATTATAAATAATTTAACAACAAAATGGTAAATAATAATAATAAATAGTTATTATTCATAAAATATTTCTCTTCTTAAAAAAATTGTATTAAAGATGGAGACTAACAATGGATATAGTAAATGAAGTAGGAAAAAATTGTTTATAACATTTAAAAATTAAATAATAAACAATTACAGTAAGTGTGCATTAGATTTTCATATTTTAGTACCTAACGATTGGAATCTAGAAATATCGCAAACCTATGAAAATAAACAAAATTGCTGACGAGGGGAATCGAACCTACGACCTACGGACTAACAGACTAACGCTCTAACCACTATGCTCAGTCCCAGGTAGAAATTGACGACCGGGATGGTACCGGCCCGGTACAAACGGCGGATTATAAGTGCCGGGGCGGTACCGGCATAAGACCGTCATTTTCACCGGCTTGGTACCGGCAAATTGCCGGATGATAACTACGGCAGGTATCCGGCAAACGTACCGGGCCGGTACCGAATAATCCACCGGGGCGGTACTGGCCCGGTTAATATTTGTAGACATTTAGTGCCGCTTTAATACCGGCACACTACCGGCAGGTAACTGGCCCAGTACCGGCATAAGACCGTCATTTTCACCGGCTTGGTACCGGTAAATTGCCGGATGATAACTACGGCAGGTATCCGGCATACGTACCGGGCCGGTACCGAATAATCCACCGGGGCGGTACTGGCCCGGTTATTGTTGGAAGGCATTTGGTGCCGGTTTATTACCGGCTGCACAACCGGCTAGGTACCGGGCCGGCACTAAAAAACAACCGGTGTGGTACCGGGCCGGTTAAAAAAAATTATATTTCAGTCTGATTAATTATTTAATTATTATTATTATTATCAATGTTATTATTAATTTTAAATTGGAAACAGTAAATATATTAAATGCTGAAACAGAGAAACATAAACAATCATAGAAAAATCTGAAGACTCGAGGAATTGAACTCCGGACCCTGAGGCTGCAAAGTCGACACCACATCCGCTAACCTAAACCTGCATATGGAAAGCAAATGCAAAGTGAGCTTATAAAGTCCAACCGACATTACAGCTGGCAGCAGTACCGGGCCGGCACTAATATTCAACCGGTGCGGTACCGGGCCAGTATTTGTATTTCTAATTTATTTTAATTCAATTTAAATTATTATAAATAAATAAAAATAGTAAATATAAATAATAATAACCGCCCCATTCACCGGCTAGATACCGGGCAGGCACCAATAAGCAACCTACTCGGTAATAATATAATTGCCGGCACAAGTAACTAATTAATTTATTATTAATAATTAAAATAATAAATTAATTAATAAATTAATTTTCAAATTTTTTTTCTTTTCTTTAATTCTTTTTCTGATAGTTTAACATTGGCAAACAACCGGGAGGACACTAGGTTAGTACTAATATTTTTGTCGGCAAAACTTCTGTGCCAGTAGAAAGCATTAAGTACATTTTTGTGCTGGGCCGGTGCTGGTCCGGCACAAATATTATCACCGGAAAATCTCCTTCGGCGGTATAAGACAGAGCGAAATGACAGTACCGGGCCGGTGATACGCCGGTGCTGGGCCGGTTAAAATATTATCACCGGCAAATCTCATTCGGCGGTATAAAAACAGAAGTAAATTATAGTACCGGGCCGGTGATACACCGGTGCTGGCCCGGTACAAATATTATCACCGGCAAATCTACGTCGGCGGTATAAAAACAGAAGTAAATTATAGTACCGGGCCGGTGATACGCCGGTGCTGGCCCGGTAAAAATATTATTACCAGAAAATCTCCGTCAGCGGTATAAAAACAGAAGTAAATTATAGTACCGGGCCGGTGATACACCGGTGCTGGGCCGGTTAAAATATTATCACCGGCAAATCTACGTCGGCGGTATAAAAACAGAAGTAAATTATAGTACCGGGGCGGTGATACGCCGGTGCTGGGCCGGTTAAAATATTATCACCGGCAAATATACGTCGGCGGTATAAAAACAGAAGTAAATTATAGTACCGGGGCGGTGATACGCCGGTGCTGGGCCGGTAAAAATGTTATCACCGGCAAATCTCCGTCGGCGGTATAAAAACAGAAGTAAATTATAGTACCGGGCCGGTGATACGCCGGTGCTGGGCCGGTACAAATATTGTCACCGGCAAATCTCCTTCGGCGGTATAAAAACAGAAGTAAATTATAGTACCGGGCCGGTGATACACCGGTGCTGGGCCGGTTAAAATATTATCACCGGCAAATCTACGTCGGCGGTATAAAAACAGAAGTAAATTATAGTACCGGGGCGGTGATACGCCGGTGCTGGCCCGGTAAAAATATTATCTTCGGAAAATCTCCGTCGACGGGATAAAAACAGAAGTAAATTATAGTACCGGGCCGGTGATACGCCGGTGCTGGGCCGGTACAAATATTGTCACCGGCAAATCTCCTTCGGCGGTATAAAAACAGAAGTAAATTATAGTACCGGGCCGGTGATACGCCGGTGCTGGGCCGGTAAAAATATTATCACCGGCAAATCTCCGTCAGCGGTATAAGACAGAGCGGAATGACAGTATCGGGCCGGTGATACGCCGGTGCTGGGCCGGTAAAAATGTTATCACCGGCAAATCTCCGTCAGCGGTATAAGACAGAGCGGAATGACAATACCGGGCCGGTGATACGCCGGTGCTGGGCCGGTACAAATATTGTCACCGGCAAATCTCCTTCGGCGGTATAAAACAGAAGTAAATTATAGTACCGGGCCGGTGATACGCCGGTGCTGGCCCGGTAAAAATATTATCTTCGGAAAATCTCCGTCGACGGGATAAAAACAGAAGTAAATTTTAGTACCGGGCCGGTGATACGCCGATGCTGGGCCGGTAAAAATATTATCACCGGCAAATCTCCTTCGGCGGTATAAGACAGAGCGAAATGGCAGTACCGGGCCGGTGATACGCCAGTGCTGGGCCGGTACAAATATTGTCACCGGCAAATCTCCTTCGGCGGTATAAAAACAGAAGTAAATTATAGTACCGGGCCGGTGATACGCCGGTGCTGGGCCGGTAAAAATATTATCACCGGCAAATCTCCGTCGGCGGTATAAAAGAAGAAGTAATTTATAGTACCGGGCCGGTGCTGGGCCAGATATTTTTAATTAACCGGCCCGGTACACTCTACCAGTACCGGTAGAAATCCACATTTACCACCGGGCCGGTACTGGGCCGGTATTTATTTCATATCCGGCCCGGTACCTTTTTGCCGGTACCGGCATATGTCCGACTTTACAACCGGTTCGGTACCATGCCGGTCGTTAGTGCTGGCACACCTCCAACTTTTCTGCCTGGGGTGTTGCCAGAGTGAGCGCCCTCAACTTCCCGTAATAGAACTAAGAAATTCCCGAATTTTCCCGGACGAGTTTCTTAAATTTCCATGAAATTTCCCGCAATGTAATCTTATATATATATAAGCCCTAACATAAAATTATTATTTTTTTAAATATTATTATTATCATTATTTATATTGGGATTATAAATTTTTATGTATTCTAATTTAAAAAATTAGAATTAAATTTCAAATTTATTTAAGGGGGTACACCAGTTGTAACGTTAAAAAGAAGTGTCTTTTTTAAGAATTTTTTCCTAATAATCTATAAAACTTTTTTAAAAATACTGTTTATTATCTAAAAGTACATATATAAGGCTTTAATTTAAGATGAAAAATTTTTTTCATCCAAAACTTTCTGAAATATGAGCCATTTAAATGGCGCCTTCGGAAATAAAACATAAATTGCGGTGACAAGCATTCCGTAAGTATAGTTCGTCTAAAATGCAAAAATAAAATTGATTTACATTTATTATAAGTTTATCTAGTTCTCGATCAAAGGATTTCTTTTATTATGAAAAACTTTTATTCCTAAAGCTGAAAATCGACTTTTATTTTTAATCAAAATCATTCTCATAACTTTGACACTTCTTTTTAACGTTACAACTGGTGTGCCCCCCTTAAAACTCATAATTTATTATTTAAAAAATTAGAATTAAATTTTAAATTTACTTAAAACTCTTAATCGCTCAACTGAGGCATTCGAGAAGGGCAAAACCAAAAGGAGTCGGATAACTATCTTTAAATTATTAAATATTTTTGTGTTTGATGCATTTGTTAATTGGAAAACTTTACACCAGTAATATTCACAGACCAGTCCACGGATATATTTATACACATGCCGATAAAACAAATTTGATTGGTTTTGCCAATAAAAGTTTCTAAAATTTGATTTTAGTTAAACATTATTAAAATTTGTGTTCTATTAAAGAATTTCCCGGAATTTCCCGTAATTTATCCATTTCCCGTAAAATTTCCCATTATAGTCAAAATTTCCCGTATTCCGGGAAATTTCCATGTCGTTGGCAACACTGAGCACAATTGTCCTGGAATGTAAAAATGCCGATTTAGATAAGAAACTGTGAATATTTTTTATTTTTTGTTAAAAATTGGTAAAAGCAAAGTTTGACAAGCGCGACTGATTTTACCATGTGAATAAATGAAGTGGCAAGTTTAAATGGACTAAAAGAAATCTTCTGTTACCGACAGAAAGTTCCTAGAAAACAATGAAATTTCATTGTTTTGTTGAATTTACCACAATTCTCTAGGAACTTTCTGTTGGTAAAAGTAGATTTCTTTTAGTCCATTTCGTCCATTTAAACTTACCACTTCATTTATTCACATGGTAAATTCAGTTGCGCTTGTCAAACTTTGCTTTTACCAATTTTTAACAAAAAATAAAAAATATTCACAGTTTCTTATCTAAATCGGCATTTTTACATTCCAGGACAATTGTGCTTTCAATTTATAATGTGTACTCTGGTCTTGTGATTTTAATTTTAATGATAAAATAAGACCGTATTCGGCGGATGAAAAAAAGATTGAGTCAAACGTCCCAATATGGTTTTTACTCGAATCCGTATTGGCTCAGAGCTTCACTCAATTCCTAAACGCTTCACTCAATACTTCTTTTTTTACTGGGTTACAAACAATTATTTTAATTCATATTTTTACGAATTATTCCCAGTTATTCCAATGTTATTGTAATTTTATCATAAACCCAAAATGATACCGCTTTTACTCATTTTGAGTCTTTTCCCCAGAAACTCAGAATGAGTTGAAGGGGTATCATTTTTGTTGCACTTCAAAATGAGTATCATATGCTATTCATTTTGAGTTTAGTTTTTTTTCATTTTTCACGTTGAAATGCATTGAAAATTAATAATATAATGCGCAGTAAAAAAAATTCGATACACGGTCCGCGGAGTTCGTATACGAGCTCGGTAGCTCGTATGAGAAATATGAGAAAACTCTCATACGAGCCTTTTCCGTAATGAGAAGTGTATAGATGCTTGTATACGAGGTGACTTTTAAAGCATTTTTCTTAATATAACACTTTTAAAGTAAATGTAGATAATAGAAATGAATTTTCTCATCTAAAACAAAGCTAAATTCATAAGGGAAATGAAGTTTTAAGAAAAAAAGGATAATTTTGTTCAAAAAATTTATTCACACTGAAAAAGATTAGAATTTGATAATTCCTTATTACTCTTACTTACCGACATTAGATATTTCTCGGATGCAGTAAGCACGATTTTGTATTGGAGGTAGAATAAATAAGTTTTTTTCATTACTAATTAATAATATGTTATTATTTATTTATTATATAAATGTTCTTATATAAAATAATTAAATTTAATACAAAATCGTGCTTACTGCATCCGAGAAATATCTAATGTCGGTAAGTAAGAGTAACAAGGAATTATCAAATTCTAACCTTTTTTCAGTGTGAATAAATTTTTTGAATAAAATTATCCTTTTTTTCTTAAAACTTTATTTCCCTTATAAATTTAGCTTTGTTTTACTTTGAAAATTCATTTCTATTATCTACATTTACTTTAAAATAGTGTTATAATAAGAAAAATGCTTTAAAAGTCACCTCGTGTACAAGCATCTATACACTTCTCATTACGGAAAAGGCTCGTATGAGAGTTTTCTCATATTTCTCATACGAGCTACCGAGCTCGTATACGAACTCCGCGGTCCGTGTATCGAATTTTTTTTACTGGGTGATCATGGGAGTTTTCGGGGTCGCTGATTACAAATCCGATACCATTTTAAAAAAATTCAAAATGTTATTTCTTATTATTTGATTCTTATTATTTATGACTTATTTATGACAAGGTTGTTGTAGCAATATATTTTTGCTTCAAATAAATTTGTAAATTGCGATTAAAAAAATTTAACGAATGAATTTTTTAAAATAAAAATCCCAAATTGATATTTTAGAATTGTTTGTTTAATTTTTTATATTTATTTGATATTCTCAACTTGATAGTATTAAATTAAACTTGATTTAGAATTTCAAAAAATTATTTTTCTGATATTTTTCACAGCAGTACCTACATATTTAAAGCGAAATTTTTGTTGTCTTACTAAAATTTTTAGTTATTTTTATTTCCTACTTACAATTACAAATTTTCAATATTGTTGAACTTTTTAACAAAAAGAATAACTATTTAATTTATATCGAACAGTATTTTTGAAAAATAAAACGTGCACTTAAATTTTACATTTTTTCTGAAAAAATGTAAATTTTGTTTACTTTTTTTATAAATATTTAAATTTTGTAATTTTCCTATTAACTACCTATACAACTTTATATTTAACCTATTTTAAAAACGAGGCGCTCGAAATACTCGTTCGACGAACCGAGATGCTCGGTTTTCTGAGACAAAAGCGAGTTGACAGTTCGACTGTCAAATTGAAAAAAGCGAGCATATCGTTCGTATATCGGATCGTATCGCTCAAATGCATCACTAGGGGCCATCCACATATTACGTCACACTTTAAGGGGGGAGGGGGGTTAAACAATTTGTGACACCCTGCAGAGAAAATAGCGCTAATATATGTAATAGAGTGTGACATGGGGGACGGGGGGGTCAAAAATGGCCAGAAATAGTGTGACGTAATATGTGGATGGCCTCCTAGCGCGGATATATTCAATATATTGGAAGAATTTTTTAAAATTGATCGAATTCACTTAAAACTTGTTTCAAGCGATTTCCATCATTATTTTAAAAAATGTCCGCCATTGTGAATTTTAAAGATCTGAGTTCAGATTTGTAATCAGCGACCCCAAAAACTTCCAAGTAAGAAGTTTCAAGTGAATTAGATCAATTTAAAAAAATAAGTCTGCCATATTGAATCCGCCATTTTGAATTTTGAAAATCTGACTTTTTATTCGTAATCAGCGACCTCGAAAACCCAAAGTAACAATTTCAAGTGAATTTGATCAATTTTTGAAAAAGTCGTCCACCATATTAGATTCGCCATTTTGAATTTTGAAAACATGAAAAATACGACTTCAGATTCTTAATCAGCGTAATGTAATGTATGCTTCAAAGGGTTAATGTTGAGAAGATTGTAAAAGCCGAAGAAAGGCATACAATGAAAATCTTACTTTACTTTACTAACGATTATTATTCTTTGACAATGTTTACATACACTTATTAGAAAATTAAATAGAACTCTTGAATTTTTTTCTAAAATTTGTTTTTCTCTTAACTAATATGACATATTACGCATTAAAGTTTAATTTAGGTCAACAATGTTAATCAACTTTTTGTAGCCGATATCAAGTCTGTCGTTGACATGCGAGACGTTGAAATTTAATGTAGTGGAAAGTGGATGGCTTAAATTTCAATACGACAAATTATTCCACATTTACATTTCCATATTGGGAAAATGAGTACATTTTTTTCTCTATTTAATAAAGCTGTTTTTTAGAAACAAAGAACGTTATTAATGAAAAAATCCACCTTTATTAGTATATAAATAAAAACACAGTTTTAAACAAATGTGAAAATAAACACAAATAACAATTATTGATTGTTGACAATTTTCTGATTTCAGATGATTATAACAGGGTGGTACTTGATTCAATACCAGGAGAACCTGATTCGGATTATATAAATGCATCGTACGTCGATGTAAGCACAAATGTTAAAAAATTAGTTTGCATGTCTTGGTATCATAAATAATTTGAAATAAAATATTTTTCATGCAGCACACGACAATTTATATTAAATGATTGTTTGCAGAGTTTATTGAAGCCTAATGCATACATTGTGACTCAGGGACCCACGGAACATACAGTAACTGAATTTTGGCGTATGGTATGGCAAGAGAAGGCATCCTGCATTGTCATGCTCACTAAAACATTCGACTTCATCAAGGTATATTTATATGTATATAAAAACCAATTCATTTTCTGCATTTCAAATCCATTCTCGTTTAAAATATTAGAAAAAATGCCCATGCTCTGATTGAAGATAAAATAAAACGTTGGCGAGAAAACGAACAGCATATGAAAAAAAAAGAAAATACTGCTGGTGACGGTTTATCGTTTAATCAATTAATTTCTAATAAATAAATAATTATTATTAATTCGTGATTATTTGTATAAAGTCGAGAAGTCTTAGTATGGAAATTGAAAGATACGATTAAGATATGTGTTTTTCTTTAAAATTGTGACTCAGTGAGACAAACTTTTTAATTTTTATGAAGATGAATCTAATTGAAAGGAATAATTTCCAGACGCGGGAAACTTTGTGACTGCGCTTTTTTGCTTTTTATTTGAAAGTGAGTAAACATTTATTTCACTTAGTAATATGTTATTGAGAAACTGGAAGATCAAGAGCAGGTACACGCGGTGGTGAATTCATGAAAGCTTGCAGGTCAATTGCTATAAACACGCAACTTCTATCTCAAACAGAAACTTGTTCAGAAGTAATTACTTTACGTCTCAGATATGATGTTTCCAAAATTCCAGTCACTATCTGTGACAAACATATATCTTTATTAAAATTTCACGTCAACTTGTCAAGTCTGTAATAGTTGATTTAATCATCTCCATAAACCGTGTTATGTAAATCCAGATGAATTGAAAATAAATTAAAAAATTAATTAAATCCATTCCGTCAATTGATGTTATTTTATATTTTTTCTTATTAAATTCACATTCAGTTGTAATAACTAATTTAAAAGTTTGTTTACTTTTATAAATGTCAAACTTCCTTTCAGAAAACAAATGTAGATAGTTGCTCCCTTGACTAGAATAAAATTTGTTGCGGACACTTTTTACATTAATTTCAGAATAAAAAATTAATTATTTATCTTTGGTTAAACACCGATTATTATTCATATTAAGAATAAAACTATATTATGTAAGTAATAAAATAGAATAAACAACAGCACAAAATAGTCAAAATCATTTTCAGCGCACTAATCATAACTACATCGACACTACAAACAGTTTTGATGTATTCATTTCTCTTTTATCTTTTATTTGTGACCAAGGTACCCGGGATGTCCGGGAGTCAGTTGACCATGACCTTCAGGGAATTTTGATTTCCTTAGAATAATCATATCTCTACAATAACGCTAAAATATCCCCGGATGTCCAGGATTCAGTTTTGAAAAAATAACACCAAAATGGATTATTATTTTAATCTTTTCTGATGTCAATTTAATCTGCAACGCTTTTTAATACCTCACAATTTACTGTGTTGTTTTTAAAAATGTTGTGAACTTCAGCCTCATATATTCTTTTAATCGTTACGATTTAAATTATTAAGATAAAAATTCATATATATATAATAAAAAGGAGTATTTAAATTTAAAAAATATAAAAAGAGTAAAGAAAATCTATTTACATAATAAAAAATGTTAATACAAGGAAATTACATTTTTAACACAAATATTTTACGAATAATGAATAACTTTTGTTGCAAATTGTCCTTTTATTCTCTAAATGCGATGTATGCAATTTTCCATTTAAATTAGATTTACCGTCTTCGAAGCAAGATTTTTAGAAGGGATTCAATTTTTCCACTCAATATCCCTGCAATCAAGTGTCCCACTATAGTGGATTCACATCTGCATCACGTGGTTGCACTTTCATCTATACGGAACATTGCGCAATTGACGCATGTAGTGCATGCTCGATATTTTATAAAAATAAAACAAGAAACGTAGTGATATTTTTGCAAAACAAAATTTATAGTCAATTTTATGTTATTAAATATATTCTAAATATATTCTTAGAGGAATTTTCATTCTTCACAATCAGTCTGATTTTTTCTATTTTTTAAAGAGAGAGAAATAATTTTCTAATTAATAAAACATTTTTTCGTGTACACTTTAAGAAACAAGGAGAGAGAAACTTTTTTACATTTCTTCGGTGTGTTAAATAGATTTCTAAAAAATTGATTCAAAAACATCCAATTGACTAACATTTATTTATATATTAAAACTATTCCTACACGAACAATCTTTGTTCAAGAGTTATTCCAGAATTTATTCAAGAATTGAGGATAAGAAAAAAAATTTAATGCTGCAGAACCGAAGGTTGAAATATTATATTAAGCTTTTCGAGAAGAACTGTACTTAATTTCTGGACAACTTGTTGAATTTTCATGAAAAATTACACAACTGATTTAAGAATCGAAAAATATAAACTTAAGGAAAAAAATTTGCCTGCGTAAGTAATCGAACTTGAGACTTCGGCGTGCGTGACTGAGATATTCAGTCGCGGCGTCAAGAACAAATAATTTCGAAACCGTTTAAAAAACACCTGAAAATTCTTTAATGAATATTGAATTTTTCTGAAAGAATTATCCAATTTTTCCCGTATCCTCAATTCTTGAATAAATTCAGGAAAAACTCTTGAACAAAGATTTTCCGTGTAGTCGCCTTTATTGCAAATTACAATCGTTAGTTTCTAGTGTAGGAATGTGATTTATTCCTCTTATCTGCATTTAAGATTTATACGACTTCATTTGTTTCCTTAATGCGACAAAGAAGAGTTTTGCAGTTAAAAGAAAGCGTTAGGAATATTGGGCGGAACATTATTTTTAGTCTAGTATAAGAAAGTAGCAGTGAAACCTGGCAACCAAGCGTTATTTTTCATTAAGGGGTTATGCCACTCTAGAAACCGAAAAAATAGGCATTTTTTGTGAATTTTTTTCAGAGAATTTATAAAGTCAATTAAAATTGGAGTATGAGGAGTTTATTGTACATCTTTTGAAGTTTAAAAATATAAATTTTCATAATAATTTAATGAAAAATGGCGACGCTGTTGGGGTTTTCCGTCGACATCTCTGTGGCGCATATGGTCCGTGGCCGCACCAACTGTTCCCGTAAATTTTAAAATATCTTGAGTATATAATTTTTTATTTATTGTACATAACAATAGCTAAAGCAACACGTAGGATTTTTTCGATATATTGATTTATGGTCAAATGGCGCACTTCTAAAGTTAACCTTTCTAAATTCTACCAAAAAATCGTCAGTAAATTGTTAATAACAAATGAACAATACAAAATAAAAAAAAAAATCCTACGTGATGTCTTAAAAAATATATTTTCAAAGATGTTTGTGAAGTTTGAACTTAATCGGTTGAAAATTGTACGAGTTGTTAGTGCGGCCAACTCGAAAAATGTAGTTTTCAGATAATCGCGTTTAAAGTTTAAAGTTAATATGCTCTTCACATGCTTGGCTATGCCTAACTGACTGAAACAGACGCTTGCATACTGTTTGTGAAGCCAAATTGTGTAGAATAGACTATAGTTTAGACAGAAAAGTAGCCTAAGGCCCGTTGCACACTGGCCGATTCGTGTCGGCCGACTTTTTGTCGGTCGACAGAATGTCGGTCGAGCGAGGTTTGCACACTGGACGATTTTTGTCGCCCGACCCTTCGTCTTTCGACTATCTTAATATAATAATAATTATAATACTTAATACTATTAATTAATTTTACATTAATTACATAATAACATTAATTAATTACATTAATTGAACAATTGTTTTAGTAAAAAATATTTAATAAATTAATTGAATCAAATTATGTAAATAAAAATAATTTTTTTAATTAATTAAATTGTTTAAATAAAAGATATTAAAAAATAAATAATTAATTAATTTCATTATTTAAATAAATCATATTTAACAAATTAATTTATTTCATTTTCTTTGATTGTTGTTCTAAAAAAATGGTTTAATTTTCATTATTCTAATACTTAATTCTGAAAAACTACCGACGACGGACGACAAATTGTCGTCCAGTGTGCAAGCAACCATTGATTTCAATGCGCGACTGCATCGCCGACATTCACCGATTGTCGTCCATTCCAGTCGATTTGGACGACAACCAAACGACATTTTGTCGTGTCGTTTTAAAATCGACCAGTGTGCAAGCGCCCATGCTCTTCTTCAGTTAACTGAAAAATTTTTGTTGGCCGACTTTTTGTCGGCCGACACAAATCGGCCAGTGTGCAACAGGCCTTATACCTGCTCTAGATCCTTCAAAGATCACCTCCCGTAGCGCGCTAACAAAAGGACCTCGCCGCTACGAAAATACGAAATTACGAAAATAAATTACTTAGAGATTTTCCCTAGCTGTAATACTACGATATGTTATTTCTGATACCCTAAGGGACTATTTAATGCAAAAAAATAAAAATTGATTTTTTTAAAATCCTAGAGTGGCATAACCCCTTAAAGATAGTCAACGACATTCCCAGATTAAGAAAAGTGGCATTTCGAAATTTTTGCACGAAATTTTCTTCATTTTTCTATTTTATTTTTTTTTGTAAATTCATTGCTTAGAATAGTAAAATTTTACTAATTTTTAGTAGTTTTCATGGAAGACTTTTCCCCTTTTTAATTAGTAGAATATTACTAAGTTTTAGTAATATATTATTAATGTTTTAGTAGTTTTCACTAATTAAAAGTCATTTTTTTACTAAATGAATTAGTGAAACTGTTTTATTGATTAATAATAAAACAGTTTTACTAATTGTTAGTAGAATTCTACTAAGTAATTAGTAAAATCTACTAATAATTAGTAAAATTTTACTATTTGTTAGTAAAATTATTACTAAATCATTTGGTGGAAGACTTTTCGTCATTTCATTAGTAAGTTTCTACTAATTCAGATTTAGAGAGTGCAAGAGCAAAAGCGATGAGAAATGTAAAATTAAGCAAAGTCGTGATGAAGCGAAGTTCTACGAATTGCAGTGACACCGATTTTAGAATTCTTGGGTTCATTAATGCTTACTCCGACCATTCTCTTACAATTAGTTTCACACACCCTTATGATTAAAAAAAATTCTTACACATTGGTTATTTCAGATTCCTTATTTTTATTTTTACCCTTTGGATTAAAGTATGACTTAATATATATATCTATATTAATAAAATCAGACTTTTGTCTGTACATTGCACAAAATTGATTTTTTCTAGCATAATTTATTTATTTGAACAACGGAGAATCCAAAAATGGTAATAGAAAATTTCCTGTCTGTATGTATGTATGTATGTATGTATGTATGTATGTATGTATGTGTGTATGTATGTATGTATGTGTGTATGTATGTATGTGTGTATGTATGTATGTATGTATGTATGTCCGCAAAATTTTGTTCGCGTATAACTTGAAAACGTCTTGACCGATTGAAGTAAAATTTGGCAATCTTTCAGGTATTGGTCTAACTTAAAATATTAGCTATATTTGATGAAAAAATATTGAGCTGAACAAAAGTTATGAATTTTTCAAAAAATTCAAAAAAAAATTTTTTTTCAATTTTTGCAGATTGGCATAAATTTTTTTATTTATTAATAACATAAATGATTTTAAAGATATATAAAAATAAATTGAATAAAAAATAATATTAATATGAAAAAAAATTATGAATTTTCCAAAAAATTCAAATTTTTTTTTAAATTTTGACAGATTGCTGTAAATTAATCAGTTATGACTTTTGTAAGATATATATAAACAATAAATTTACAGATTTTAAATATATTACTTAGAACGGGAGGTATTCAATTTTTTCAAAAAATTAAAAAAATTGAAAATTTCCAAATTTTATATTTTTTAATGTATATTTTTTAAACTTTCTGTAATTAAATATTTTTATTGTTTATACTCCTGCCCTATTGGCCTTACGCACTTCGACAAGAGTCCCCGAGAAATACTTTTTTGGATTAAGCATAACTATTCTACTTTAGAAATTTTCTATATATTAACCTAATTTGCGTCTACAGCCGACTTTATTAGGAGTACTCAATTGCAAAAATTTCGAAAATATTAAAAATAGAGATTCTTATGATAAAATTGATACTGCAGGAATTCAAGAATATGTGATACGATACTTGCATTATGCTACTGGGAAAAAACTTAGATAGTAAAAAGTTTGGTTATTTTAATACTAGATTTAACTTTTAGGGATGTTTTGAGCATTGTAAAGGCAAAAGTTAAACAGGGTGTCTATTATTATTTTTGTTTAACAAACTATCCAGTTTTTCCCAGCTTTGTCCAAATTTTTCCAGGTGTAACTTTTCTCATCAAATATAAATTTTCTTGATAAGAATTAACAATAAATAAAACTACAAATGGCTACAAAAATTCACTTATTTTATGAAAATACTCTTCGACGGGTTTTTGTTTTTACTAATACTTTTAACAGGGGTTCTACTAACTGGAAAAAACAGAAAATATGCAGGAATTTAATTTAATCGGGAAAAACTGTGAATTCAGCCTGCAATATAGGTCTTATTTTAGATTTTAGCAATTATGATACAATTAGTTCGAATTTTACTTGTGACGCGGCATTTTGCCTCGCACAATATTTCATTGAAAATTCGCAATTTTGTTAAAAATTTAGATTTTTGAATTTAGTTTTGATAGAAACTCTATCAAGACGAGAATCTTTCCTTCCTAAAACAAATAAAAATTATTATTAAAACTCTGAATTTTTAAAATATTAAAAATAAACACAAAAAGATTATACCTTGAAAAATCAATTATTTAAATAATTGATTTTATTTTTTTTTGAGTAAACTACACCTGCCAACTCGTCAGATCAAAAATTGTAAATTTTATTAGAACATTTTCTGCCGTTCGTATTTTGCTTTTGTTTTTCATGTTCCCGAGAATATTTTTCACCGATAATTCGCCGGTCCATCGCGAATTATTAATTGGTCGTAATCAACAAGGGAAGTGCTTCCTGGTGTATATATTCGGAAGTGATTCCCGAATATCCAAGAGCACCAGGAAGACGAAGATAATTGTTTTCGTCCTGTCAAAACACTGAAGGCGGCCATCTTGAATTAAAGGCCGATGCGGAGTAAACGACAGCGACGAATAAGAACGCGCCCTGTTTTACCTCGGGCGGATAAAAATTATCTCGCGCGGATAATAGTAGAAAATAAATAAATAATAGTACACCGGGGACTCACCCAAAACTAAAAAGAAGCGCAAGTGTAGCGACGCTCTAGTAGCCAGACACACGGCCATTTTCATTCATTCTCGTTTTGATTGTAAAAGACGGCGCATCACGCCGAGTTAAAAATAAAATTAAATAAATTACATTTTTTTGTTGTGTGGTACCATGTCTGGACGAGGCGCAATGCGGGGTCGGCGTCGTATTGACGGTGAGTCCCAATAAAATCAAATTGTCATTTTCTCGCCGGATTGGCAATATTAAAAATAAAAAAAAAAACAAATTTTCGAAATTTGAAGACGCTTGTCACCGCATTGTTATGCGGTAGTTCAAAAATAGAAATTCGGCCTTCTGCCGAATATAATTGTTAAAACTAAAATTAAACATAAAGAAAAAGTAATTGAATAAAAATGAATTTGTTAATAATAATTAAATTCAGTGATAGTGTGTAATTATTGTGTTGTCTCCTTACCCCTCCCCTCTCCGCGGTTTTATTGGGAAATTAATTCATAATCTCCTAATAATTTTTCTGAACTAGCTGGCAAAATTAAAATCAAGTTAATAAATCTTTTGGATATTTTAGTGCAAAATATCCTGGCGCTTAAATAAATCTTTTCTTTCTTAAAATTTAATTAAATCGTTAAATTCAAAGTGTAGATAACATTCTTTCTAAGTGTTCATTCAACTTGGGTAAATAAAATATAACATAAATTTAAGATAACGTTCAAATCTAACCTCTTGTCAAAATTATTGCCTTGATTATTTAAAAAATTCATTAATTAATTATAAAATAATAATAAAAAATAAAAAGAATGTTATAAATGGCGCCCAACGTGGGGCCCGAGAAAACACAATAATTAAAGATAACAACAAGCATCGATTTTCGAAAATAAAATAAATTTAAATTTGAGTGAAAAATAAAGTGAGAATTCGTGTTCGAGCATGCTTAGAAAATTTCGCGTAATAAAAGCAGTCAAAATAAAGCTATCTCCTTGCGTCAAGGTCATGGAGGAATAGAAACACGACTTCTCACAAATTTTCTTTGTCCGTTCAATTATCGAGAATCATATTACGAAAATAAATTCGTGTAAAAATAAGATTGATTTTTTTTTATTAAATAAAAATCAATCTTGTTGATAAATAAATAATAAAAGAAGGATTTGGCTGAGTCATCGCCGCCTTCTATCAAATTGCAATAATTGTGTGAGAATAATTGAATATTGTAGTCAGTTCTTGATTACAAAGAAAAAAAAAATTATTAAAAAAAAAAAAAAAAAAAAAAAAAATATTTCTCATTTTTTATAATGAGAAAGTAAATAAAATAATTTTTTTTGAACGCATTATAAAATCAGGAGAGGATATTCTCCCTGATCGCGTAGAAATTGAACTGATATTAATAAATTGAGAATCAAATTAATAATAATAAATTGAAAAGTAATTGAAATAATTTCATTTTTTTTTAAATTGACTTTAATATTCCTGTGACTATTCCTCTCTTGGACAGTGAACCGTGATTATTTATTTTTTTTTTACAAAAATGATAATTAACTATAATTGACAATTTTTTTTTTTGTTATTTTTCTTAACAACTGATTTTTTTTTGTAATTGAGGACTGATGGTGCAATTGTTTTGTCTATTTGATTGACCATATTCTGACAGCTCGCCATTCGTCCACCTTAATCCGGTTCCTATCACAAATTCCGAATAAAATTTCTTTTTTTACAATGGCGGAATCTAATAATAAAATGTCCTCAATCTTTGACAATTGGTCTAAAGACCAATTAAAAATTTATTTGAATTCGGTTCTCGCGAATTCACATGGAAAATTAGAAACTTTGAAAAATCGTGCTTCGCGGTTTATGCAATTCTTCGCGGGTGATAGAACAGTTCCATGGTCGCCTTCCGATGAATTACAAATTCAACCAAACGACTCTGAATTAGAATCAAATACCGACTCTCGCGATGACACGTTAGATAGAATGAGGGAAATATTAAACACTCCTGTCTCTAAAGCGGTTATTATACCTTTCACGACGACGGTGTATTCCACACAAAATTCGAATATCCCCACTATCACCACGAGTAGTTCAACTTATTCGTATGTAACGATAGGAAATACAGTCGCAAATTCGGTATCACACGCAAGGACGAGTTACCAAAATCAGTCAGCTGATTATTCGGGTCGAATAACCCCCCCCAGCGAAAAATTTGAAATCCATAAACCAGGTAAAATGGCGGCGGTTATCCACAAATCGAATCTCGAATTTTCCTTGCCTCCTTATTATGAAAATTTATCTATCAAATCAGCTAAGCCCTTAATAGATTTTGAGGAGAAAAATTTCGGTTATAATTTTCGACAATTGGAGCCAACAGAAACAAACGAGTGCCTGTTGACACCAAGACGACCGGATATTATTAAACCAATAGCTAGGGACAACAACGAAATAAAATCAGCTTTTAAACCAATAAATCAGACTAGAGAAGTTCTTGCGGCTAATTATGAGTCAGCACCGGCTGAACATTGGCCGAGCGATGTCAAGACTACTCGTCGAGATTTGTTTGATTCCAAGGTAGGCGTAGCCCCGGCTGAGCATTGGCACAAGCCTGGGCCAGTAATTGATCCTCCTTTCATTGAAAATAATTCTTATTTTGAACCCATTCAAACTAAGGAAGCTTATTTTAATCCTCAATTGGGAAGAATTCCTAATGATTCTTTAAATAATGGGCCCTTGGTAAATACTCCATTAATTCAGGCACCAATCGTTAATAATAGAAAACCACTCGATTCCATAGTCAGGAAATGGGGAATAAAATTCTCAGGCGATGGCAAGACGAGCGTAGAGGATTTTCTTGAACGCGTAGATGATGTGATGGAAATTTCATCCGTGACTAGCGATGAGGTTCTTCGTGCGGCGGTACTTTTGTTAGATGGCATAGCACTACAATGGTACCGCCTAAATAAATCTCGTTGGAATTCGTGGAATGAATTCAAATCTGCGTGTCGATTGCGATTCGGTGATATTAATTATCAGTGGCGTCTTGAAGAGCAAGTTGCCAATCGAATTCAGGGCTCTGGTGAAACCACAGCTGATTTCATCACTTGTATGCAGGGTTTATATCGTAAATTTAATCGCCCTGTATTAAATTCAGATATGTTAGATCGGGTCTACATTAACATGCGACCCGAATTAAAAATGAGTATTAAACGCCGAGAATTTAGTGACTTAGACGAATTAGTATTGGTGGCGTCTGATGTTGAGAGAATGTTAGATTCTCTCAAAATTGAAAGAACACCACAAAAACCGGAAAATTCTTCTTTCCCGAATTCGCATTTTCTGGTAAAATAAAAGAAAAATCTAGTCGCGAAGATAACAAGAAAGATACGAATTCTCTTCTTGATTGTCTTGATAAAAAATTCCAATCGTTTGCAAGTGAACTGGTCAAGTCACTTTCGGTTAATAAAGTAAATTCGAATTCGAATAAAGATTCGAATAAAGACTCGAATAAAGAAAAACCGAAAAAGTCTGACAATAAATCGGATAAACGTGAGAATTCGGTTAAGAGACAATTTCGTGAACCTAAACCTCAACCTCCTTGTTTCAATTGTGGTAAGGATGACCATGAGTGGAATAAATGTCCGCAACCATGGAAGAAATTCTGCCATATTTGTGGAGAAAAGGATGTCACGAAATATACTTGCGAATCGTCTTACTGTAAGGGAAACTAAAAATGGAGATCAACCTTAGGGTCGATGATCCTCCTAAATTAGTTCCAGAGACCCTTAATAATAAAGTAAAAATTAAAACGAATAAAAATAGTTTAACCGCGAATAACAAGGCACGTAAAAATAAAATAGTAAAATCTTCTTTGAATATTGAAACCTTAGCTGTTAACGATTTTGATAATAAATCGTTAAATTCGACTAGTGAAATAAATAGTATAAATAATGAATTAAATAAACAATTCTCTGATAATCCTATTAATTGTAAACTCGAATCGGCTGATACTGAACCGCATAAAATAAATAATCCCGACTTAGCTTGTCAGTTCGGACATGAGGGAAATAAATTGAATAAATTAGGCGGTGATAGTACCCATTCAAGACCTTACATAAATATTAGAATAGGGAATTCAGAAATTAAAGCACTAGTTGACACGGGTTCAGCTAGAACTTATTTAGGTTCGATAGGTGAATCTATAATAAATTCGAATAATTATAAAATAAATAATGATAAACAAAGTAGCGTTTTATTAGCGAACGGTACTATTGAGCCTATTATTGGTGAAAGCACACTGCCAATAATTTTCGCGGGAATAACTAATAAAATAAATGTCCGAATAGTTCCAAAATTAGCCGAAAATTGTATATTAGGAATGGATTTTTTGCGAATATTCGGAATAATAATAGATATTAATGATCAGAAATTGTGGGCATCAGACAAGCCAGTTGTTAGGGTAGATTTTGGTCAAACCGAACCAAATAATGATGATTCGTGTGCAGGATTAGTTGAATTAACCAACAAGGAAAGAAAACATCTCGAGACACTTTTAAAAAGAATCATTCCCCCGGTTCCAGATAAATTACCCCCAGCTAAATTGGTAGAACATGTAATAAATACAGGTGATAATGCCCCAATTCGTCAGAAAAATTATCGCATGTCGCCTAAAGTGTGCGAGGAGTTCATTAAATTAGTTAAAGAACTCATTAACATAGGAGTTTTAGAAGCATCAAATAGTGATTGGTGTAATGCAGTCGTAATGGCTCGTAAGCCGGATGGTACCTACCGTCTCTGTATTGATTTTAGAAAGGTTAATAATGTGACAGTAAAAGACTCATATTCCTTGCCTTTCATGACAGAGATTTTGGATAAACTTAGTTCTGCTAAGTATATTTCCAAATTGGATCTAAAATTAGGTTACCATCAAATACCGTTAAGTGAAGAAAGTAAAGCAAAAACTGCTTTCTTTGTGCCTGGAATGGGGCTTATGCAATACAAAAGAATGCCTTTTGGTCTTTGTGGAGCACCGGCCACCTTCCAAAGGCTTATTGATAAAATAATAACTCCTGACATGAAACCTTTCGTATTCGCATATTTAGATGACCTGATAATCGCGACAGAAACGTATGAGGAGCATCTGGTATGGTTAGAACGAGTGATTAATAAATTGACAAATTCTGGTTTAACGCTTAATCCGGACAAATGTAATTTTTGTGTACCTGAGACAAAATACTTAGGCTTTGTAGTAAATTATAAAGGTTTGTCGGTAGATAATGATAAAGTTCGCCCCATATTAGATTTTCCTCAACCAAAAACGTTGCGTCAACTTCGCCGGTTCATCGGAATCACTTCGTGGTATAGGAGGTTTATTAAAAATTACGCTCGTATATGCGAGCCGTTAACGCGACTAACTAAAAAGAAACAACCTTTTAAATGGACCGACGAACAAAATAATTCGTTCAATGAATTAAAAAAGATATTAGCTTCTCCCCCAATAATGGGATACCCGGATTTTAAAATCCCTTTTTGTATTCAAACTGATGCCAGTAACTTCGGCTTAGGTGCTGTAGTTACTCAAGTACAAGATGGTCAAGAGCGTGTAATCGCTTACGCCAGTCGCATTCTTTCTGATGCGGAGCGCAATTACTCCACAACTGAGAAAGAGTGCTTGGCAGTCATCTGGGCAATTAAAAAGTTTCGGTTTTATCTGGAAGGTTATCACTTCACAGTGATAACCGACCATAGTAGTCTAAAATGGTTAAAAAATCTTAGAAATCCGACCGGACGATTAGCCCGCTGGTCACTTGAACTGTTAGAGTATGATTACGAAATCATACATAGAAAAGGATCGATGCATGACATTCCAGACGCGTTATCCCGAATGTATGAAGATTCGGAAGAAAATAAAGTCGCGGCTATAGAAGCTATCGATGATGATTGGTATAATAGGCGTCGCGAATCGGTATTAAATGAACCACATAAAAATCACGGGTGGAAAGTAGAAAATAATAGGTTATATCGATATCGAAATAATCCGTTGCTTGAGGATCTTATGGATGACCATAGCGCATGGAAGTTGGTAGTCCCTAAAGAAGACCAACTTCTAATAATGCGTGAGGCACATGAAAATCCTCAATCAGGTCATTTAGGTGGTCAAAAGACATATGACCGACTTTCTATAAGATATTTTTGGCCCGGGATGTTTAAAGATGTAGAAAAATTCGTGCGTACTTGCATTACCTGTCAAATGAACAAAACTGAACAATCAAAGCCTCGTGGTATAATGGGGCAAAGAATCATACAAGAGCCTTGGAGTGTCGTAGCCACGGATATAATGGGTCCGTTTCCAAGGAGTTCTAGAGGATTCGAATATTTGATTGTCTTCCAAGACCTATTCACGAAATGGATTGAAGTGGCACCATTGCGTACTGCAAATGCCACAACAGTCATAAAATCATTTCGTGAAATGGTAATAAATCGATGGGGCACACCGCATGTATTACATTCGGATAGTGGTACCGAATATCATAATAATGCGATAAAAAGCTTATGTACCGCCTACCAAATTCATCATTCATTCAATCCCTTATACCATCCACAGGCGAACCCTGTTGAGAGAACCAATAGGGTTCTCAAGACAATGATTCGGTCATTTATTGGCGAGAATCACCGAAATTGGGATATTTTTGTGGGCGATTTTCGTTTCGCTTACAACACGGCGTTGCACAGTACCAATCGTGCAACTCCGGCGTTTCTCAATTTTGGCAGAGAGCCAATGCCATTAAGGTCCATGCGTCGTCTTGTGGAGGGGGAAAACGAGTTGCCAGTCGCTGATATTACTGAATGGACAACTCGTATAACTCGATTAAACCATTTAAGAGAGAAAATTTGTCAAAATCAGGATCAAGCATTCGTCAAGCAGGCAAAATACTATAATCGTGGGCGAAGAGACTTACACTTCGAAATCGGTGATTTGGTTAAGAAACCCCTACATGTATTGTCTCGTAGGCAGGATAGGTTCGCTAGTAAATTGGCTCCATTTTTTCATGGCCCGTTCATGATCGTAAAAGTAGTCTCGCCGAATGTTTATGAATTGTCTTCGACTGAAGGTCGGTTAGTAGGAAGATATCATGCTTCCCATCTTCAGCCATATTACGCGATCGAAGAAAATCTGGAATCATCTGATTCGGAAGATGAACGAAGGTTAGATCGAGAATTGTCGGAGATAGTTTGGTCGGATCCTGAACCTGAAGTAGAAAATTCGAATTCTGAAATTAATCTAGAAATTGAAAGTAATCCGGATATAACTGTTGAACCTGTTCGGCGCAGAAAATTGCGCAATCGTTCCTATTCGTATTAGGACGGATTGGGATTGGCGAGAGGTCAGAATTTCAAAAATGAGTTCAGAGAGATTTTTCTAAAAATAAAATAAAAATAGAAATAATAATGATATAACCAATTTTGTTAAAATAAAAGAGTAAAAATCTTGCTTAAATTTTAAATTGAAAAATTAATTTATGGTCCAAGTAATAAATTGTTAAAATGATTCTGAAAATTCTCAATAATTAATAATCTCCATAATTTTGTAAAAATAGAACCAAAATTTAAGATAAATCTGACCTTGAAAAATTGGTCCATCTAAAACTTAATAAAAAGATACTGTAAATAATTTTGTAAATAAATCTTTAAATAATCTTTAATTGAAAAACCGTTATTTATCTTAAAAAGACCAGTTTTGACCGTTATTTATCTTAATACAATAGAATTGAGATAAATAGGTCATATATTTTGCTCTAAATTAAATTAAGATTTTGATCCTGTTAGATGCTGCATAGATGCTGTATGAAACAGTTAAATTGATCAGGTCCATGACCTCTAAGCAAATGTAAATAAATAAATTAAGATAATTGGATCAAGTTTTATTGTAAATAAATTAAAGATTTGAATTAATTCAGAATCTGTAAATTAATTGAGTGGACCATAAATTAAGAATTAATACATGACCTTCAAAATTTAAATAAATGAAGACTAGTAAATCAGTCAATTGAATTAAGTTAAATTAAAATTTTTTTTTATACTATCTCTCTGGATCTCATAATAAATTGAAAGGAAAATTAGTATTCGTTTGAATAAGTTTAAATAAGGAATAATTATTGAATGATTGAATGAAAACATTAAATTCTCTTAATAGCTGGAATAATTCGTCAAATTTGGGGTGAAGAAGAGGAGATCGAATGTTTGGTGGTGGCACGAAGTTTGTGGGCCCGAGGAAGATTCCCTTCCGAATGTTCTTCCTTCACTGAGGAGTCAGTGGATCGTTTGATCCGGCGCATAGCCGAATCCCCATCCATCCCTCTATCTTCAGATGAGGAGAAGTTTCTCCCTAGACCCGAAAGCCCTCAACAAGAGGAAACTGCCAGGCAGGCGGAGCAAGCGGCTCCTAATGTTGAATGCACCGAAGGTCCGATTCCAAAATCCCGAGAATGGTGCATGGAGCAAATGCGCCAGCAGATAGCCTCCAAAGCCAAAACCCCGGGATATTGGGGAAGGACTGCAGCAAGAAGTGGCTGTTGTGGTTTTTGTAAGCGTCCGGGTCACAGCTACCTGAACTGCCGCGAGCGACAATCAAATAATAAACAAAAAAAAAAAATAAATAAATAATAAATAAAAATGTTAAATGAACCCTTGTGAGGGAGGGTAAATTACCCCTCACTATTAAAAATCTCTAACTAAAAACATGTTTAATAAATGTCAGTCCTTGACCTATGAACCTTATCCTTTCACCTTTTAAAAGTAAACTAGTCGAATAAAACGTAAATTAAAAAAAAAAATTAAAGAGTTCGGAAAGTCGAAAATTATTAACTAAAATTTTTCAGTTCTTTTCTCACAATTAAATTAAATAATTAAATAATTAATTACTTATGAAAAAGTTTGAAATAATCATAAAGGTTACTTGATTCTCTATGATTGACGTGAATTATATAAAGTCAATCTTATTAATTAAAAATATTAAATGAAAGCTGATCTGGCGAGGGGTGAACTCGGTTTCTGGGCTCACCTACTCGACCCCTTGGGCCGAGTCTTGGCAGGGGAGAGTTGTGACGCGGCATTTTGCCTCGCACAATATTTCATTGAAAATTCGCAATTTTGTTAAAAATTTAGATTTTTGAATTTAGTTTTGATAGAAACTCTATCAAGACGAGAATCTTTCCTTCCTAAAACAAATAAAAATTATTATTAAAACTCTGAATTTTTAAAATATTAAAAATAAACACAAAAAGATTATACCTTGAAAAATCAATTATTTAAATAATTGATTTTATTTTTTTTTGAGTAAACTACACCTGCCAACTCGTCAGATCAAAAATTGTAAATTTTATTAGAACATTTTCTGCCGTTCGTATTTTGCTTTTGTTTTTCATGTTCCCGAGAATATTTTTCACCGATAATTCGCCGGTCCATCGCGAATTATTAATTGGTCGTAATCAACAAGGGAAGTGCTTCCTGGTGTATATATTCGGAAGTGATTCCCGAATATCCAAGAGCACCAGGAAGACGAAGATAATTGTTTTCGTCCTGTCAAAACACTGAAGGCGGCCATCTTGAATTAAAGGCCGATGCGGAGTAAACGACAGCGACGAATAAGAACGCGCCCTGTTTTACCTCGGGCGGATAAAAATTATCTCGCGCGGATAATAGTAGAAAATAAATAAATAATAGTACACCGGGGACTCACCCAAAACTAAAAAGAAGCGCAAGTGTAGCGACGCTCTAGTAGCCAGACACACGGCCATTTTCATTCATTCTCGTTTTGATTGTAAAAGACGGCGCATCACGCCGAGTTAAAAATAAAATTAAATAAATTACATTTTTTTGTTGTGTGGTACCATGTCTGGACGAGGCGCAATGCGGGGTCGGCGTCGTATTGACGGTGAGTCCCAATAAAATCAAATTGTCATTTTCTCGCCGGATTGGCAATATTAAAAATAAAAAAAAAAACAAATTTTCGAAATTTGAAGACGCTTGTCACCGCATTGTTATGCGGTAGTTCAAAAATAGAAATTCGGCCTTCTGCCGAATATAATTGTTAAAACTAAAATTAAACATAAAGAAAAAGTAATTGAATAAAAATGAATTTGTTAATAATAATTAAATTCAGTGATAGTGTGTAATTATTGTGTTGTCTCCTTACCCCTCCCCTCTCCGCGGTTTTATTGGGAAATTAATTCATAATCTCCTAATAATTTTTCTGAACTAGCTGGCAAAATTAAAATCAAGTTAATAAATCTTTTGGATATTTTAGTGCAAAATATCCTGGCGCTTAAATAAATCTTTTCTTTCTTAAAATTTAATTAAATCGTTAAATTCAAAGTGTAGATAACATTCTTTCTAAGTGTTCATTCAACTTGGGTAAATAAAATATAACATAAATTTAAGATAACGTTCAAATCTAACCTCTTGTCAAAATTATTGCCTTGATTATTTAAAAAATTCATTAATTAATTATAAAATAATAATAAAAAATAAAAAGAATGTTATATACTTTACTCTAAAAACTGGTGGAAATTTTGGATTAACTTATAATACAATAATTAAATTTCTACAAATAATTGACAAAACATTGTTCTCTGCATTTTAATTAATTAAAAATAAATTATTTGATGGTAAAAAGTCAATCACTGATTTAAAATAGTAATATTTTTCTAATGAAATAGTTCATGGTAGCTAAATATTATTTTTTCTGGTCAAATTAAATTCCCCGCTATTTCCCATTTTTCGAGACTGGTCGACACACTATTGAATGTATTTGTAGAAACTAAAACCCGTCGAAGACGGGTACGACAGCTAGTATATATATATATATATATATATATATATATATATATATATATATATATATATACATGTTAGTATTATCCAGTGTCATTTTTGTTACTGCTATAAATAAGTCAATGTTAAACATCAAAGAACGTGACGCTACCAAAGAGTCTCATTTTTGTTGCAACGCGAAGAAAATTTATTCCTGATATTTTACCATATGTGACTGTCCACGAGATAACACGGCTTAGCTCCCAAATGTGAATTTCACAGGGCGAGCGATTGAAGTACTACGATTGAAGTTAACTACGCTTGACATACCCATCTTTAAAACTGTATATTGTCGAAAGTAATTGATATTTTTAACTTTTGACTTTTGCATTTAAAAAGCAACATAAAATCTGTCGATAACCATAAAAAACTCAAAATATATTTTTTGGACCTAAGCCGTGTTTTCTCGTGGACAGTCATATATTTAGTTCTGTAAAACTGGAATGAAAGTCCAATACAGTAATTTTTCAAGAACTACCTCTCTATATCTGAAAAAGCGATATACCACAGGTTCCACTTAGCGTATATACGTTGTTAATTAGTGAAATTTCACCAAAATATCAGTAAAATTTCACTAATTCTTGAGCGCATATACCTATACGCTAATTGATACTTGCGGTATACTTATCGCTGAGAATCAGTAAAATTTCGCTAATTCCGACTTGGAGAGGGTGCTGTAAAAGCAATTTAATTAAATGATAATGACAGTTCCGCGTACACTGTAAAAAATTTAGGGAGTTAACGGACTCGGGAGTTAAATTTTTCAAGTTAAAAATCAACTCCAAACGAGAGTTAATTTCTAACTCCCTTCATTCAACACCCGCGCGAGTTATTTTTTCCATGGGGAGTTAGCATTTAGGTGTTAAATTTTAACTCTCTTTATTTAACTCCCCTGGCATTAACTCTCCAATGGGTGCGACTTTTATAGAATCCCCTGGGGATTTAAAATTTAACTCCCTTTTTTTACAGTGTAAAACATGAAGGTGCCATCGGCTCAAATACAGAAAATATTACAACTTGATATTTCAAAGTAGCAAATTTATCTATTTCTTTTGTACAATATGATATACAGTAAGAAAAGCTACATGTCAGTCATAGGAAAAATGCGTTTTGCATAAGTCTATCTCACTTCCACTCATGGGCTATGACTGACATGGTAGCTTCCCAGTGTGCAAAGTTACAGAGCAATTCTATAACTATTCTAGAACAAAAAGAACAAGTTCTATAACTGGTGAGGAACAGGTAGGTCAAAATGTCGTTCCCCTGGGGGCACAAAATAGGAACAAAAGTCTGTAACAATTCTAGAACAAAACTAGAACATTGTTTTAGAACAAATATATAACATTTCTATAACAAAAGTGATTTGTCAAGAATAATACCCAAGTAGAAATCTAATAGTTGTATAGTACAAATAAACTTTTATGAGTATGAATAAAAATATAAATAATTAATAGAATTGCTTTTTTGCAATAGGTTTTAAAAAAATATTTTTCTTATTTTCTTTAAACAGGCTATCTATATTTAAATTAATGACTAAATTATTATTATCATTGTTAATAATTATTTAAACTTATACTTTATGTAACATTATTAAGAATTATACACAGAACACTTAAAACTAAGAATGGAAAATTTCGCACGCACAGGGATCGAACCCTAGACCTTGAAGACACAAGTCGAATACGCATACCGCATAGCCACGCAAGCTTGAAAGTGATTTCACTTCAACTTTCTTTTGAATTGTGGGACCGTTATATACAGTGTTAAAATAATAAATTGACTGTAACATACTGTAAGTGAGGCTAAATTCGCTCAACCGATGTCTATTTTTTAAAATTCGATTAACATACTTTTTAGACAAAAATATTTAAGATTTACAATTGTTTTGGTTAATATAAATGCTAAACTTTAATTTAAAATTTATTTTTAGCAAATTCATTGGTAACTTTCAGTAGAAATTATATTTAAAACACAAGTGAATAATTTTCATATTGAACAAGTAGTATGAAAAAGTAGGGAATAAAGCTTCACTTCTGGATATTTTAAGTATGTTAATTACTTTAATTTATAATTCGATTTTTTTAAATAATAGTACTCTTATAACTGAAAATTAAACGATTTAAAACGGTTTAAGCACTAAACTGTCAAACTTGACCTTGTTTTTATGGTTATGAGTACGTTTGATTGAATGATTGAATCTAATTACTTATTGATAAAACAATATTAAATATTTATTCCAATAACTTTGAATATTGTTCTTAATTTTTTTCTTTATTGATTCTAAAGAATATTTAGTTTCATTTTTGCAGATTATAATAGGGTAAGTGTACCAATTGCCGAGGGTGTTCCATTTGTCGATGTTACCATGGTAATAACCAAAAAATATTGTCTAAAATGTCTGATTTGTTTGTTTATGTAATATTAATATATTTTTTTCACATTTATAACGCATAACAAAATTAATATTTATTACTTTTTTTCATTTACAATGTGCTACACTGTTTAAATAAAATTCAAAGTTTGTTTACTCGACAACAGGAACCATCCTCGACAATTGGTACGTTTACCCTATATTTTGACAGAATAATAATGGTAAGCGAATTTACCCATCATTTAAAGGTAAAGTCGCTCACAAAAAAAACGGCTTATAAATAATTTTCTGCAACATATTTTAATTTCTTTATGCAGTAATAGGAAAGATAAAGGGTTAAAGATTATATATTTTTAGTGCCAATGCTTATTTTTATCGTTTCCCGAAGTTATTTCAAAAAGAATTGAAAAATTGAGCGAATTTAGTCTCACTTACGGTATTTATTACAAAAAAAATAATTATAAATATATGTTTTATATATGAACCCTACACGGAGAGAAAATTTATTACATATATTAACACATATCATATATATTTTATAAAAGTTTTTACAGTTTAGGGAAAAAGTGCACCAAACCGAAATTTTGGTATCAAAAATACTAAACAGTGAAAGAAATAATTTGAAATTTCGTAAAGTTATATTAAAATTCTTGATATTTGATATTTAACTATAATAAACTTCGTATTCTTTCATGCAGTCTGTCCAGATCGTGTACATTCTGTCCACAGTGAGAGAGAAAGGTTGATAGAGAGAAAGAGAGGGAAGTATCGCCTCTCCTTTTAGTTTAGAGTAGGAGCGAAAGAGAGGCGAATATTATTATTATATCTATATATATATTAAGGGCCGATTTCACCAACACCGATTAAAAGTTAATCAATGATTAAATCCTCAATTAACCAATCAGAAGCCTTTAAACTGTCTTTAACCATTGATTAACTTTTAATCGGAAGTTGGTGAAACTGGTTCTAAGTTAGTCTTTCCTTATATATTGTTTACAGTGAGAGAGAAAGAGAGGGAGGGAGGTATTGTCCCTCCTTTTAGTTTAGAGTGGGAGCGAAAGAGAGACGAATAGTTAAGAAAGTAATGCCCACTTTTTGAGTTTAGAAGGGGGTATCATGTTTTCTCCATTTTTCGGGTCAGGTAGAAAGAGAGGAACAGAATTTGATGGAGAAAGGAAAAGTGGGGAATTTTACTTTCAAGCCAAAATACGAAATGGGCGTCTTATTTCCTTATTGGCTAATTATTTTTCTTTTCTCACTCACAGATAGATTAATGAGTGAAAAAGAGGGCAATTGAGAACGAGGTATATGTTTTTGAAAATAAATCTACTTTTAAAAAAAAATTTTGAATTCAATAATTTTGTTATTGAGTAAATACATTTATTTATTTTTGTTAATTTTGTTTTGGATAAGTTTTGATTAAAATGTTTTGGAATTATAATAGGTAAGGTATTGCAATTTTTAATATATTTATTTGTACTTATGTGCCTATGATTTATATGAGATTATGTGCTTATGATTTATATCAGCTTTATGAATTGTATGTGTTTATGATTCATTTGAGTTTCATAAGTTATATGTGCTTATGTGACTTCACTGTAAATAAATGGTTCTAAATTAGAACTGATTTTTGGTATTAAAATAGAACCAAATGAATATTCAGTACCAAAATTTGTACCATTCTTTTTACAGTAATTATGAAAATTATTTGATTTATATGGGACAAAAATGAGATTTATGTGACTTATGTTATTTATGCGAATTTATGATTTATGAGATAAATATGAGATTTATAAGAAGTTAGATGACTATTTATTATTAAAATTAAAATATATAATAAATAGAATAAATTTAAATGTAAAAAAATGTTTATATAAAAAATAAAATATAAAATAAATTATAAAAATTTATTTATATTCATTCATTATTTTCATTTATTTAGTTATGATTTAGAAGTTTTAAGTTTAAACCTGTTTTCTAAAAATAAGTTTTTGAAAAATATTCTATTATTTGTTCATTTTATTAAAAAATCATGTCTAACAAAGAAGAAAAGGTTTATTTAAGTGATAAAGATCATAGAGTTCTACTGAAGGAAAAATGTTAAATGACAATCATATTACTGAATTTGGAAAGTTGTTGAGAAGAGAATCAAATTTAGCATTTAACATGCAAAGTACTTTATATTTAATTACGCCTGAATTCATTATTCCGATTGATAAAAATCAGAAGCACATTCAAATACTTTTTAGTGGTGCTTGCAAATCTGGTCATTGGATTTGTACTTATTATGATGGATTAAGGCTATATATTTATAACAGTCTTAATAAGGGATACTTAAATGAAGATCAAAAAAAATATTTACTTAGATTATATCCTTTCAAACCACCGGTAGTTTTTTCAACTGTTAATCTACAGCCGAATAGAATTGACTGTGGCAAATGAGGCATTCTCTAACATAAAAGCCACCCTAAAAAAATTTCTTTTTGGAAATGAAGTATGTTAAAGTATACATAAAAACAAGTATGTGTAGTAGGTTTTTAGGTCTGTGTAATGCGTGGTTGCCATGTTATCAGGGGCTCAAGTTTTTTCAGTATAATTTTCAAATGGCAATATCTTTTACCCATATCAATGGATTTTAAAGTTGTATAAGTGTTTTTAGTAGAGAATTTTCCAAACTTTTGAATTAAATTACTAATTATGTAAAAAAATGTAGTTTCATTAAAAAAATTAAAAATTTTTTTTTAATTTTTCTCCCTCTTTCCCCCCTTCAATGTTTTCCAAAAATACCCAAAAATGTTCCTTATTTTATCAGCTTTTTATCCCTCAAAAGCCATTTTGGGACATTGAAATGCGTACAAGCTACAGATGGTTTTGTAACCCGGTGCAACTCATCAATTTTGCCCTTATTATTATAATTTTTACCATAGTGTTGTGCAGTGACTGTGAATTAGAAATTTTTTAGTAAAATATATTGTTTGGAACATGGGAAGTAGGTGTTTCACATTGCACTATTAAAAATTCATTATTTAAAAAAAAATCTAGACTTCAAATCTGTGTTTAATTACTTTAAAAAATACTGAATCACCAGATGTCGTCGGCTTGGTGGAAAACTGTACCATTTCGGTAAATGTTTTTAAAACATGCCATTTCGAGAAAAAAATTTTTTGCTTTTTCCCAAGTTTGTCAACATTGCTGCTAGACATAATATAAGGTTATGTATTTTCAAAAAGCGGTATCTTAAATATTCTCTTGTTCATCTTTTCAATGTATTAATTCAAAATTTCTAATAACTTAAATTAATTGCTTGTTAATAATTAGAAATTCTTTAAATGCAACGCTTTTCTAGATCTTCATCGAAATGGTATGTATTATAATAAAGTTTTGAAATGGTATAGTTTATAACGAATTCTTGAAATGGTACAGTTTTTTACCAAGCTAAAAATGTATTTTACTTATTCATAACACTTCATATTAGAATATCACTGCTTTTATAGAATTTCGTTAATATCAGTCGTTATATTAGTTGTAATATATATATTACAACTAATAGTAAAGTAAATATATTTATTTACTGTGTAAAAATCAACGGATATTAACGAAATTCTATAAAAGCAGTGATATTCTAATCACATGAAGTGTTATAAATAAGAAAAATACATATTAGGGTGGTTCTTATTTTGGAAAAGTTGGAATTTCTTAGGTCGCCGGCCGTAATTTAAATTAAAATGTGAAAAAATGAGCTACCCTCAAGAACAGCCCATTGGATAAAGGTATTCAATATATGTTGACAGTTGACGCTATCAACCGTCAAAGTGTATTAAATTGCTAGAAATAAACTGAAATTTTCAGAAGAAACCCAGTAAAAAAAGAAGTATTGAGTGGAGCGTTTAGGAATTGAGTGAAGCTCTGAGCCAATACGGATTCGAGTAAAAACCGTATTGGGACGTTTGACTCAATCTTTTTTTCATCCGCCGAATACGGTCTTATTTTAGCATTAAAATTAAAATCACATGAGCAGAGTACACATTATAAATTGAAAGCACAATTGTCCTGGAATGTAAAAATGCCGATTTAGATAAGAAACTGTGAATATTTTTTATTTTTTGTTAAAAATTGGTAAAAGCAAAGTTTGACAAGCGCAACTGAATTTACCATGTGAATAAATGAAGTGGTAAGTTTAAATGGACGAAATGGACTAAAAGAAATCTACTTTTACCGACAGAAAGTTCCTAAAGAATTGTGGTAAATTCAACAAAACAATGAAATTTCATTGTTTTCTAGGAACTTTCTGTCGGTAACAGAAGATTTCTTTTTGTCCATTTAAACTTGCCACTTCATTTATTCACATGGTAAAATCAGTCGCGCTTGTCAAACTTTGCTTTTACCAATTTTTAACAAAAAATAAAAAATATTCACAGTTTCTTATCTAAATCGGCATTTTTACATTCTAGGACAATTGTGCTTTCAATTTATAATGTGTACTCTGCTCATGTGATTTTAATTTTAATGCTAAAATAAGACCGTATTCGGCGGATGAAAAAAAGATTGAGTCAAACGTCCCAATACGGTTTTTACTCGAATCCGTATTGGCTCAGAGCTTCACTCAATTCCTAAACGCTCCACTCAATACTCCTTTTTTTACTGGGAACCGTTTTATTCGTAGAAGTTATTGTAAAAGTCGTGAAAACTCTTATTTTCAATATTTGACAGCTTTTTGACAACCGGTAGCTGTCAAAAGATATTTTTGTAATCATATTCGTGTTCAACGTATGAAAAACTGTGGGAATACATAGACCCAAGTCAAAGTTTTAAGAAATAAAAAAGTTATAATACAAAGTTTGCAGAAGTGCACCAAACCCATGTTAAACTCCATTTAAACTTTAATCCTTCGTCGGCACGGGTTAATATTTATCAAATGGGCTGTTCTTGTGGGTAACTTATGTTTCTGCATGTTAATTCAAATTACGGCCAGCGACCTAAGAAATTCCAATTTTTCAAAAATAAGAACCACCCTAATACATATGGTGATTCAGTATTTTTTAAAGTAATTAAACACAGATTTGAAGTCTAAAATTTTTTTTTAAATAATGAATTTTTAATAGTGCGATGTGAAACACCTACTTCCCATGTTCCAAACAATATATTTTACTAAAAAATTTCTAATTCACAGTCACTGCACAACACTATGGTAAAAATTATAATAATAAGGGCAAAATTGATGAGTTGCACCGGGTTACAAAACCATCTGTAGCTTGTACGCATTTCAATGTCCCAAAATGGCTTTTGAGGGGTAAAAAGCTTATAAAATAAGGAACATTTTTGGGTATTTTTGAAAAACATTGAAGGGGGGAAAGAGGGGGAAAAATTAAAAAAAAAAATTTTTAATTTTTTTAATGAAACTACATTTTTTTACATAATTAGTAATTTAATTCAAAAGTTTGGAAAATTCTCTATTAAAAACACTTATACAACTTTAAAATCCATTGATATGGGTAAAAGATATTGCCATTTGAAAATTATACTGAAAAAAATTGAGCCCCTGATAACATGGCAACCACGCATTACACAGACCTAAAAACCTACTATACATACTTGTTTTTATGTATAGTTTAACATACTTCATTTCCAAAAAGAAATTTTTTTAGGGTGGCTTTTATGTTAGAGAATGCCTCATTTACCACAGTCAATTCCATTCGGCTGTAGATTAACAGTTGAAAAAACTACCGGTGGTTTGAAAGGATATAATCTAAGTAAATATTTTTTTTGATCTTCATTTAAGTATCCCTTATTAAGACTGTTATAAATATATAGCCTTAATCCATCATAATAAGTACAAATCTAATGACCAGATTTGCAAGCACCGCTAAAAAGTATTTGAATGTGCTTCTGATTTTTATCAATCGGAATAATGAATTCAGGCGTAATTAAATATAAAGTACTTTGCATGTTAAATGCTAAATTTGATTCTCTTCTCAACAACTTTTCAAATTCAGTAATATGATTGTCATTTAACATTTTTCTTCAGTATGTAGAACTCTATGATCTTTGGTAAAAATTATAATAATAAGGGCAAAATTGATGAGTTGCACCGGGTTACAAAACCATCTGTAGCTTGTACGCATTTCAATGTCCCAAAATGGCTTTTGAGGGGTAAAAAGCTTATAAAATAAGGAACATTTTTGGGTATTTTTGAAAAACATTGAAGGGGGGAAAGAGGGGGAAAAATTAAAAAAAAATTTTTTAATTTTTTTAATGAAACTACATTTTTTACATAATTAGTAATTTCATTCAAAAGTTTGGAAAATTCTCTACTAAAAACACTTATACAACTTTAAAATCCATTGATATGGGTAAAAGATATTGCCATTTGAAAATTATACTGAAAAAAATTGAGCCCCTGATAACATGGCAACCACGCATTACACAGACCTAAAAACCTACTATACACACTTGTTTTTATGTATACTTTAACATACTTTATTTCCAAAAAGAAATTTTTTTAGGGTGGCTTTTATGTTGGAGAATGCCTCATATATGTAATAGCGTTTGCAACATCTTTGTATTACAATGAATTGCCAAATACTGTTAATTATATTCATAGTGAAATGAGACGACATCTAATTTTTATGTTTGAAAATAATCGTTTAATTTCATTTCCTTCCGTGGAATTGACAAAATATGTTATTAGACCTTTTTTTGTTGAGTATGATTGGAAACGTCTTTTAACGGATGGAGCTACAAAACTCATAGAAATACCAAACTCGTCTTTTATTTGTGAAACTAGTATCAGTATTAGTAATAATAATGTGAATAGAGGTATATCTACAGAATATTCAGAGGAGAAGCTTAATAAAAATGAAAACTATGAGAAAAAGAGACATCGAGCAATAAAAGATAAGGAGAGGAAAAGAGAGGAAAGGCTCAAAGAAACAGATGAACAGAAAATAATCAGACTAGAAAATTATAGACTGAGAAAACGTAATTACCAAAAAAACTATAAATATAGATAAAGAGAAAGTAATGAAGCAAAACAATTTAAATGGTAAAAAAATTAAAGTAGCTCTAGAAATAGAAAATGAAACAAAAGATTCACAAAATTTAAGTGATGAAGATTATAAAATTTTAAATACTGAAGGAAAAAAGTTAAATGACAATCATATTACTGAATTTGAAAAATTACTGAGAAAAGAATCAGACAAGGACAAGGACAAGGAGAGGAAAAGGAAGGCAAGGTTTGAAGAAACAGATGAACAGAAAAAAATAAGACTAGAGAATGATAGATTAAGAAAACATAATTACAGAAAAGCGAAAAATGTAGATGAAAAACAAATAATGAAACAAAACAATTTAAATCATAAAATAAAAGAATTATCTTTGGAAACGGACGATGATAAAAAAACGACAAAATAATAATTTAGAAAGTAAAAAAAAGAAATTGTTATTGGAAACAAAATTAGAAAAAGAGCAGCGCCAAAAAAAAGGATTTAACAAGTAAAATTGATAAAAAAAATAGGAAAATTATGGAAACTTTAGGAGTTGGAATTATCTTGTCTGAAGATTTTGATGAAAATAGAGTTTCCCAAAATTATTTAGGTTTAATGAATGTCAAATGTATATTTTGTGACGCGTTACATTTTTTGTGTGAAAGGCCACCGGATAAAAAATTTAGTAGTTGTTGTCATAAAGGAAAAGTAAAATTGTATGATTTAAATCCTTATCCTTTGTATTTAAAAAATTTATCATTTGATAATAACTTTAAAAGTAAGAATTATAAGGAAAATATTCGTTCTTATAATAGTTCGTGTGCATTTGCTAGCATGGGAGCTAAATTAGAAGTTCCAAAAGGATATGGTCCTTATGTTTTTCGTATACATGGACAAGTGTATCATAATACATACACTCTTCATCCTGATGATGCAGATAACCGAAAATATGGTCAATTGTATATTCTTGATACTGACGAAGCGGTGATGGATCGATTGAATAATGAATGTAATAAAAAGTGTTTGCAATTACTAATGACTAAAATAGATATTTTACTAAGAGATATTAATATTTATGCAAAGTCATTTAAAATGATGAAAGAATTTGAATTGGAAGAAGAAGCAAAGGCAAAATTAATGAATGAGTGTCCGAGAAGTATTCAAATGTGGTTTAAACGTGATAGAAAATTTTGCTCAAAGCAAATATAATGTTCCGTCTTGCAATGAAGTAGCAGTCATATTTGTTAGCGAAGATGGTGAACCTCCAATTGAACGTGATATATGTATTCACCCAAGGGGTTCTAAAAGTATTCCAATTAGTAGTCTTAGCACACATGCTGATCCTATGACATATCTTTTTATGTTTCCGTCAGGTGATCCAGGATGGACTGTAAATATGAAACATACTGATAATGTTCGTAATATTACTCCTTTACAATTTTATATGTATCGCTTGTCTTATAGAGGAACATTTAATCCATGTTTACAAATGGGTAAATTAACTCAACAATTTATTGTTGATAGTTGGTCAAAAGTAGAAGGTGAGCGTTTAAAATATATTCGCTATGAACAGAAAAAACTTCGAGCAGAAATGTACTGTGGATAAAGCAACAGAAGAAAATATTCGACCAGGAAAAATGATTATTTTACCTTCTACATTTACTGGAGGACCACGTGCTTATCAACAATGTTTTATGGACGCTATGCGATTAGTTCAAGAATTTGGAAAACCAGATTTATATATTACAATGACATGTAATCCAAAATGGCCTGAGATTATGGAAAATTTGTTGGATTTGGAAACTGCATCTGACCGACCAGATATTGTTGCCCGAGTTTTCCAAAAGCAAGTAAAAAAATTAATGTGTGAATTAAAAGATAAACAAATTTTTGGTCCAGTCATTGCTTATGTATATGTAATAGAATTTCAAAAGCGTGGATTGCCTCATGTACATTCAATAATTTTTTTAGATAAAAAGTTTGCTATTCGTGATGCAGAAACTGTAGATAAAATAATATGTGCAGAAATTCCTGATGAGAAAAAGAATCCAGAACTTTATAAAATTGTAAAGCAGTTTCAAGTTCATGGACCTTGTGGAAAGCAAAATGTATATTCTCCTTGTATGAATCCTGAAACAAAATTATGCACGAAAAATTATCATAAACCATTTTCTCCAAAAACAAATTATGAATCAAAAAATTATCCGGAGTATAGACGGAGAAATGATGGCAAAAAAATTATTTTTTATAATAGAGACGGGTCAATTTAATTTTTGCAAAGAAAAATATCTTTTTTTTAAAGAGTTATTCGCTATATATAAAAAAAACCAGTTTCTCCACTGCTGCAGTTATTGCGGCCTTCTGAGTGACTGAAATCAAAAAAAACCAAAAAGATTATTAAACTAAAAGATATTTGCCGTACTATGAGGCTCCAGTTTTTTTTGGATGAAAAATAAAATTTTTGGATGCCAAAAACTATCGAATTTTTTAGTCGAAATTTATAATTTTTTTTCAAAACTCCGACATTTTTTTGAAATTCAATATTTTTTTCCATCCGAGGGTCATAGTACGGCAAATGTCTTCTAGTTTAATAATCTTTTTGGTTTTTTCGATTTCAGTCACTCAGAAGGCCGCAATCTCTGCAGCAGTGGGACAACTTTTTTTTTACACTTGCGAGATGGGACATAACTTTTTAAAAAATATGTATTTTTCTTTACAAAAATAAAAAATTAATAACTGATTTATAGGCAAATAAAGGTAAAAAAATTCAAAACATTTGACGGAATACATTCTTCAAAAAAAATTCCTAAAAATCACCGTTTTTTTTAGGCGCTCACACCAGGTGTGCCCCTTAAAAATAATTCTGAAATATTATTCTTATATGTATATTAATTTTTGGAAATATATGTAATTGAAAACACTGAAAATATTGAATTTAAAAAAATTAGAATTTCGTTCAACTCGAAAATTAAATATAGCGGTTATAATTTCAAAAACACAAAAAAATTTCATTTTTTTAAGTTTAATAATTTTTTTACGCTTTAATCCCTTCCCAGTATATGACGTCTATAGGGGCAAAAATAATTCGTGCCACCAATGTGTATGACCGCTATAGTAGCATCTAAAAGGAAAATCTCGGTAATAAATGAAATATGAATATCAATGAATATTCTAAAGTTTTGTAATCGCTTAAAATGCCAATTCGGAGGATTTTGAGGTTTCTAAATCCAAATCTTTAGTCAAAATTTAAAAATTCAAAATAGCGGCTCCAAAATAGCCAACGAAAAAATTTAAAGTCAGTAAACTTTGAAATTTGTCGATCGCCATTTTGAATTTTTAAATTTTGATTACGCTTATTACGAATTCGATTTTAGTTTCCAATAAGTCAAAATGGCGGTTCCATTATGGAACAACATTTTTACTTTATGCAATTGATCTTAATTTTGTCACTCGGTGGTTTTTAAGGTCGCTGATTACGAATACGATGTTTGTTTTTAAAAATTCAAAGCGGCTAATATAATATAGGGAAGAGAAATTAAAAAAAAATTTCTATGCACGCTCGCTGGTTATGAGTCGGTGCAAGTTCTAAAACAGAAGTCAATTGTCAGTGAGCGCTCCTAGGACATTTACACCTACCTGACTGGTATTAGAACTCCCGAGTAACAAAATTAAGGTCAATTGCATAAATTAAAAAGAAAATTCCGCCATTTTAAATTTATGAAAACTTACATCAAATTCGTAATCAGCGACCTTAGAAACCACCAAGTGACAAAATTAAGGTCAATTGCATAAAGTAAAAATTGTTGTTCCATATTAGATGAGGGGTGGTCAAAGATTGGTGAAAAATTGTCCTCGTGGTTTATGGACGGCCCCTAAGTTTATACCGCGGCTTATATCATGACTATCAATAAATCTCGGTGTCAATCTTTTGACAAAGAAGGAAGAATACTTCAATAAAATAATTCTTCTAATGTGTAATGAATTTATATAAAGTTTTTCAATCGCTTGACTAAACTAATCGAAACAGAAACCATTATTTTGTGATTTGACTTGCTTGGTTGCAAATGTTTGGTATCACTTGTTTACATTTAGTTTTGAGTAGAAAATTATGTGCAATGTTGCCAGACGTTTAAAGAGCTGTTCAATATATTAACATACAATATAGCATAGTTTATACGAGTTTAAAAAAGTATGTTTTGTAACCGACTTTCAAATTTTCTTCGCTTATAACGAATTCTTGAAATAATACAGTTTACAAGCAAACTGAAAATTTAAGGAAATAATTAGAAAAATAAAAAAATATTATTATATTTATGTCTTGAAACTGCTCAGTATGTTAAATTTAATGTTTGGTTTTTGTGTTATATGTTTTTAAATATTCTTAAAAAAAATTTGTAATCTTTTCTAATATTTTCGCAGAAGAAAAAAACATCTTAAAGTCTTAGTCACACTTTTATATACAAACAATGAAATAAGGTCCTAAGTATCATAAGACAAAAACAACCGACAGATTAGCTCGGTCGGATAAATGCCTGGCTCGGTGGGCGGACCAAGGGTACTTGGTTCGCGCCCATTAGCCTGGGATTTTTCCGGCACGTGAGATAATCTGAGCGGGAGGTTTGACGTCGAAGTATAATGATGTGCACCGTCGATTATTGTCCGGTACACACCATTAGAATTCGACTGTCGATAAACCGGTTGTACTCGGAGAGGTTTTCTACAGTTTCCCTCTCCACTGGCGAGAAAACCCATTGACGGGTAGTCCAGGCAAATGCGAGTACTCCTAACCTCAAAGTCGTTCTGTAGAAACGCAAAAAACAAGTTGGTATATAAGAGTGTGTGTTCTGACAGTTGGCTAAGCCTGAAGTCATTTAAAAAAATAAGACAAAAGCAGAATTATCGCGCGTAGCTCTGCTAGTTATTATACTAAATTTCATATTATTTCTTTCACTGTTTAGTATTTTTGATACCAAAATTTCGCCTTGTCGCATTTTTTCCCTAAATTGAGAAGCACTTTTACAAAATTTAATATAATTTTCTTTCCGTGTAGTGAAAATAAACACGTGATTATAGTGATAGAACAGATATATTACATCTAGTAACAGTGTTCTAGAACACTGTAGAAACAATGTTAATTCAAAATTCTAAAACTAATTTAGAACAAATGTTACATGTTCATTATAGAACAGATACAGAACAACTGTTCCAGAACAAATTTAGAACAAAGTTCTTGAACTGTTCTATAATAAAATTGTAACACTTGTTCTAGAACACTGTTCTTTTTTTGGTCTAGAACAGTTATAGTACATGCACACTGGGTTTTCTTAATGTATGTCCTCTTAGTACCACACTTTGCTACCAGTTTTTTGTAATTTTTTCTAATGGTCCCACATAGCACAATAGTATGAGGTAAGGTTATGTTGAGTACTAATCGTAAGGCTCATAAAGTTACACGATATTGCTGTGGTAGACCTGAGGTGAACTAAAAACTTCCGCCATGGAGGTAAGGTTACATGTTAGAGTGTGGTAAGTATATTTGATAAGGCTATGGTAACCTTACACGTTAAGGTTGAGATAACCTTACACGTTAAGGTTGATGTAACCTTACACGTTAAGGTTGAGGTAACCTTACACGTTAAGGTTGAGGTAACGTTACACGTTAAGGTTGAGGTAACGTTACACGTTAAGGTTGAGTTAAGGTTATATGTCAAGGTTGAGGTAAGGTAATTATTAAGTTGTAAGGTTGAGGTAAGGTTAAGGTAAGGTTGTGATAAGTTTACCAGTTATGGAAAATATTGACAAAATAATTAATAATATAATAAATAAATATTAAATTAGAAAGTTAAGTTTGTTGCTCTTCTCTATTTTGGAAACCTGACATAAAGCAGAAAATTTTGAAAACAAATTTGGGGGGACTGGGATTCGAACCCGGGATTGAAGCGCATAAACCTAATATCCTTACTAACTGAGCTAAGTAGAGAACTGGTAGCAAGAAAATTAATTTTGCCTTTAAGGATTTAATCATATTCTTGGTTCACCTTAAAGGCAAAATTGATTTTCCTTCTGACAGTTCTGTACTTAGCTCAGTTAGTTAGAATGATTGGTTTATGCGCGTCGATCCCGGGTTCGAATCCCAGTCCCCCCAAATTTGTTTTCAAAATTTTCTGTTTTATGTCAGGTTTCCAAAATAGAGAAGAGCAACAAACTTAACTTTCTAATTTAATATTTATTTATTATATTATTAATTATTTTGTCAATATTTTCCATAACTGGTAAACTTATCACAACCTTACCTTAACCTTACCTCAAACTTACAACTTAATAATTACCTTACCTCAACCTTGACATATAACCTTAACTCAACCTTAACGTGTAACGTTACCTCAACCTTAACGTGTAACGTTACCTCAACCTTAACGTGTAAGGTTACCTCAACCTTAACGTGTAAGGTTACATCAACTTTAACGTGTAAGGTTACCATAGCCTTATCATATATACTTACCACACCCTAACATGTAACCTTACCTCCATGGCGGAAGTTTTTAGTTCACCTTAGGTCTACCACAGCAATATCGTGTAACCTTATGAGCCTTACGATTAGTATTCAACATAACCTTACCTCATACTATTGTGCTATGTGGGGTGCTCCGTGAACTTAAAATAGTAAAATAAAATTATTTATTATACATATATTGTTGAGTTCCATATTTGTATCTTTTCCCCTACCTACTTATCTATACCATATGTATTTAAATTCTATATACCTAACTGAGAAAAATCTCTTAACCCCGAGAATTGAACACTCGACCTTAACATTCGTAAACCGATAAGCTAACCGTGCACGCACGCTACGATGACTTGCTTAATACTTAAGGACATTCCCGACACAGTTCAACTGATAACAGAACTATATTAATAATAATTAAACATAATTTTCTAATTTTTTGTGTATGGCAAATTATTCAAACATATTAATAAACTGTAATCAAAATTTTAACTTCAATGTCAACTATACTTATTGGTACTTATTAAAATATTATTATACTAAATTATTATTTGTAAAAATATTAAATTATGTAATAAGTGAAGTTATTTAATTTAATAATTTAAAATTTATTATATTTTAATTTACTATGTCTAACCTAACAATATTTTTCGCATCTTTGATTCAATAATTGTAAGTCTAAGTAATACTGAAAAATTAAAACAATGGAATGACTGAATCTGGCTCCAACTGGGATTTCCTGACATAGGTCATTAATTGGTTTCAGCGTTACAAGCCCGGTTTGGGCGTTGACATAAAATTTGAACTACATAAAATAGTTCAAATAAGTACGCAAAGATGGTCAGACTTGTTAAAATATTAAATTAAAATATTAAATATATTCCAAAAGAAAAATAACACGCAGAAAAATCCGATTTAAAATTGTGGAGTTCAGCGCTAGTAACTTAGATTTCATTCCCAAACTTGTCTACCTTTGCGGCTCCAGGATAGAAAACAAGGAAATGAATCGTAAAAGGGTTAAAGCACGTCAGTAGGCTTAAAATGTTTTCGTTCTTATGCACACTTATACGCGGAACAAAGCAGACTAAACACATTGATAGGCGCTTCTGGGCGGAGTCCAAGGCAAGTCTAGTGCCGAGTCCCATACTGAATATAATGTGAGCAGATCTTCTAGTGACCTACATTATTACTTTTATTTGTCAAAATATTTACTTTTATTGGAATATTCAATTTGAAACTAAATATAAAATCGAAAAATGAAACAACTGAAAATATTAGAATACTTTGAATTTTATAAAACTTCTCACTGGGATTTTTATTATTCTTTAGATATTTAAACGTAGAATCTCTTTAAAAATTAAATACAAGTCCTTTGCCATTTTTACTAAAATGATCTTTTTTAAAACGTTTAAAAAAAGAGATTTTATTTAAATATCTACAGATTAAATAAAAATTCCAATGCGAAGATTTTTAAAATTCAAAGTATTCTCTATTTTTTAAAATATTATCTCATTTTAGACTTTACATTTAGTTGCCTAAATTGAACATTACAATAAAATATAATAACAATTAGGCAGTGCATAACCGGCTAAAAACAAAATAAACACACACCTAATCTGAAAATGAGATCAAACATTTCACATAGATATTCTTCTACATTCATTTGTAACACTAAAACTTTATTACAAAACTGCACTCACTATTATATTTAAAACTAAAATTTTTATTAATTGAAACAATTAATACACTACGAACTACACCGAGACTTCCGTGTATATCAAAAACGAAGAAACTGAACAAACGCGGGCGCAGGCGCGCCACAGAGTTTCGCATTCCTAAAAACTGTTTGGGAATAAATCTAAGGACTCTCGCACAGAACAGTCCCCGTTTAAGTGAACGTTGATACAAAGTTTGTAACAATTGAGTAGCTGAATTAAAATAAATGCAAATAATAATAATTGTACCTAATTCTTTTCACTTTTGAATTAATTACGGAATCTGATTGCACTTGTTGAAAGAAGACTATTGGCGTTTATTAAGATATTTAGCATTGATCTTCATTGAAAATCGTTACTAAACTTTTTAGGATAGAGAACCAAAGTTTAATATTTCTTCCTATGATAATACAAATCGTTCAAATTGTTTTATATTCAGTCCGAAATCTGAATTTTCATTTTTCTCCGTGAAGGAGAGAAGGGGGAATAGCATTAGTAGTAGAGGCGACTAGAAGCCCAGGTATAATAAACCATTTATGACACTCTATTGTTGTTACGTGCCCTTTTATACTAATATTGTAAATAATTATCTTTCTTCGAATATTTCCGTTAAGTCTTTTCGTTTAACGTTCTTTCTGTACGGTCGTGTTTAAATAAAAATCTAATAAAAAGTGATCTTGTTTTTTGTGTTAACTTCCCATTGCTTTTTCCTTTAACTATTTAATATCAAAAAGACTAACTAAACAAGTAGTTATTTCTATTACTTTTTACTCTATTAAAGAAGGACGTAGTTAAAAATGTATTATGAATTGTTTTAAGTGCATTTGAGGCTTGCAGATATTTTGCGTCAATCTTTAAAAAATTGCACGGTAACATTACGGTACCATCTCAATGTTAAAAATACGGAGAGCTATGTAGATTATATTAGTTTTAATCCAGTACAGTTGTACTGAAATTGATGGTACCCAGTAGCATAAAATGGTACTAGATAACATCTACTTTTAACACTAAAATTTTTACCTCTCATTTCTCTCAGTGTACGAATATATTCCCGAGTAATGCAGTTATTACTAAATTACTATGCTCAGTCAGTATATTATCTTTTACATTTAAAATATTAATTTTTAATTAGGCATTACATTAAAATATTATGCCTTGTATTATATTTCATCACTAAACTTTCAGCTTTACGATTAAATTTCCTATCGTCAATTCCCTTTTTTTAAATTTCAGGTAATGTGTGTTCAATATTGGCCGCCAAATAAAGAAAAAGATGAGGAATATGGTGGAATCGGTGTTTCGGTATTAAAAGTCGAGGAATTGGCTAATTTTCACATAAGAACAATAAGGCTTTACAAAAAGGATGAAAATGGAGTAAGTACATTGTTCGCGTGTAAAAAATATTATTCTAATAGTAACATTTTTTATTTTTAGCATTTAATACTCTATATATATAGTGGAATAAGAATGAATTAAGGGACCGTCCATAAAGCATGTGATATTGTTAGGGGGGTAGGGGTTAAGAAAATAGACATGGTTTATCACGAGGGGGAGGGGGGGTATTGGCCTTCTTGTCATGTGATATAACTCTTGAAAAAAATCTATACTTTTATGTATAGATATTTATGTGGTTGGATGATTACCTAATTGATGAAAGTTTCGTGGACAATGAAAATTTAGACTTTAACAGCATGTGACTGTTACAGAAATCAATGTTACTTTTTCGACCACTTTTCTCTTAAAATATTAACCCTCCTGCGCATAAAGCCGAGTATACTCGTCCAAACTAAACCGTTACCGTATGCATGAGGACGAGTATACTCGTCCAAACATATTTGTTAATAACTTTTGTTTAAATAAATATTAAGACATCGGACAAGTTGCAAATTTCTTTCAATGAACAAACGAAGCTATTTGAATTATTTAGCACACTATATATTATTTATTTAACAATAAATATTGCATATAAAATGTTTAAACAAATTGAAAAATTTCTGTTTAATAAATTAATGTTTGTTTATCGGATTTTCCAAACATTGTCCATCAAAGGGTTTTTGGGTGCGCTGATTACGAATTCAACCTCAAAATTCAAAAATTCAAAATGGCGAATCCAATATGTCGGACAATTATATTTTTTAAAAGTGGACTTTTAAAAAAATTTATAGAATTTTACCAAAACTTATTATCAAAGGGTTTTAGAGGTCGCTGCTTACAAACATGGAGTCAAAATGACAAAATTCAAAATGGCGGATCCAATATGGCTGATGACAATTTTGAAAAAGTTTTCTAATCGTCCCGTCTATTGCTATCTAGGTGTTTTTGAGGTCGATAATTACGAATCTAAAGTCAAAAATTCAAAATTTAAAAAATCCAAAATGGCGGACCCAATATGGCGGACGACAATTTTTTAAAAGTTTTGTAATTGTCCCGTCTATCTCTATCTAGGGGTTTTTGAGGTCGCTGATTACGAATCCGAGGTCAGAATTCCAAAATTGAAAATGGCGAATCCAATATGGCGGATGATAATTAAAAAAAATTAATCCGACCCTCTATCGCTATCTAGGGGTTTTCGGGGTCACTGATTACGAATCCGATATCAGATTTTGAAAATTTAAAATGGTGGTTCCAATATGGCGGACATTTCCTAAAATTCATCGGATTCACTTGAAACTTGTTTCTGAGGAGTTTTCGAGGTCGCTGACTACGAATCCGATATCATATTTTGAAAATTCAAAATGGCGGATCTAATATGGCGAACATGAAAATTAAAAATCGACTGAATTGACTTGAAACTTGTTACTCAGGGGTTTTCGGGGTTGCTGATTACGAATCCGATATCAGATTTTAAAAATTAAAAATTGTGGTTCTAATATGGCTGACAACATTTCCTAAAATTCATCGGATTCACTTGAAACTTTTTACTCGGGGGTTTTCAGGGTCGCTGATTACGAAACCGATTGCAGATTTTAAAAATTCAAAATGGCGGATCCAATATAGAGGACGAAATTTGCTAAAATTCATCGGATTTACTTAAAACTTTTTACTCGGGGGTTTTGGAAGTCGCTGATTACGAATCCGATTTCAGATTTTGAAAATGCATAATAACGGATTTAATATTCAAGTGAATCCGATGAATTTTTTAAAATGTCCGCCATATTGGATCCGCCATTTTGAATTTTCCAAATCTGATATTGGATTCGTAATCAGCATCCCCGAAAACCCCCGAGTATTAATTTGTGGACAAATATGTGTGTTTTTGTAGCCAAAAATCTGCTTGCGTCTATACACGTCATCGACAGTTTGAGCCCACCTGCACCATGACGTGCATACACGTCATCGACTTTTTTTGTATGCGACTATTCTAATTAATTACATTTAATTAATTATAATTTACATTTAATAAAACATTAAATTTAACAATCATTCCGAGTCAGTAAATGTTTAAATAAAAATACTATTATTTATTACTTTTTTTAACAATGAACTTTAAATAAAATAAACAAAAACAGATTGAAATTTTTTAAAAAAAATTTTTGAATGCTTATTGTTGTTCCATTTTCAAACTACACATAATAAATTGCTAATATTGGATCTGACATTTTTAATTGAGGAATTTTGACTTTATATTCGTAATCAGCGACCTCGAAAACCCCTAGATAGCGATAGATGGGTCGATTTGAAAACTTTTTCAAAATTGTCGTTTGCCATATTGGGACCGACATTTTGAATTTTGGACCTTATATTCGTAATGAGCGACCTCAAAAACCCCTAGATAGCGATAGACGGAACGATTAGAATTTTTTTTTCAAAATTGTCAAAATTTTCTGCCATATTGGGTCCGCCATTTTGAATTTTGAAATTCTGACCTCGGATTCGTAATCAGCGACCCCAAAAACCCCTAGATACTGATCGCCGTGCAAATCCTACATCCTGAAAAATGTATGCATTTGCAAGCGACTTTGTGGGTAAAAACGTATGCGCAGGAGGGTTAAATAAATTAAGCTAGTTTTTTGTGAATAACTCTAAAATATAATAAAGAAGAGCAGTGATGTGCAAAAGTTTTAATAATTCTAAAATAAATTATAAAAAAATACTTTGAAATCGGAAAAGACGAGAAATTGATTAAAAGTGATTTTGAGAACTGATAATTTTAAAGTTATTTTTTAATAAATAATTTTAAAAATATTAAAACTTTTTCACATCACTGCCCTTCTTTATGATATTTTAGAGTTATTTACAAAAAACTAGCTTAATTTTTTTTATATTTTAAGAGAAAACCCAATGGGAAATGCCAGTGTAGTGCCGATGTTCACCACTGGCTTAGTACTCAGACGATTGTTCGGCGTAGTCTAGCCGAGCCTCGACAATTAGTGCTGGCGCAGTACAGAATTTTTGTTTCGCCAAAGCTTGGACAAGCCACGGCGGCAAGTGCTGGCTGAGTATAGAAAAATTGTTCACAACGCTCTTTGCCAACATTGCTTTTTTGACATAAACTTGAAAAAAATTATAAAAACAGTTTATGAATGTTTATAAATATAAATTTATTAAAAAAAATTAATATTTTACTTTTCAGTTGTACATTTTTTATTTTTATTAAATTTAATAATAATAATTGAGCCTCCCAATTCAAGAACTCGCCCGACGCTCGAATGAACACTCTAACGCCAGTCAAACGTTAAGAAAAGTCACAAAAATTAAAATTTGAAATTTTGATTTTTTAGAAGCACTACCTTGTAGGAAATTGAATAGCGCATCTTTTTTTCCTTTGAATTTTTTTCGTAGGATGAATATTGTCGGAAATAATGACGAAAAATGGTAAAATTTTGTTTTTCAATAAATTTCATTGCTTTTTAAAACATAAATCATCGTATCTTCGACAATTATTGTCGAATTGACTTCAAATTTGGTATGCAAGTCTATTTGGGTTCTGGGAAGACGATAAAATGATCAGAATGTAAAAATTTCCTAATTGTTCACTAATTTGTTAATGTAAATAAAGGCTTGTCAATTTTAGGTTAACTTACCTTCGTCGACAAAAAGTCTGCGGTGAACTTTCGAATTGAAAAAACTTCCAGTGAGACATTTGTTTATTAGTATGTAAGGAAGTTTTTTGGAAAATATCAGATTGATTTAGTAAAAAATGTAGAAAATATTAAGGTTTAAAGACAGCGCGGAGAGCGCGACATCGAGTCGCGGCGTGCAAATATCACTAAACACCAACTTTATAGGACGTCAGTTCTTGAATTTGTTCTTATTACCTCGGTTATTACTCAGTACTTTAAAAAAAGCAAAAATAAAATAATAATAATAACAAAAAAAATAATAATAATAATAATAAAATAATTGAAAAATTCAATTATTTTCAAAAATTATTAGAAAAATTTTTGAAAATAATTGAAATTAGGACAAGAATTTCTTTGACATTTAGAAAAATAATTAAACTTTGGAAAAGAATTTTGTTATTTATAAAGATAATCGGGATTTTTACAAAATTTTTTTTCAAATTTTGTACATAGTTGAATTTTATAAGAAGAATTTTATTATTATTATTTTTTTTTTGAAAATAGTTGAATTTCTGCAATTATTTGTAATTTCTCCAAAATTGAATTTTTTTAGTGTTTTCAACAAAAATTTAAATTAGAAAGTTTTTAAATTCTATTATTTTTAAAATTGCTAATTTTATTTATAAAATGTAGTAAAAAGTTAGCCGCGCGAATTGTTGCTAGTTCTTTATTATTTATAGAATTTTTATGTTTGTTATAATGTTAAACATAGCGTTATAATAAGAACAAATTCAACAACTGACGTCCTATAAAGTTGGTGTTTAGTGATATTTGCACGCCGCGACTCGATGTCGCGCTCTCCGCGCTGTCTTTAAACCTTAATATTTTCCACATTTTTTACTAAATAAATCTAATATTTTCCAAAAAACTTCCTTATATACTAATAAACAAATGTCTCACTGGAAGTTTTTTCAATTCGAAAGTTCATTGCAGACTTTTTGTCGACGAAGGTAAGTTAACCTAAAATTGACAAGCCTTTATTTACATTAACAAATTAGTGAACAATTAGGAAATTTTTTACATTCTGATCATTTTATCGTCTTCCCAGAACCCAAATAGACTTGCATACCAAATTTGAAGTCAATTCGACAATAATTGTCGAAGATACGATGATTTATGTTTTAAAAAGCAATGAAATTTGAAAAACAAAATTTTACCATTTTTCGTCATTATTTCCGACAATATTCATCCTACGAAAAAAATTCAAAGGAAAAAAAGATGCGCTATTCAATTTCCTACAAGGTAGTGCTTCTAAAAAATCAAAATTTCAAATTTTAATTTTTGTGACTTTTCTTAACGTTTGACTGGCGTTAGAGTGTTCATCCGAGCGTCGGGCGAGTTCTTGAATTGGGAGGCTCAATTTAACAAAATTGTATAATTTTGTAAATAATAAATTATTTAAACAAATTAAAATTATAAACAAAATTTAAACTTTAATCTCAATAATAATTTGGTTCCTATTAAAATACTATTATACTTCTTACTATGAATAAAAAATTATTAAAAAATTACCACGTAATTTAAGAATTACGTAAAATGTTAAATGCAATAAGTAAAGTAATTTAATTTAATTATTAAAAATTTAGTTTAATTTATTTTATTTCAATTTATTATTTCTAACGTATCCCAATTTTTTTCTTATCTTTGACTCAATAATTGTATGTCTGAATGATACTGAGATATTATTAATACTTTACTGTACACATGTGTCGTTAGCATAGTGGTTAGAGCGTTAGTCTGTTAGTCCGTAGGTCGTAGGTTCGATTCCCCTCGTGAGCAATTTGGTTTATTTTCATAGGTTTGCGATATTTCTAGATTCCAATCGTTAGGTACTAAAATATGAAAATCTAATGCACACTTACTGTAATTGTCTATTATTTAATTTTTAAATGTTATAAACAATTTTTTTCTACTTCATATACTATATCCATTGTTAGTCTCCATCTTTAATACAATTTCTTTAAGAAGAGAAATATTTTATGAATAATAACTATTTATTAATATTATTTACCATTTTGTTGTTAAATTATTTATAATTATTAATTTACGACTAATTAATAACAATACGGCATTTATTGCGGCAATATTCTCAGCCAGCACTGGTCCAGTGCTGCGCCAACGCTGTCTGGCAGCACTGGCAGGCAGTACTTCGCAAGCGTTAGACAGCGTTATCATCCCAGAGTTATGCCAGTGCTGTCTGTCAGCGTAGCTGCCAGTACTGCCAGTGCTGGCGCAGTAATCCGCCAGTTGTAAATTTTCCATTGGGAAGTGGTCGAAAAAATTAACATTGAATTTTGTAACAATCACATGCTGTTAAGGAGAAAGAAAACGCACCACTATTAAGCATCAACGATTACTGGAGAACCCTTGGTGTGAAGATAATGTATAATTCAGAGAAGAAAAAAATAATATACACTACCGGTCAAAATTGAGAGACCACCCATTTTCAGACGAATGAAAAACGTTTTAAAGCATAAAATTTATTGAAACTAAATTTTTTTCTGTTCATTTTTTGCAAGATGATAAAATTTCGAAAAGAACCAGATATTTCAGAAGTCGTTTGGCCAATAATTTATTTAGATATTTTTAAAAAATCGTCATTTTTAATTTTTTGTACAAAAATTTGAATAACTTCTAAAATAATGAATGCTTTTTAATAATCTTAGGCTTATTTTAAAGGTCATTTGCTACACTAATAATTACTTATAGGCATTAACGTGTAATTTTTTTCTTAGAAAATGCAGGCCATCAAACTTAGACCAAAAAATTTTGAATAATTTTTCTGTACTTAAAACTATTCTAGAAAATATATAACATATCATACAGTGTATATTTTTCAAGAAAATTTTATAAAAAAATATTTAAAAATTTTAAAAATTACTTTTCTGTTAATAAGATTGTTTCAAATTTTTTGAATTATTTTGGTCCAAGTTTGATGGCCTGCATTTTCTTCGAAAAAAATTACACGTTAATGCCTATAAGTAATTATTATAGTGTAGCAAATGACCTTTCAAATAAGTCTAAGATCATTAAAAAGCGTTCATTATTTTAAAAGTTATTCAAATTTTTGTAAGACATTGAAAATGACGATTTTTTAAAAATATCTAAATAAATTATTGGCCAAACGACTTCTGAAATATCTTGTTCTTTTCGAAATTTTATCATCTTTCAAAAAATGAATAAAATAAAAAATTTATGTTTTGAAACGTTTTTCATTCGTCTGAAAATGGATGGTCTCTCAATTTTGACCGGTAATGTATTTTAAATAATATAGAATAAATTAAATAAATAATAAAATAAGTAAACCGACAGATTGGCTCAGTCGGATAGATGCCTCGCATTGGCGGTCGTTTAAGGACCAAGGGTATAAGTATCCTTGGTTCGCGCCCACTTGGCTTGGTATTTTTCCGGCACGTGAGACAATCTGAGCGGGAGGTTTGACGTCGAGGTATAATGATGTGCACCGTCGATTATTGTCTGGTACACACCATTAGAACTCGACTGTCGATAAACCGGTTGTACTCAGGAGAGGTTTTCTACAGTTTCCCTCTTCTCTGGCGAGAAAACCCATTGACGGGTGGTCCAGGCGCAATGCGAGTACTCCTAATAAAGTCGGCTGTAGACGCAAATTAGGTTAATATATAGAAAATTTCTAAGTAGAATGGTTATTCTTAATTCAAAAAGTATTTCTCGGGGACTCTTGTCGAAGTGCGTAAGGCCAATATGGCAGGAGTATAAACAATAAAAAAAAATAATAAAATAAGTATTAATATTGAATAATAAATTAAAAAGTATTCTTGCTGAAAAACGTTTGTTATTTTAATAATATTAAAATTTAAATTCATTTCTTTGACATGATAGAGGGGGGGGTGTAAGTAAATTATCACATGCTTTTTAAGGGGGGGGTTTGTAAATATCATGACCTGTCACAACCGGGGGGAGGGGGTCAAAAATTAGAAAAAAAATATCACATGCTTTATGGATGGCCCCTAATTCGGAATGCAAAGTAAATAGCATTTAAAAAGTTGAAACGCTTGTTGAAACTATTCCCAAGGGAAATCTTGAGCCAAATACTAGCACAAGTCTATTGAACTTTGTTTACTTATTTTATTACGAAGTAAATTCAATTTTGTTGTTTCAGAAATACGCGCTCTATCGGAGTGTAGAGACACTTGTAATGAAATAAAAAAATAAAATTTTAATAATTAAAATAGCAGAGAGAAAATATTTATTTTCTATTTTTGTTATTTGGAAATTTTGTTTCTTTTCTTTATACCAAAGAATCATTTTATTTTTTATTTTTCTACAGCTTGGGAAATATAAAGACACAAGTTTTATTTTCAAAGGAAAGAGGAGTTCGATTTAAAACATAAATAATAAAAAAGAGAATATCATTGATCAAAAGCTTGTTTTTTACTATTTTTTCCATTTCCGTTCGAATTATATACGAAAAAAGTTGTGCCAAGAAGAATATGGCTTTAGAATATTTCCCACAACTGATTTTTCTTTGAATAAAAAATATGTATGAATTGCGAATTTGGTTTTGCATTGAAAAAATGTAAATATACATATTTTTCGTTATAATAAAAAGTTGAAGAAAAATTTTATGAAGAAAAATTACAAAATAAAGAAAATGAAATTTCCTAAAGAATGTTTAAGCAAAACAAAGTTTATTTAAATTTAAAAAGAGATAAGGAAATAAATTTTAACCTACACGAATAAAGGAGCAAAATAGATGCTGAGAATTTTCGAGATTCAAAAAAATTTGTTTTTGACTGATGTCTTAAAGCTTGTGCGCGCGAGAGTAAATCAAGATCTCTGAAACTGGCAAGTCTTTAAACAACTTCATTGCGACCTTGCTACCTTTTTTCGATTTAAACTTCCTGAATAGAGTTGAGAGTTGAATGTAACAGGCAGAAACTAAAAAGCTGAATACATACTCTCTTTCTCAGGGGAAAAATTTCTTTTTAAAAATTTTAAGTTTCTAGTTCAAGTATTGCGTGCCCTTCCTAATATATGTTTAATATTAAAATAATGATATCAAAAATAAACCAAATGGTGACCATACTGAAAACTTTAGTGTAAAGTCAAAAACTCTCACAAACTCATATAAGAAAGAGCATTTCCCGCGAGATATCGTCCCAAACAACTTTAAAACTTTCCGCACTGAGTTTTGTCTTGAAAGTTGTAGAAGAATTATTTATACAAGTATGCAAGTCTAACTGCAGCTGTTTTGTAACTTGTATAACTTTCAGATTGCGAAATGATAACGCTGTTGATTCAACTAGTTAAAACATTGTACAAGTTTCGGGAATAAAAGTCGTCAATTCAATCCTATTTTGATCATCCACAGTCGGATGTATTCCTTCGAGATACGAATCACAGAGAGAAGAAGTTTGTTGATTTTTCTCTCTTCTAAAGGTTAAAAACTTTCCTTTTTATTTTTGACATGAGACAAATTTACTTTTATTTTCTTTATTTAATTTCGCGATAAAACATAATGGACTTTTGGATTTGTAAGAAAACTTTTCATCTAAACTTAACTAATTTAATGCAATTAAAGCTTTTGAATTCGTAAATGGAATTTGGAGAATAGAAATATTTTTAAAGTTTAAAGTGTATTTAAAAGTTGTAATACTGTTAAGGGCATCCAAGAAAAGTTCCCCCTCCAAAAAGTGGTTTCCCGTGTCTTCTCACTCCTAGATGAGAAGAGATATCGAACTGGCATTTTTTGAGCTAATAATAGAGGAGAGCGTATTGATAAAAAATCTTCTCCATATTTACAAGTAATTCTTTAAAATAACATTGAAAAAAAATGATAAACACTATGGCGACGAGCACACACAATTGAATTCAGTTTTAGAGAGCAGATGTAATCCATATCTTTGTAAGCATTTTCCAACAAAATAGGTGGAATAAGAAGTTAACAATCGCTCCAAATCAATTTTTTTAGAAGATTCTTTTAATTTCATGTATCAGCAGTACAACTGTTCTAATTTTTTTATTTTTCATTAATTTAATTTTTCAGTTTTTCTGAGTTCTTTGATAATTTAGAAATCTTTCTTATTATATTAAGTTAGAGAACGACCGACCGACCGACTCACACCTCTTTCTATTCTGTCTAACATCTATTAGAATACTTCACTCACACACATGTCCAAAAACATATACCCATGTATGTTACACATATACACTAAACACATACATGTCATGTCACGCATGCGCAGTAGTATTCCATGAATGTCACGCATGCGCAGTTGTGTTCTATGAATATCAGACATGCGCAGTTGTGTTCTATCAATGTCAGGAATGCGCAGTAGTGTTCTATGAATATCAGGCATGGTCTTCTTCTTCTTCTTCTTCTTCTTATTATTATTAACCGTTCATACGGTTACGTTGACAACGCACTTGCCTTAAGCATCGTGCATACTGCCATGATCATAACAGGTAAAGGGTAAGCTCCCAGTAAGAAGTAAGGAATTAATAAGAATTCGAAATTTTTAATTCTTTTGAATTCCGTTTGTGACCAATTCTTTTCATTTTCATTTGGAGAAGCCGAAAAGAAGCTAAGTTTATTCTTTTGAATACCGTTTTAATATTTTAAGCGGAAAAAAAATTTGACTGTTCGAAGATTTGAACCCTCAAGCTTCATTGTCGGAGACAAACAGCTTGTCCGCTCAGCTATTTAAACTGTACTATGACTTCCGAATTTTAAAAGCACTTATCTCAAAGTGTTGCAAACTTCAAAGGAATTAAAAAATTACAAAATATTAAAACGGAATAGACAGGAATTGAACTTACCGAGTATCACACAGTATTTCGGAATTCACAAAAATTCAAAAATTAAAGAAATATTAAAACGGAATTGATTGGAATTCACATTCAAGAAATCTTTGCCTCATAAAGGAATACATAGGAATTGGACAGAAACGGAATTCAAAAAAATTGATAATTTAACATTTTCTGTAAAAAGTTAAAAATGTCCAATTCTTCTCAACTCCTTACTTCTTACTGGGCTTAAGCTTTATACATAGGAAAGGTAATTTTAGGAGTAAATGACAAATAAATGGTTAGATTAATTAATGTTGGGATTAATAATAATACTAGTAGATAAATGGTGATTCGGTAGATTCGAGAGAAGATTAGGAGAGGATCCTGCAACGTGTCGTCTATTCGAGACCGCAGTTCCAGGTTACTCAATCCACCCGGAAGGAAAGTCATCCAGACGAGAACGTTACAGGGACTCCTAATTCAATTAAGAGAAACAGAAAAGGGAGAAAGAGAAAAAGAAAAAGAAAAAAAAAGGGGGAAAGAATTATATATTGAGGTTACATAGTTTGAGAAATCTGAATATTGGTGAAACCACTTTTGTAGATGGGTTTGTTAAGAATTGGACACTACAAAAGGGAGGTTGGCATTTAATGGCTTTTGAAAATGATTTAATTAAAGAATCTCGGTGTGCATTGAAATTGGGGCAAGCCCAAAGGACATGATCCAGGTCTTGCACAACTTCTGGATTGCAAGAGCATCCTGGTGAGCTGATTATATTTTTTCTATGGAGACTTTCGTTTAAGGAGTAGTGATTACTCTTCATTCTACAAATCGAAACGATCCATTGTCTACGTTCAGTGAATGAACTAAACCAGGGTTTCCTTTGATATTTGTAGAATTTTTGGGTGTATAGAATACCTTTGGATTCGCCAATAACCTTGAAAAACTCATCGCAGCCTTTGTCTAGTTCTATACGTGGTTGTCTATAAAAATCGGAAAAGGGAAGAGCAATATTAAGGAGATTGCCGTCGATTGCTGCCTCTTTGGCTGCTACGTCAGCTAATTCATTACCGGTAACTCCCATGTGTCCGGGTGTCCAGACTAACCATACTTCGCGATTAAGTTTAAAGAGAGTGTGTAACCTATTTCTAATAAGAAAAATCAGGATGTTTTTAATTTTTATCGGGGTTTCACAGGCGATGCTGCGTAGAACACTTTGTGAGTCCGAAAAAATAACTATTTGAGTCAAATCTTGTGTGAGGATGAAGTCTAAAGCATATAGAATGGCTATAGCTTCTATGGAAAAAATCGAAGCATTATTTGGTAATTTCCAGGAACGCGAGATGTTGTGGGAAGTACAGATAAAGGAGCAACCGGCTGTGGATTCAGATTCCGTTTTGGAACCATCTGTATAAAAATGTGCGAAGCGATTGAAATTGTGCTGTGTTAAATCATAAAAGATTAAATTTGGAGAAATACTTGTTTGAACTTTCATTCCAATTTTAAAATCGACTTGGGGTGAATAAAGGTGGTCTTCGTAAGGAAGTTCAAAGTAAGGATAGAGATATGATTGACGAATCTGAGTGTTAAAGTTAATGACCTTTTCAAATGCGATGATGAGTGTGAAAATGTTTTTAATTTGATAAGTATTTTTTGCTTGAGTTGCATTCCAAAGAGTTGTAAGGGCGGCAGGAAGAGGATGATTAAGGTTCGCGAATGTTTTAATCAAGTACCGTTTGGCTAAGAAACCGAATCTTTTCCTTAGAGGTGGCTCACATGTTTCGGCAAGCATAACATTGATCGGTGTGCTCCTCCTATAGCCTAAGGCTAGTCTGAGGGCTTCGTTGCGTATTTTTTCTAGTTTATCGAAAAATTTGTGTCGTTTAAAGGTATACGTATGGGATCCATATTCATATGCACTTCTGATTAATGCTCGGAAAATTTTTAGTAAAATATCGGGGTCTGCCCCCCACCAAGTGCCTCTGAGTACCTTGAGAATATTAAGGATCTTCCTAGATTTGTCTGCCAAGTTCTTGAAGTGGTCATAAAACGTAAATTTATCGTCAAATGTTACACCCAAGAACTTAACAGACTTTGACGGGTACACGTAATTGTTGTTTAAATTAAGCGTTAAATTTGGATCATTGGTGTCAATATTAAACTTGCTGAACAGGACTAATTTTGTTTTATTTGGGCATAATTCGAGGTTTCTATTAGATAAATATAGTGAAAGTATATTAAGACAATTTTGTAAGATGGTTATACATTCTGTAGGGTCTTCTGATCTGCAGATGATTGCTATGTCATCTGCAAATTCGACCAAAATACAATTGGCTGGGACAATGGAAGATAGATCTCTAGTGTACACAGAGTAAAGAATAGGGCTAAGGACACTACCTTGTGGTAGTCCTACGGTGTTGATTCTGGGTCCTATAATTTCACTATTGATTTTAAAGAAAAGTTTTTTGTACGCGATAGAGTTGTAAATGAATCGAGTTATTGTTCTCGGAATTCCCAGTTCCTTAAGGTCCTCAGCTAATATATTCGGCATTACACTTGGGAATGCACCTTTTATGTCAAGAAATAGACCTGCGGTAGTTTGACGATTCGCGAAACCGGTCCAGACTTCCGTAGCCAGGATAGCTAGGTTGTCGGCGCATGATCTACTTTTTCTGAAACCAAATTGAGTGGGTGATAGTCTCAGATTGTGTTCCAAATACCAATTGAGTCTCAACTGAATAAGTTTTTCTAATAATTTAAATAGGCAAGAAGCCAAGGAAATTGGTCTAAATTTCCCGGGGGTGGATTTAGGGATAAAAAGAATTAAGAATTCAGTCCAAGATGGTGGAAAAGTAGAAGATGATAAGATTTTATTGAAAATGTCTAGGAGAGCGGATAAAGCGTTAGGTGTAAGGTGTTGAATTATATTATAGTCAACTTTATCAAGACCAGGAAAGGATTTAGATTTGGAGGAGGAAATGGCAATTTTAAGTTCTTTTTCAGTAAAGGGATTCTCGAGGAATTCGTTAGCTCTAAAATCGTTAGGAAATTGTTCGCGAAACGCGGTAGAAGGACAAGTTTCATTGACTAGATCATGCAGCATGGCTATAACTTCTGTATCCGCTGAATAAGAAGCCGTAGCCGGCTGTGTAAGTCGGTTTTTAAAGGATTTAACGATTCTCCAGACACGAGAAATTGGTGTGCGTCTGTCTATAGAGTCGCAGAAGGTTCGGAAGGATTCACGCCTAGCTTTGTTAAGGGTTTTCTTGGCGCAAGCCTCTTTCCGTTTCAGGTTAATAAAGTTATCCATATTGGAGACGTTTCTATATTTTCTAATAGCTTCTTTTCTTTCGGAAATTGCCAAGTCACACGCTTCATTCCACCAGGGAGCTGGAATAACGGGCTTTCTTGATTGGGTGTTGTTCAAGTTATTCCTCTTTGGTTGAGGACATGCCACCTTAATAGCTTCATCTATTCCTTTAACAAGGAGAGAGTAATTATCGAGTACGTCAGGGTGAGGTGATGAAGAATTTAAATTGGAATCGACTATGAAATTATTAAAGTTAGACGAAAAAATTGGCCAAGAGATCTTTTTTAGGTTATATTTGTGAGAGGTGAAGGGTGATATTGGGACTGACACTCCAAGTTTAGTAATTACCGGGAAGTGGTCGCTACCCAAGGTATCATTCCAAACGTCCCATACAGAAGACAAGGACAGAAGTGGAGAAATAAAGGAGAGGTCTAGTACTGAATCCAGAGAGCCAGGTCTATTCCTATAGGTGGTTTTTCCATTATTTAAGCAAACAAGGTCGATAGAGTCCAGAGTATCACGAAGCTCCTCACCGTTGTAACAGTTTCGACTGCTGCCCCATGAGGAGTGGTGACAGTTGAAATCGCCACCAACAAAGACAGCATGGCTGTTAATTGAAAATACAGAATTGAAAAAGTTGGTCCATTGGGCCCTGGAAATTTTATTATCTGGGGACGGTACTCTGTAAACTGAAACAATTAATAGGTCTCCGTCATCGGAAGGGATTGAAACTGCCAAGGTCTCCAGTCTATTCTCAACACTTGGTATTGAGGTTATCCTGGTGAATCTTATGCCGCTTCTTATAGCTATAGCTAAACCGCCTCCTCTGTTGGATAGCCTATCTGATCTAATAATATTAAAATTCTTCAGAAAGAAAGATTTTGTGGGTTTTAGAAGGGTTTCAGAGAGTAAAATTATATCGAGATTATTAGAAATGTTCGTAAGGTCACCTTTTTTATTGGTGACACCTTGTGAGTTCCATTGCAGTATATTTAGTTTATTTTGTAAGGTCATTAACTGAAGTCGAAATGGGTAGGTATTTGGATGTAATATTGTTTGAGAGATTGTTAACTAAAATAAGGCATTCTTGTTTTGCGTCTTCGGAGTTAAAAGATATTGAACTGACTAAATTAGTCAGAGTCATTAGTATATTCGTAATCAAGGTAATTGGATCGGTATGAGGTATGGGAGTGCTGTTATTTTGTGGTGTTGGATTTGGATTAGAGAGCTGTGTTGGAATTTGTTCGAAGGTAGGTCTATTCGGAAGTGAGGTATTGGTTCTTCCGTTATTGAGGTGACCTGTGCGCAGAGAGGTGCTACTCTGTAGTTGAGAAGAGTTGGATTTTTTCTGTTTGGCTTTTTCATGTATTTTTGGAGGAGCTCTAAAGTTGGCAGTTCTTGCAACTTGAGTAAAGGTGTGAGACACAGAGTTGTTTTCAACAGAACTTAACGATGGAGTGGGAGAGTCGTTTAAGTTCGGATAATTCGAAAAATTGAAATGGGGGGAACGATTGTAAGAGGATTGTGTTTCATGATTTGTGTTTCGTTTTGGCGATTTGATGGCAGCTTTTGCTTCGAAGAAGGACACGTTGTGTTTCGTTGCATAATCTCGATAGTCTTTTTGGAATTGGAATTCCACGCAAGTTTTGGAATTAGCTAGATGAGCACCCTGGCAGTGCACACATTTCGGAGCAAGTTCCGAATTTGGACACGGATTGTCTTTTGTGTTAGAATGATTCTCACCACAGTGTGAGCAGCGAGAAGATGAACGACATTGTGACGAAATGTGTCCAAACCTTAAACATTTGTGGCACATTTTGACTTGAGGTGTATACGGAAATACAGGGAAGGATGCCCTGAAAATAGCAACTCTTTCAGGAAGGATAATACCCGAAAATGTAACGAGAATCGAGCGGGAGGGTTGAGTTTCAATTTTGTTGGTTTCCGTATTTTTGACATTTCTATTGAGGCGGCGTATGCCCAGGGTCGAAACCTGAACGGAAGGATTTCCTAGAATTTCAATGTTTTCTTTTACCTCATCAGTAGTTATGTCAAGAGGGACATCGCGAATGACTCCCTGACAGGTACAGAAATTTGCTGGGACGAAAACGATTAGACCTTTTTCTTTAAGAGACTTGTCGTCTAACAGATTATTTGCTTCGAGTGCTGACCTTAAGACGACACAAAGTTTGTTGAAGCCATTAGATTTAATATCTATAATAGATTTACCGTGTGGGGAGGAACGCGTATTGATCATGCGGCCGAAAGATAATGGATGTAGTTTATCTTTGGCATTGACAGAATTGGGGGAGCGTTGGACAAAAACTTTACAGTGTCCTCTCTGAGACAAAGGATATCTGCGAGTGGCGTCTGGGCCATTATTTACAAAGGAGGATTGAGTGGGAGAGGGATTCTTGCTTTGATCATTACCTTTACCTGGTAGGGTAGAAGATGTTTCATCACAATCCATTTTTCCATCATCGTCATCGTCGATTTTAGAGCGTTTACTTGCGTCTTGTGTACCGGAAGTTTTGTAGAAAAGAAGAGCATTTGCCCCTGAAGAGGCCTCACTGTCTACTATAGGAGGGTTATTGATATCATTCCGTACAGAATTTTCGGATATTTCATCGGTGCTTGTGTCCGACGACATTCTTTTTCTAGATTTATTCACCTCAGATTGTTCGTCTTGCGCTCGCGCGCGCAGCGCGTCTATCTTGTCGGCCACGATGGCCGACAATGTATTATGGACGCGATATAGGAAAGATTTGTCACTCAACGGAAAAAATAAGAACGATAATAATGTTTTTACGACACTATTCGCGTCAGCAGCGCTGTGGCTCACAACTCGAACGAAAGAATTTCAACAATTGCCTTTGAGGCGCACGAAAACGAGGACTAGTCACGAACGCGGTCGACACTCGACTTCATTCCACACGCGATGCTCATCAGGCATGGTCAGTGGGGTTCTATGAATATCAGGCATGCGCAGTAGTGTTCTATGAATATCAAGCATGCGCGCAAATCACCCACACATGTATACTCACTGATTATGAATCCAAAGACACTTTTTAAAAATACAAAATGGCAAATCCAGGATAGCGAACGAAAATTAAAGATTTAGTAAGAGAATACGTAAAAATAACATTTCGTATAATGTACAATGACAATTTTTTAAAATGTCACTTCATAATTCTTGTCTTATTATACAATGATTTTAAATAAAATAATTTATATTTTTATAAATATTAATAATTTTTAACATTTTCTAACCACTATAAGGTTTTAATTTTGTAAATGTTCAAACTCTGGTTTGGAAAGAAAAATTTATATTATTATACAACTACATTGTCTAGACTTGCAAAAACCCAAAGTCTAGACAAATTTGTCGTAACAATATTGTTACAATATTGGTGACGGTGACGTGCGTAAGAATAATGCAGTAAAAATTTCAAAAAAACATTTCTCAAAAAAATTAATAAAACAGCATTTTTATATAGTTTACGAGATAAAAATTCCTGAAAAAAAGTGTTGAAATTATTTGATTGGGGAGCGTACACAAAGGATGTCACGCAATTTTTCGGGATTTTATACCCCCCCTCCCCCTGTCACGCAATTTCACATGTAAAAATACATTGTGTCACGTTTAGTAGAGACCCTCCACCTTCCCCCAAAAAACGTGACATCATTTATAAACGCTCCCTTGCAAATATCTTGCAAAATATTAAAAATTTTGTAAAACTTTTTGGTTTCCGATGTTGATGTCCCATCATTACAGAAAATCCTATTAGTAAGAAAAGAATAGACGTATCTTCATCCTTTTCTTACTAATTATCCAGAGAATCAGGCTAACATTCAAAACCTAACCTTCTAAGTTTAACCCACCATTTTTCTCCGTGTACAAATAAATATTTAGTTATTTCAAAAAAATTATTTTATTGATGCAATTATATATTTATTTTAATTAAAAACTATGCATTATTGAATCAAGTAATTTTCATAATTGATTTAAAGCAATATTTATTAGATCAAATTATTCCATTTAATTGACTTAAGTAATTTGTATTTGGTACAAATAACTATTTATTTGATACCATAAATTAAAATATTTATGTCCAGTAAATATTTACTTAGTTTTTTTTTATATTGTTTATACTCCTGCCCTATTGGCCTTGCGCACTTCGACAAGAGTCCCCGAGAAATACTTTTTGAATTAAGAATAACCATTCTACTTAGAAATTTTCTATATATTAACCTAATTTGCGTCTACAGCCGACTTTATTAGGAGTACTAGCATTACGCCTGGACCACCCGTCAATGGGTTTTCTCGCCAGAGAAGAGGGAAACTGTAGAAAACCTCTCCTGAGTACAACCGGTTTATCGACAGTCAAGTTCTAATGGTGTGTACCGGGCAATAATCGACGGTGCACATCATTATACCTCGACGTCAAACCTCCCGCTCAGATTGTCTCACGTGCCGGAAAAATACCAAGCCAAGTGGGCGCGAACCAAGGATACTTATACCCTTGGTCCTTAAACGACCACCAATGCGAGGCATCTATCCGACTGAGCCAATCAGTCGGTTAATATTTACTTAGTTCAAATAAATAAAAATAAATAAGTAAAAACAAATAAGTTTAAATACAACCGAACGAGCGTTAGTGAGTGAGGTATATGTCGCTAGTTATTAATTAATTTCGAAAAATAATTTTCAGAAAAGGCTGAAAAAATTAATTCGGAGAGATTGTTAACTTCCTATTGAAAATCCCCATATGGGAAACCACATGGGAAATTACATGGGATCCTATGTCAAAAACCATGTAAAACTTTACTTCCATGAAGGAAACCACGTGGTTTACCATGTGGTATCCCATGTCAAACCATATGGGAAATTGAGACAGGATTTTAGTTAGGAATAGACATGGGGAATTTGAACAGTTCATCTATGCATAAAACCATATCAAATCCCACATGTTTTCCACAGTCAAATCCTGAACCGAATCCCATGTGAAAAACAGTATCATTTATTTATAATTATTTTCCCAAGTCAATCCCCAAGTGAAAAACAGTATCATTTATTTATAATTATTTTCCCATGTCAAATAAATCAAATCAAATCCCATGTGAAAAACATTATCCGCCTTATTGAATATCCCTACATGGGAATCCACTTGGAATTTTACAAGGGATTTCACATAGGATTTTATATGGAAATTGACATAGGATTTCATGCAAGATTTCACCTAGGATTTAATATGAGATATCACATAGTATTTTATTAAAGATCCAATGAAGAAATTTTCAAAGGACTAAAAATTATTTAATAAAAAATTAAATAATAAATAGTTTTAGTGTTACAAGTCATCAAAAAAGTAAAAAACGATCATTTGAAACACGTCCTCTCTGCTACAGGTTCTCAGCTTTTATATACTTCCAGAATCGTCTCAACAGCGAAAGAAGTCACTTTCGCCACCTAGCGGTGAAAGTATAGGAGCGACAGTAATCTTTATCATTACTAAGGAAACCATGTGGAATACCACGTAGGATTCCATGTGGTTTCCTACGTGGGGATTTACATGGAAATCACATGGAATCCTACGTGGTATTCAACATGGTTTCCTTAGTAACGATAAAGATTACTGTCGCTCCTATACTTTCACCGCTAGGTGGCGAAAGTGACTTCTTTCGCTGTTGAGACGATTCTGGAAGTATATAAAAGCTGAGAACCTGTAGCAGAGAGGACGTGTTTCAAATGATCGTTTTTTACTTTTTTGATGACTTGTAACACTAAAACTATTTATTATTTAATTTTTTATTAAATAATTTTTAGTCCTTTGAAAATTTCTTCATTGGATCTTTAATAAAATACTATGTGATATCTCATATTAAATCCTAGGTGAAATCTTGCATGAAATCCTATGTCAATTTCCATATAAAATCCTATGTGAAATCCCTTGTAAAATTCCAAGTGGATTCCCATGTAGGGATATTCAATAAGGCGGATAATGTTTTTCACATGGGATTTGGTTTAGGATTTGACATGGGAAAATAATTATAAATAAATGATACTGTTTTTCACTTGGGGATTGACTTGGGAAAATAATTATAAATAAATGATACTGTTTTTCACATGGGATTCGGTTCAGGATTTGACTGTGGAAAACATGTGGGATTTGATATGGTTTTATGCATAGATGAACTGTTCAAATTCCCCATGTCTATTCCTAACTAAAATCCTGTCTCAATTTCCCATATGGTTTGACATGGGATACCACATGGTAAACCACGTGGTTTCCTTCATGGAAGTAGAGTTTTACATGGTTTTTGACATAGGATCCCATGTAATTTCCCATGTGGTTTCCCATATTGGGATTTTCAATAGGGCTTTTTCTTATACATATTAACGCTTAATATCCCTTTTTCGGTGAAAACTGAATGTTTAAACAACTATTTATAAAAATTATGCCAAATATGGAAAAGAGTATGGAAAGTTACCTCTCTCTATTATTTCCAAAAAATTCCAACCCAAAATATTAATTTTTTTTAAAATGAATTGTATTCTACGAAACCACAATTTTTTCCCGGATGGTCTTCAAGAGGGCAAAAAGTAAAAAGTTTTGCGCGTTGGTGATAAAAGAAAAGAACAATCACTTGGTGATAATAAGGCTTAACAAAATTTGTCAGTTTTAATAAAAAGTAGTAATCCAAAATTGATAATAAGGATAAGGTACTTCTTGGTATGATAATAAAAATTCTATTGTGCAATTTCATCGAGAAGATTTAGTAGATCTAATTAAAATAAATTGAATTAATATTATTTAAGACTCAAGGCTAACTTTTATTTTTCTTGAGAGAATATTGCAAATATAGATATATAGACTGTGTGGGGGAATAGATAAGCTGCTTTCTTGTTCATTACAGTTAGCGCGCGGTAGGAAAATCGATAGAACTCTTATCGATTCTTATATGTATGCGTAACACAGATGCTATTTTATCACTGAACATTATTCTTTCAGGATGTTACGGAAGAGAGAACGTTACTTCAGTTTCACTACACGGAATGGCACTCACATACGTGCCCTTTTGGAAATGCAGTTCTAGAATTTCGTCGTCGTGTTAGAGCCGTTGTTGGGTCTACAATAAAAAATGAAACCGGTCCTATGATTGTTCACTGCAAGTACGTTTTACACAAAGAATAATAATGTGCCCTTTGCTTTTGGTCTAAAAATATAATTTAAAATTATTCTGCAGGAGTGGAATTGTTTAAATCATGATTCATTTAAGTTTTCATTTGAATCACATAGTACTAGAGCAACGCTTGGCAATGTTGGATTTATACTTTAGTTTTAATTTCTTTAGATGTGATATTCCTTTAAAATTTCGAGCTTTTACTACACCTAACTTTCAAGAAGCAACGTAGCCAAGTGTTGTGCTGAATGACTTCTGATTGTCAAAATGCTGTGTCTTTTTAAACAAAATAATTAATTTTGAGTCTCCTAGATAAGGTCTGATTATTTTGTTGCCCACATAGCACAGTTTTTTCCGGGAAGTTTCCAGGAAGTTTTCCACGTTAGGTTCGGAAATTTGACGTGTTAAGTTCCTGGAAACTTCCATGAAACTTGATATGTCTCAAGATTTAAAGTTTCGACTGTTAACTTCCAGGAAATTATCAATGGAATTTTCCTGGAAAAAGGACTGGAAATTTCCTAAAAAATTTAAGGAAGTTCTTTTGGAAGTTTCTCTAAAATTATTTCCGTTAATTTCACAATTGTTTAGTAAATGTTTTTAGAAAATTTCCCCTAAAATAGAAACGAAAGTTTCTTGTATAATTTATTTGTTAATTTTACATTAATTATTATTTAAAATAATAATAAATATTTAATACTTATACAAAGTGGGGTTTTTTCATAAAAATAAAATTAAAAAAATTATTTAATTAACTTATTTATACTTTTCCCGCAGTTGTTTCTACTATTTTTGTTTTTGGAAACCTTATATTAAAGAAGACAAACTTAAAAATAAATTGCGATGATTACTTTTATCTAAAAGAATTCTTTAAGTTATATAATCCCGTGTAGAAAAATTGTTGGGTTCTAGTGTGGTGCCAGAAAGACAGTCTATTCTCTAACTGGGCGCTGAAAAGACTGTCTGACCATGGGCTAATCAGACTAGTGACGATCGAACCACGCGTTGGTCCAGACTGGACGTGCTAATCAGGGCTAATGAGCAGTGCTAATATTTAAAATTTTAGGTTCGATTTCAATATTTCAGTTTTTTAATTTTAAATAATTTCCCCAAATTTACTCGGTTCTCACGTTTATTCAATGTAATGTGAAAATATGAATTATTAATAATAATAAATATTATTGTTATTCATATATATGTGTGTATATGTATTTAATGACAATAACTTATTATAATAATAATTATATTATTTTCAAATAAATAATATACTGCACTAGCAGTAAATATCATTTAAAATAGTAATATTGAAAAATAATTTTAATAAAAAAAACAATTTGTGTTAATTGGTACATTTTTTAAATTCATTCTTTAACAGGCATTTAACATTATTTACAAACATGTTTACAATTTTAATTTGTAACACTTATACAGATTAAATATAGTAATTTTATTATTTTATATAATACTTACAATGAAAAATATCCGCTCGCATGTGGGATCGAACTCACGCCCCCCACCCTTGACGACCCGACTCGAAGCATTTAAACCGCACGGCCACTGAAGTCTGAGTGTGAACTCTCCTAACTAACTATATCAATGCCTGTGTCATATATTCTGTTGCTTATAAGGACGAAGTGAAAACTATGACTAAAATTATTACACATAATAATCCCGAATTATTTTAATTATTATACATAAATATTTAAATAAATAATTCTTACTACAATTATAATCATTAAACAATTCTGAAATTAACTAAGAAATTTTGAATAATAAAAAAATTCTGAGAATTTTATTATTTATAAAAATAATTGAATTATTGAGAAGAAACTTATAAAAAGTTTGTAAATACTTATTGAATTTTTGTGAAAGGTTTTTTATTTATGAAAGTAATTAAATTTTTGCTTACATTTTATTTTGCCAAGAATCTAGTTAAAAATTTGGAAAATAATTGAATTTCAGAGAACGATTTTATTATTTATAAAGATAATTGAAATTTTGATGAGAATTTAAAAAAATTTTTGAACATAATTGAATTTCTGTGTAGAATTTTGTTACTTTTGAAAATAATTAAATTCCTACAATAATCTGTAACTTCTTCAACACTCAATTGTTTATAGTGTTTTTAACTAAAATTCTTCTACAGATAAATTATTTTTAATAATTAATCAAATACAATATGTTAAAAAATTTATCTAATTTCAGGAGAATTTGAAGTATTAGGCATTTTTAAAAAATCTAAGATCTTTAGAATTTTTAATTAAACTCATTGAAAATTTTATTTATAATAATTCATATAAACCTACAATATTTATTTTTTAACGATTCTTTAGATTGACTAAATTATTCCATTTAATTTTGAAGTGACAATCTATGTATAAATTCAAAGAAGACCGACAAATCGGGCACTAAAGTCTTGATTGTACTTTGATTTGTACTTTAAAAATTATGAATTCTAGTGATGCCAATGAAGTCCCACATAGCATACAGTTAGAAAGTCTAAATTAGACCGTCCAGAAAAATCCCATATAGCATACAGTTAGACAGTCTAAATTAGACCGCCCAGAAAAATCCCACATCCCAATGGGAAATTTACAACTGGCGTAGTACTGCGCCAGCACTGGCAGCACTGGCGGCAAGGCTGAGAGCCAGCACTGGCATGGCACTGGGATGATAACGCCGTCTGGCGCTGCCGAAGTACTGTCTGTCAGTGCTGCCAGACAGCGCTGGCGCAGCACTGGACCAGTGCTGGCTGAGAATATTGCCGCAATAAATGCCGTATTGTTGTTAATTAGTCGTAAATTAATAATTATAAATAATTTAACAACAAAATGGTAAATAATATTAATAAATAGTTATTATTCATAAAATATTTCTCTTCTTAAAGAAATTGTATTAAAGATGGAGACTAACAATGGATATAGTAAATAAAGTAGAAAAAAATTGTTTATAACATTTAAAAATTAAATAATAAACAATTACAGTAAGTGTGCATTAGATTTTCATATTTTAGTACCTAACGATTGGAATCTTGAAATATCGCAAACCTATGAAAATAAACAAAATTGCTGACGAGGGAAATCGAACCTACGACCTACGGACTAACAAACTAACGCTCTAACCACTATGCTAACGACACATGTGTACAGTAAAGTATTAATATCTCAGTATCATTCAGACATACAATTATTGAGTCAAAGATGAGAAAAAAATAGGGATACGTTAGAAATAATAAATTGAAATAAAATAAATTAAACTAAATTTTTAATAATCCCGTGTGGAAAAAGCCACGTTCGAGCCCCACAGCTCCAGGGCCCCCGTCGGGGGCCCTCGTGGAATATCCATGAGGAGAAATCCACGAGGGCACCAGCAGGGGCCCCGTTCTTTGCCCTTACGGTTGCCCTGCTCAAAAATTTATCTAAGTTTTAAAAAAAAATTTTTTTGTTGAAAAAGTTTAGTTCAGAATGCATTAAATTACGTTTCAAAGCACCTGAAATAAACATTAAGTGACATTTTTCCAGAAATCCTATCACAAAGTTATGGAAATTTACGAGGGCACCAGCAGGGCCCCTGCTCTTAGCCATTATGAATGCCCTGCTCAACAATTTTTCTAAGTCCAAACGAAAAAATTTTTTTACAACAAAAAATTATTGTTTACCATCATTTTAAACAATGAAAAACACGTTTTTAACAAATATTTAATGTTACTTTTTTTGAAAATATTGAACTTACCTAAGGGCAAATCCATGAGGGCCCACGCGAGGGCCCTCATGGATTGCCCACATCATTAACTAGAAAAAATTTCTAAGTCCAAAAAAAAAAATTTTTTTTTCATCAACAAATTAATGTTTATAATGATTTTAAACAATGAAAAACACGTTTTTCACAAATATTTAATGTTACTTTTTTTGAAAATATTGAATTTACCTAAGGGCAAATCCATGAGGGCCCACGCGAGGGCCCTCATGGATTGCCCACATCATTAACTAGAAAAAATTTCTAAGTCCAAAAAAAAATTTTTTTTTGCATAAAAAAATTAATGTTTATAATGATTTTAAACTATGAAAAACGCGTTTTTAACACAAATGTTTTGACATTTTTTTTTTTTGAAATTATAAAAATATTAATTTATGAATATTTATGGTCTATTATTATATTATTGATATTGTTATTATTATTATTAAACTATTTAATTATTTGTCATGGTGTATTAGTGTTGATAAATAATTTATTTAATCATCAAAAGCAAGTCAGCAAGTCACCTACATTAAAGCAATAATTTTCAAGTAGGTCCCGTAGCATAGTGGAAAGAGTGTTGTCTGGTAGTCAGTAGGTCGTAGGCTCAATTCCCACGTGCGTCAGATTTTTTTTTTTTTTTTTTTTGGTCACGATTTAATTAAAAAAAGTAAAAATTGTTAAATAAGAATGTTATTTATCAATAATTGGACTAATTTGTTATTATTAAATAATTAATTTATTAATTTAATTGAAAATAAAGTCGAGGGCGTTTTATGAAATCCACGAGGGCACCGCGTGGAAAATCCATATGGAATCCATGAGGATTTTCCTCGAGGGCACCCATGAGGGAAAGCATGTCACGCCTTCGAGGGCTCCGCGTGGATTGCCCCTGCGGGTTCCACATGGCAAGAGGGCAATCCACGAGGGCCCCGCCGGGGGCCCTCACCATTTTTCTGCACGGGATTAAATTAAATTACTTTACTTATTGCATTTAACATTTTACGTAATTCTTAAATTACGTGGTAATTTTTTAATAATTTTTTATTCATAGTAAGAAGTATAATAGTATTTTAATAGGAACCAAATTATTATTGAGATTAAAGTTTAAATTTTGTTTATAATTTTAATTTGTTTAAATAATTTATTATTTACAAAATTAGACAATTGTGTTAAATTGTTATTATTAAATTTAATAAGAATAAAAAATGAACAACTGAAAAGCAAAATATTAATTTTTTTCAATAAATTTATATTTATAAACATTTATAAACTTTTTTTATAATTTTTTTCAAGTTTATGTCAAAAAAGCAATGTTGGCAAAGAGCGTTGTGAACAATTTTTCTATACTCAGCCAGCACTTGCCGCCGAGCCTTGTCCAAGCTTTGGCGAAACAAAAATTCTGTACTGCGCCAGCACTAATTGTCGAGGCTCGGCTAGAATACGCCGAACAATCGTCTGAGTACTAAGCCAGTGGTGAACATCGGCACTACACTGGCATTTCCCATTGGGATAGCATACAGTTAGAAAGTCTAAATTAGACCGTCCAGAAAAATCCCATATAGCACACAGTTAGACCGTCCAGATTAGACCGTCCAGATGCGTCTAGTTGGGGCAATCTCTGGACTCCAGACTGCCCCGAAATTTTTCTACACGGGATGTAATAAAAAAAAGTAAAACCACATATTTTTTAAGTTATAAATTTAATGTCATTTGCATTTATAAGGTTTATAAAATATGCGTAACTTAATACGAATAAAAGTTTAGATACTTTTGAATATAAACGCTCCACGAGAAAAGGGACCTTATGACAAGAGTAAATAAGGTCCCTTTTCTCGTGGAGCGTCACATATATAAATAAAGAATAAGGATTATATTTAACATTATATACAATGAATTAAAAAATTTTTTAAATAAATATTTTGAAATTATTTGTGAATAAAGGCTCTCTGTCAGCTCTGCTGCGAGAGTAAGAGAGAAAAACCATTTATAATTTGAATTTTCTGACTCTCTTGCTCTTATATATGTGTTACCATGACAACCTGCAGTCAGTAGAGCTGTGCAAGTACACGGAAAGAAAAAGTCTAAAGAATATTTTAATGTTTGTATCAAAAAGTTGGACAAGAGTCGCTTTTTAAAAATGTTTCAATACTGTATCTCAAATTATATTCATAACAATTACAATGAAGTTTAAAGAAAATAAAGACAAATATGAATAAAATTTGGATCACTGTGAAATAAATTATAATACTGTCTTAAAATACAAAGCCTTTCTATGAAATAATATTTAATCCTTATGTTCATTAAAAGATTCTTCATACAGTATAGTAAATATGTTGAATCAATATAAAGTAAATTACTATACTGTATATAAATGTATAACCTGCCAATAAAATGTATAATAACTTCTGTCATACAGAAAACTTATTTTAAAAAAATTTATATAGTTTACCTTTTAGTTTTTAAACTTTTTTAAAGCACCACGTATCTTGATATTGCACCCAGAATTCATACACTATATAAACTCTAAACATTTATTTATACTTAATGATAGCCTACCTAACAGAAAATCTACTAACGACTGGAATCGAACGCACAACCCTAATATTAATAGAACGCAACCCTAACCAACCAACCATTTATAATCTATAATTTTTTTAATACATTTCAAACGTTTTATCATACGCAACATAAAGTTTCTTAGACATCTTGAAATAATTTTCAGGAAATCAAATAAATATCGCTGTGTCTATTTCGCCCGCAAACGGGCGAAATAAGAGAGATGAATTATTTCGCCCGTTATATAGTTATTCCTATAATACCATTGAAAAATTTTTAATTTTTAAGGTGAATGACAGAAATGAAAAGAAGTGTGTTCAAGTCAGGTTAGTAACCTTTCACACCTGCAAATTATTTCTAAATTTTTCTTTCAAAAATAGTATCATAAAACTTATTTTCCAAATCTGAATTAATATACTTTTGAATTGATTTGAACAAAAATAATAAGAATTTTCTAAAAATTAATGTTTTTAGTCTACATAGATAGGTAGAAAAAATATTAAAATACATAATCTAGTTTCTTTTATAAAATATTATGTAGAAAATTACTAATGAGCACCAAAAATATTGATAAATAAAGAAACTTTGTGAATTATTATAAAAATTCACAACTTTTTAAGTTTTTAATTCAATCTTCACAAAAATATACAAGTGACAAGCTAACCTTTTTCCCATTAAAATTAATTAAAAAACCAAAAACGGGCGAAGCAATGTGTCATTGCTACTTTGCCCGTTTTACATATTTTTACTTATTTTTCATGATGGGCGAAATAATTTACTATTTTTATTTCGCCCGTTTGCCCCTACTTACTAATTTTTCATGACGGGCGAAATAATTCATTTCTCTTATTTCGCCAGTTGTCCCCCACCTACGTATTTTTAGTGACGGGCGAAATAATTCATCACTCTTATTTCGCCCGTTTGCGGGCGAAATAGACACAGCGAATAAATATTATAAATTGTCCATCTTGTCCAACTTTTTTATAATATATTAAACTATTCTTTAGACATTTTCTTTCCGTGTAATATATTAAAATATTCTTTAGACTTTTTCTTTCCGTGTACCTTTAATATATAGCATTTGTGGCATATTCTTGTTTACAAAATTTACAGAAGAATTTAATTGTTTTTGTATTCATTGCTTTTAAAATATTTCCATTTTACACTCTTTGGTTTTGTCATTTTTTAAATCTTTAAATATATAGCCACTTTAATAAACAAAATAACAACTACTAAATAAAAACACAACGTCGGACAATCGAATTTACCACAGTGTAATGACAAAAGTGAGGTTATGTCACATTCTCTTAAATTCTCAGAGAATTTAATTGTCGGTTATATTGTTTCTACTATTTTTGTTTTTGGAAACCTTATATTAAAGAAGACAAACTTGAAAATAAATTCGGGGGAACGGGGGACCGAACGCGGGTTTCGACGGACGCAACGCAACTACCTAACCAACTACGCTAAACTAACATGTGTTTAGAAGAAAAAAAAATCTTTCTCTTAAGGTACAAGTAATCTTAATGGTTGGTAAATATGAATGGCGGGATAATTTAAAAATTTTATTCTCACAATTCAAATATTTCTTATATATAATTGTTAGAATTTCATTTTTATGGAGATTAATAATTTTAAATAGTGCTTATTACTGATTATTTTATACATATGAGAATAATTAAACAAGTAATACAAGCAGTTTTAACACGTGAAATTAAGATATATTAAATACAAGTTTTTCTTTACCAGCATTATGTTACGTCAAAACGAGAAACCTTTTTAAATATACCTAACGTTCCTCGTTTTAAATTGGTTTCATAAATGAATCCAATTTGGGATGAGGATAAGTCAATGAGCCTACTAAATGTGAGAGAATAATTTATTTAAAAACCAACAAGAAAGAAAAGAGATTGACAAAATTACAATGAGTACAAAATTATGAATCTTACTTAAAGAATAACGATGTATAGATGTGTGATGATAATCAGGTAATCCAATCTTGAATGGTGTTGGGGAGTAGACGTAAAGGAGCCGTCGACTGTTGTCCTTAGTGGTTCAGTTTAATTGCTGTTGTTTACACTAATGAGATAGTGTATTGTATTCCGAAAAATATCTGCTGGTTCCAGACGGTTGTCGCCTCTTGAGCAAATTTCGATGTAACGAAATTTGGAATGTGGTATTTCAATATTGACTTGTAGAAACTCGAATTTATTTCCAAGTTTATATTTTCTTTGGAAATTGTTGAAAATTGTATTTTGGAAATTGATATAAAATACAATGTTGAATTAAATTGATTTCAATTTTAACACTTGGGGAAATAGTTCACTTTTAACGATGTACGTTAAATTAATACTTGGGGATAATGTTCACTTGCAATACTGGGATAGTGTTAACTTGAAACACTGGGACTGTTCACTTGTAGACGACTGAATGTAGACTGTTGATTTCCAAAAAATTACTCTCTGTTCTAATCAGAAATGATACCCCTTTTTATACCAAATCTTCCTCATTGATTTGATGCTAGTTGGGTCATTAAGTCTGTTGCGCGTTCCAGAAACATTGTTGTTGGCAAGCGGGGTAGGCCTTCCACTCGATACTTCCGTACCTTGCTGTTTCCTGTCTCCCCCGTTGAAGGTCATCCAAAATTGTTTACCCGATTAAATATTATCTTTCTTCTTCCGTATAGCAGATTATCTAATTGATGCACGATCGTTATTCTTTTTACATGGTTCAAAATATTACTCTTCTTCCTTTTAATTTGTTATAATTTATAAATCAGATATATAATAATAATTACCATATTTATGGAATATACTGAATATAATGCAATAATATAAGAGAGTACAACAAATATAATATATTCAAAGGAATTAAACATGTAAATATTATAGGTTAAAGTAAGTATATGTGAAGAAGTTACGGACGTAACACCTACCCCCTTAGATTGAGCATGGGAGAGAAACGAAACATGCTCAAACTATTCGAACAATTATATTTTGGAGGAGATGTTATTATTATTCATTCATTCTATGCATTCTTGTATTCTTAAAGAAAATTTCATCCAAGCTTGTATTATTTCACTCAATTTTTATCTCAATTACAATAATTATCTTTATTTATATTTTTAAAATCAATAATGCATTCATTCCATCCATTCTTTGTATTTTTAGAAAAAACAAAAAAAAACTTTCGCTTAACATTTAAATTTATCTTTTTTTTTTACTCAATTTCATATGAATTACAATAATTATTTTGATAATAATCTATATTCTTAAAATCAATAATGCATTTATTCTATCCATTCTTTGTATTCTTAAGGACACACAAAAAAAAGTTTATACGAATTACAGTTTGTCGTATTTATTTATTTTTTTATTTTTTTATTTTTTTTTTATTTTTTTTTTTTTTTTTTAGCGGAGTACAAAAAAAAAATTTTTTGTTTGCGAAAACGAAATTTAAATTGTTAAAATCATGCAATTTTACAAAATTGGCCATAACTTCCTTAATAATCGTTCGATTTTAATTTTTCTTTGTGTTTTTAGCTGTATTTTTTCATGCCGATTCCAAAACTGTATTCAGATTTTCTCTAGCTCTTATAGTTCAGGCAGAATCCACAAATAATTTTTTATTGCAACTTGCATGTCTTCTAAGTAGGCCTGCATATTTTCTAAGCAGGCTTACTTAGATTTTAGCATCTCTTGTTTGTTTTTTGATTTTCGTTATCACTTTAAGGTACAACCCACAGGAATATCTCAATTTTCAATTGGTTTCTTAAGTTTGAAAAGGAAAATGGTAGGGATATTAGGTAGGATGTTGTTGTTTTTTCTGTGTCTAAATTTTAGTTTCGTACGGTCTGTTTCCTGTAATTGATCTTTTCTTATTTTAAAAAAAATGTCCGATATTAATCGTGTCCTTGATTTAGAAACATTTTTACATGAAGAATTACAACATTTCGATGATTTTGAGAATTTTAATGAAATTATTGACCTGGATAATAAAAATGAGTGTAGTTTCGGTGATAATATGGAATTAGATAAAGAGTGTTCCATGAAAGGTGAAATTTTTGATCTGGACAATAAAAATGAGTGCAATTTTGGTGATGATATGGAATTAGATGAAGAATGTTCCAAAAAAAGTGTTATATTTTCTACAAGTAATAAAAGAAAATTGTGTGAACATTCTGATGTGCCGAACAGAAAATGTTTTCGACAAGAGGATAATGTGATACCTACGACAAGTTCTACACTGACTTTAGTAGAGAGTGTTAATGTGTTTAACGAGGACCATTCCTGGAAAGAGGACGAAAAAATAAATTTGGTACCTACTAAAAAACAGGTGGAAGAGAAAAGAGATACTAAACTACTCTTAAGACTGGGATCCGAGAACTTTGAGTTATTTAATTCAAGGAATTCTATAAATTCCTTATCAGTTTTCGAAAAGTTGACTGCATCGTTAAAGAAATACGATATTTGGAGACCAAGAGAGGGATTTTTTCCTGATTTCATAGTTTCATATAACATGATGAGATTCACTGGAAAGGCTTGGTGGTCTGATTTACCGTGTGAGAATTTAATAAGATTTGTTCTTGTCCGGCAATTAAATTCAGTTGGACCTAATGGCGTATTTTTCTTGGAAGGGAAATATTTCATTTTTGAATTTTTCAAACTTAAAATTGTAAGTATAAAAAAAATTTATTTAGTAAAAAAAAAATATTTATATTTTTTTATATTATTAAGAATTATTATATATTTTTTTTTATTTCCAGGTTCATGGAGAACAGATATCATGGGTTGGAAATAAGAGAATACTGTTAGACATTCCTACAGTTACTTATAAAGGCAATAATATAATTTTACCTTTTGAATTTGCTTCAAAGAGGGAAACTATTCTCAGGGACCACAAATTATTATTTGATAAGTTTTTTCATACTGGGGAAATCTTTTGTCTTTATCATCGGACAGTAAAGTTTGTGGATAATTCACTGGTTCGAGTACGTGTAATTTTTATACATATTTTTATGCTTTTGATTGTCTATTTTCATTTTTATTTATTTATTATATATTTTTTATTTTTATTTTTTTTTTTTTTTTTTTTACAGGTTTGTGGATATGACCAATGGTTTGATGATAACTTTAAACAATTGGTATATAGAGAGAAACGATTAAACATCAGAGTCTACAGTCTACGTTTCGATATTCCTTTTGAGTGGAAGATTAATTTATTCGGTACTAAAGAGGAAGGAATTTCTAGTATAAAAAGGCATGTGTTGGAATCGAGGGACCCTTTAGGAACTCCAATCCTTGTTGGTGGCGTGAAATGGATGCTACAGGGAACTAAGGTGAATCGTGTAAGTGTGCTTTTTTTTTGTATTTCATTATATATTTTCTATTTCTGATAGAAAAATTTTCTTCTTTTTGTTTCAGTATTTCGGACCTTGACGGATAATAATAATTTTATATAATTATTATTTTTTAATAGAATTTGAATAATACTTCTTTTGTTGACTGATATTATTAATATTACTTTTACATAATTATTGTTTAATAAAAAAAAATTAATTTTGAGTCAAACTTGTTTTGTTTTTATACTCCTGTTTCCTTTATTTCTTTTTCTATTAATTCTGTGCAAACTTCGTTTTTTACATAAGAATTCAAGAAATTATTTCTTTTTAATTTTTGAGTTTTCTTCTTTGTCTTTAAATACAATATTACAATAACAATTAAGTTAATTATTATTATTATTATGAATATAAAAGATAAATAATTTTGAATTTCATATTTTTCTACATTAATGATTTTAGTAGGATTTTGAAAACTTAAACCATTTTGATCAAATATATTTAAAGTCTTTTTGTTAGAATTTACAATTAACATTTTATCTTGTATTAGAATTGGTGTTTTCAAAGGTAAGTTAGATATTTCTTCTATTTCTATCGGTAATATTTGATTTTTTATTTTTATTGAACAATCGGATGGTAATATTAGAATTCCATTATTTTTCAATAATTTAGTGAAAGACTTTTTGAAACATTGTATGTCAATTTGTTTTAATTTTTCTGTAGTATATATCCAAGAGTTATGTTTAAGTAATGGGGTCAAAAATGGGAATTCATTTGAACTAATAAATTCGCAGTTATAATATATTGAATTAATTAACACATTGGATTCACAAGTTGGTTTTAATTCAACATGGTTAATAAATGGTGTAAATTTTTCTTCAAGATTTGAGGTTAGAAAATACTTTTTATTATCTTCAGAAATACCGATGATTTGTGAGTTTATTTTTATAGAAATAAAAGAGTTGTTATAATATATTGGGTATGAATAGATTTTAAATAATTTGAAACTTTCTGATATTTGTTTTGGAAATGAGTATACAATAAATAAATTCTTATTTGAGTTGAAAAGTTCGATTTTTAGAAATTTTAAAAGAGTTTTAGTGTTTAAAGTGTAGTCTAGTATATTTCTTTTTATTGGGATGGATTGATGCCATTTGTTATTCATTGAAGCTACGAGAATTTCTTGTATGTTTTGCAATGTGTTAATGTAATTTTCAATTGAAAATAATTGTTCGTATATATCAATTGGATTGGGGGGATCTAAAATAAAAATTTGCTGCAAAAATGTATTTTTATCTGTTGTTTTCATTGTGATATTAGTAATTGTTTCTTTTTTTTCTATAAAGTTAAAAATGCCTGTTTTTTGTATCGGTTCTGTTGTTTCAATTATAATTTTCTTTGTTTCATTAATTATTGCTTCAAATTTTTTAATTTTATATTCAAATTGTTTTTTTAATGTAATACAAAATATGCAATTTTGATTAGTGTTTTCATATAATTTTTTAAAGTTCGCTAATTTGCTGAATAATAATTTGTGGTTAATGTAATAAATAACTTTTACTTCACCAATAGGGAATTGCATATTTTTTAGAGGTTCAAAATATAATCCTGGTGATTGCGTAAATGAGACATCTTGTGGTATGATTTGAAATGTACCTTTGTTAATTCCTATTAAAATGGCAAAGGTTAATAAGATCATTTTATTTTTAATCTCCATTTCTGAAACAGAATCAAGTATAATTATTTTTTATATTTTGTGATAAATGTTCTTTTTGCGATGTCCGCAAAAAGTACATTTTTTAAAACTTTTCTTTTCTTCATTTTCGTTGGATGTGGAAGTGGAAGGAAGATTTGTGTTTTCAAAGGAGTTTTTCTTTTCATTTATGACTGTCATTTTTTTAAAAGATTCAGCTATCGTGTGTTCAAGAGAATTACTATACTTTTCTATGTTATATAAGGTTGCTAAAGTTATTAAGGCTGATATTGCTTTTGCTGTTAAGGCGTCACTTGATATAGCGGTTTTTTTAATTTTTCCTACTGTGCAAATTACTAACCAATTTATTGTTCTTTCTGACACATTTGTTTTAAATATTGAAAATTTTGGGATACCCATATCTTTTTTATAGCAGTAATCATTTACCTTCTGAATAAGTTTTATTTTAAATGATATTGTTTCTTTTTTTAAAAATGCGTTTTCTCCATTGGCTAATTTTTCAATCAAACGATACGCTGCATTTTCTCTTGATAATTCTAGATTGTCACTTGTACTGCAAATTATAAAATTTTTGAATTTTATTTCCGTAACATACTGAGGTTGATTCATAGCGTCTGCTGGTGCTTGATAATTTGAATTTATTAGAAGGTTCTCTCTCGTGTTTTCTTCTAACAAGGTTTTTAATACATTTATAAAGGAAGGTGTCATTTTATAGTCTAAAGTTTGTTGAATTTTTATGGATGGAAGGTATTGGTGGATACAATTGGATTGCTTCTTCGTTGTTTATATTACCTTCTTTCTTCTGTAGTAGATTAATTTCTTCTGCGGGAGCTGAGGCTTCGTTTTCTTCTTTATTGTTTTGATTTGTTGTTGATGTAGTCTTAGGGTCCGTTCCTAAATGTAATAGTACATTAGTTACTGAGTCCCATATGGATCCTAAAAGGTGTAGAGACCACCCAAAAACACTATATAATGCATATCCATGTATAAAGGTGTCAGCGATAAATTTTATTGTTTTCATTACTATTATCACGCCTATAAATCCTGCGCTTACAGTTCCGAAACTAGTAAATGTTACCCAGATTTTTGCCCATGCTGATTCTGCTATTTTATTTATTGTATCTTCATCTAGTATGTTAGAAAATTTAAGGCCTGTGTTATGTATAGTTTGTCCCATTATTCCTCTTGCAAAGGTATTCAAAATTATGGGCTTCTCTGCTGGTAGCATAATATGATTTCTTAATTTTTCTAAGTCTGTATGTGAATATAACCCACTAGTAGCTAGGTAAGGAGGAACATTATATTTCCAAGTTTCACGTTTGTCTGGTTTCATTATCCCTGGTTGTACTACAGTTACTAATTTTGGTAACATTTGGAACCAAGAGTTCCCAATCATAAACATTGATGGTAAAAAAGTATTACATTCAACTGGTGTTCCTACTTTAGTTAAAATGTGAGTTATAGGTGTTAAAAAATACGTTATATTATCTTTTGTAACAGGTAATTGCATATAACATTCTTTTGTTTCTCTTAAATTAATTTCAACTGGTATACATTTTATCATGTGAATAACTTCGCCTGCTAAAACTGACATGTACCCTTCTTTTTTCATTAAATGGTATGCAAATAAATCGGGAGCTTGAGTTGCTAAGACTAAGGCGTTTCTTAATACTTCTTGTTCTAATAGGCATTTTTTTGTTAAAACGTCATAATATAGTTCATACATTTCTTTTCTTAAATGACGTTCAACGTAAATAAATTTCGTGTTTATATAGGAAAACATATCCATGTTTTGAACTAAGGGTTTTTTGTTACTTAAAGGAGATCCACCTGGTCTTGTTTCTAGGATAATTAATTTAGGATGTTCAGTTCTTATGTAGACATATCCACAAATCATTTCTCTGGATTTTTCAGCTAGTGCGAATGTTATATCGTGACTCACTAAAGAGTAGAGTATTTCTTTATCTTCCTTATTATTGTTTAATTCATATGTTTTATTTGCTATTCCTTCATAAATTACTTCGTATTTTTTGAGGTTACATACATCTTCCGGTATAGCGCTCCAAAATGTATTTCCATTTTCCCTATCTATACATTTTGATTCTGATAAACTACAAACTGTCCCCGACTGCAAATGGATTTTGTCTGTTTCTAAGTTTACTGTTGCGAAATATTCTTGTAAGGTTATCTCGTATGATGCTTGCACTATTACGTTTTCCCATGAGTTGTAGACGTCACTGTAAGATGCTCCATCGCAATCTCCATCTATATTTGTTGATCCTGCTAAAGTTACACTACGGTAATTAGTGGAATTCACTTTTAACTCTATTAATTGTGAACTCGTAGTAGGCGAAAAAATTCCTGTTACATGAATTGTATTGCATATATCATAAGATACTTCGTGGATGTATATTCCTTGTCCGTTCCTAACAGCTGACGTGTGTGAAAATGCCCCGCAATGCTCAACATGGCGGCTGACTTTAATTTTACATTGTATAACCTTAGTTTTTGTAGTACCGCTTAGTTGTATTAATTGTATATAGCTATGTTCAGTTTTTACTGGTTTTTTCTCAATTTCGCAATCTCCTACCTGTTTTAAGGATAGTGTTGTTATGTTTGGTTCTGTTGAGCCACAGTCAAATCCTATGAATGCATTGGTCAGACTTATTATGATAAATAATAAGCATAGTTGTAGTATTTTCCTTATTTCATTTTCCATATCTGGAAATAGATTATACTTATTTTTAGTATAATGTTTTTCTTATTCATTTTGCCTAATGTGGGAAAGTTTAAGTCTGTTTGTATGTACTATTTTTTGTTTATTTTTAACTTGTATTTTAACGTTTCCTTTGTTTAAAATTTCTAGTATTTTGTGTGGACCTGTGTATTGATTAGCAAATTTATGAATTTTTCCTCCATGTAATAGAAATACTTCATCTCCCAGTTTAAGATTTTGTGGATTACAATTCTTGTCATAATAGATTTTTGACTTTTCTTTTGCTAAAATTAAATTTTCTCTAGCGATGTTTCTCATTTCATGAAGTCTTGTTATTAAGTTTGTTAAATATTGATCATATGTTTCTAATTTTTCGTGTTCAAGTGGCGGATCGCTTGATGGTAATCGTGCTAATTTTCCAAAAATTAACTCGTACGGAGTACACTTTGTACCTTCATGAATGCTTGTATTATATGAAAACATAGCTAGTTCTAACCAATCGTCCCATTCTTCATTTTTATTTATAAATTGTTTTAAATATTCTCCTAAAACATGGTGAGATCGTTCGATTGATCCGTTAGACTGAGGGTGAAAAGCAGTTGTTTTAAATTGACGAATTCTAAATCTTTTTGCTAATCTTTTCATTAAGTTGCTTAAAAAATCTGTTCCTTGATCTGTTAACACTCCTTTAGGTGATCCAAAAATACAAATAAATTTTTTAATAAATGCGTCAGCTATTGTACTTGCTTGATGATTTGGAAGTGCAATTGCTAATGAATATTTTGTTAAATTATCTTGTATTGTTAATATATATTCACTTCCGTTTTTAGTTTTTGGTAATGGACCAACAATGTCCATTGCAATTTTTTCAAATGCTGTACCTGGCGTGTCTGTAATAATCATTGGATCTTTTGTTTTGACTCTAACTAATTTTTTTAATTGACATTGAAGACAGCTTTGAATATATTTTTGAATATTATTTTTCATGTTTTCCCAATAATAATTTTGACGTATTCGACCATAAGTTTTAGTTACACCTTTATGTCCTCCAACTGTGCTTGAATGAGCTTCTTCGATTAACCGTATATATTCTTCTTTAGTAGGATATTTTGTATATCCATGACATATAACAACTTTTACAAATGAATTTTCAAAAATTAATTTTATCATTGATAGGATTTCGTCCCAAGTTATATTGTTTATTTGGGCTGTTTTTGCAATACTGATACTTTTTAATTTTAATTCTTCGCATAAGTTTTTCATTGAAATAATTGTATATTTAATTATTTTTATTGTATCAGATAAATTTTCTTTTATTTCATTTTCTATAGGGAGAGCGATATGGTAATATATACCTCTTTTTATTTTTTCTGCTATACCTAATTGAAGTTTACCAAAATTTGGCAATTTTTCACGTTTTGCTAATGATCTGGATCCATTATCTCGAGGATCTCCTTTGACTGAAAGAAAATAAGTTAGATTGTCTCTTCGCATTGGTAATTGGTCTCTACAGTCGATAATATATTTTTCTTGATTATTATTTAAATTTTCACAATTTTCATTTTCCACTAAGTTATCTTCTTCATCAGATGATTCTTCAGAATTCGAATTTACGTAGCCTTGGTCAATTTCTTCGTGTTTCTTCAATTTTGATTTTTCATTAATATACTCAGGATCTGACTCAATTTCGTCAGGAATAACTTCATTATAAAATTTTTCTTTTCTCTTATTATTTGTATTGCATACCTTTTTCGGTCTTCCCCTTCTCTTCTTGGAAAAGGAGGTATTCAAACGTGTGCTATGTTTCTTCGGTCTACCTCGTTTCTTTGTTTTGTGTGCTTTTATTTCTTTATTTTCAATTTCTTCGATTTCTTCATTTTTCTTTTCTTGTATATTCTTTTCTTGATTATCATTTTCTTGTATTTTCCTTTGATTTCTTGTTATGACATTACAAGTTTCTTTACTTGTACAATAATTTCTTTCAATAGATGGGAGATTTTTCCTTATCTCCGAATTCATGTAGGATTCATTGTCCTTTAATATTTTTTCAATAGATGGGAGACTTTTTCTTATCTCCAAATTCGTGTAGCATTCATTAATTATTTTTTCAATATGTGGGAGACTTTTTCTTATCTCCAAATTCAAATAGGATTCATTGTCCTTAAATATTCTTTCAATAGATTGGAGACTTTTCCTTATCTCCAAATTCATGTAGGATTCATTGTCCTCAAATAATTTTTTAATAGATCGAAGAATTCTTAATATTTCTGAGTTTTCATAGGATTCATTGTCCTTAAATATTTTTTCCATATCATGGAGATTTCTTATTATCTCCGAATTCAAGTAGTATTTAGTTTCATTTGCTACACAATGTATATATTTTTCAATTTTTTCTTGCACACATATCATTATATTTTCTTGTATTTCCTGAGTTTCTTCCATTTTTTCTTCTTTTATTCCTTGTACTTTTTCTTCAATAATATCTTCAACTGGATTTCTGGATAAGGCATCAGCATTGACATTTGTTTTGCCTGCTTTGTAGACCACATTAAAATCGTATTCTGCTAGTTTCAGCTTCCATCTTGTTACTCTGGAGCAGGGATCTTTAGAATTTTGAAACCAAACCAATGGTTTGTGATCCGTTACTAATGTAAATTTTCTACCATAAAGGTATGGTCGAAAATGTTGCACGCTATATATGATGGCCAAGGCTTCCTTCTCATACGTGTCGTATTTTCTTTCGCATTCATTTAAAGTTCTTGACGTGTAGGCGACTGGTTGGTCTTTTCCAATCACTCCTTGCGATAAAATCCCTCCTATTGCGAAACCTGAAGCGTCTGTTGTCAGTATAAAAGGTTGTGAAAAGTCGGGTCTTCTTAGTAGTGGTTCCTCACATAGTTTATTTTTTAACATATCAAAAGCTGTCTGTTGTTTATCAGTCCAAAGGAAAGGAATATCTTTTCTCAAAAGTTGGTTTAAAGGATTAGCGATCTTCGAAAATCCGTCTATAAATTTTCGATAGTAACCTGCTAATCCTAAAAATTGTTTTATATTTTTTACATTTTTTGGCTTTGGAAATTTCTTTACCGCTTCTACTTTTTTCGGGTCGGGTCTTACCCCGTTTTTATCTATTATGTGTCCCAAGTATCCTACCTCTAATCTCAAAAATTCACATTTGTCTGGCTGTAATTTTAAATTAGCAAAACGTAATCGTTCCATAAGTTTAGAGAATTTTTCTTCATGTTCCTCCAAGGTGTCTGCATAAATCACAATATCATCTAAGTAAACAAATAGTTCTGATCCTTGTAAACCCAATAATACCTGATCAATAAGCTTTTGGAATGTACTTGGCGAATTTTTCAGTCCGAAAGGCATTCTGTCGAATTCATAGTGTCCAAATGGCGTTGAAAATGCTGTTTTATAAGAATCTCTAGGATCCATTTTGATTTGGTGAAAACCTGACGCCAAGTCAAAAACTGAAAAATATTGAGCATTTCCGAGTTGATCCAGTAGGTCCGTAATATTAGGTAGTGGGTAAAATTGACCTACCGTGCGTTCATTAAGTTTTCTGAAATCTAAAACTAATCTCCATTTTTTATTTCCTTGTGAGTCATTTTTCTTTGGTACAATCCATATTGGTGTATTGTACGGTGAGTCCGAATCTTTAATGATTTTTTGCTTTAATAATTCGTTTACTTGTCGTGTCATTTCTTCTTTGTGAACAGGCGGAAATCGGTATTGTTTGGTTATAATTGGTGTATCATCTGTTGTTATGATTCTATGTTTTATGAGATCTGTTCCTTCTAAATATTCTCCAGGTATATGAAATCTGTCTGAATAATTTTTTACTAAGTTCATGATGTGTTCTAATTCTTCTTTGTTTAAGTGTTCAAGACGAAGTAATTTTTTAATTTCTTCAACTCTATCGTTGCCTGTAATGTTGAAAATATTTTCTGATTTAATATTTTTTGAAAATACATCAATTATTTGTTTAATTGATGTGTCTTCATTTTTAATATCATGTTTGTTTACTGGAGTTTCTTGTTCTATTTCATCAAAATCTTCTAAATTTATTTCAAAAATTGGAATGTCAATTGATTCATTCAGTGTGTTGATTGCCTTTAAATAAGCTATGCCTTCTATGTTTGAAACTACTGCATCACCTAAGTAAACACCATTTTTTACTTCTAATCTTGGAATAAAACCCTCCTTTTTATTTTTATTTAAGATCTTTACATGAATGTTACAGGTGGACCTTGGTGGTATTGTAAAATAATTTTTTGAATCAAAATTAAATTTTTGTTTATTGATTTCTAGATGTCCTTCTTCATAATTAATCTTTACTTTATTCTGGACAAAAAATTCTGTTCCTAAAATACCGTCATGTTCGATTGGAACTTCATTGGGTAATAAATTAAAAATTGTTGGAATTCCGAAAATATTAATTTCTACTTGTCCCAAAGTATAAACTGCGTGATCGTTAATTCCTGTTAATTTAAGACATTTATTTTCATCAACTTTTATATCAGGATTTAATGCGCGAATTTTTAATAAATTTGGTCCTGCTCCTGTGTCAATCATCATTGTTATTGGAACTTTCAACTCTTTAGTATCAATTCGAATGTATGGAATTGCATTAGTTTTTGCTAAATTAATGTTTCTGGATGCATAGTAATTTCTTCTTAATTCTTCCTCAGAGCACCCTACTGAAGAGGAATTTTGGAGTTTCCCTGATTTTGTGTTTGTGAATTTGTTTGTTGTTGTTTATTGTTATCATCCCACATCTTTTTCCTACAATTGGTGGAAATGTGTCCTAATTTTTTGCAATAATTACACGTTATACTTCTTGATTCTTGAGAGAAATTTCTTTGTTGACTTTGGAAAAAGTTTTGTTGTTGATTTTGCCTTTGATTTTGGTATGGGGTTCGGAATTGATTTTGTGGTATGTTTCTAAACTGATTTTGTGATGTGTTTCTAAATTGATTTTGAAACTGATTTTGTTGAGGTTTTTTGTAAAAGTTTTGATTTTGAAATCTATTAAACGTTGGATTTTGATTGTTGAATCGATTTTGATTCTGGTTTGAAAAATTTTGTCGTGATCCTGGATAAAAGGAGTTTTCTCGTCTTGGTCCTATCAATTTATTAAGTTGAAAACAGTTTACTGCAAAATGACCTTTCTTTCCACAAACTAAACAAGTTATTATATTATCTTGAGCGACATTAATTTTTGTTGTCTTAGCAAAGTCTTTATTATTTTTAAGATGAGAATTATATTCAGTATTATGCTCATTTTTTCTTAGTTCGCGGTGTGATAACAATTTTCTTTCTATTTCTACTGCTTTGTTAACTATATCTTGAAATGTATCTGCTGTTCCAATTCTTATTTCAATTTCTGGTCTAAGTCCTCGCGAAAAACAATCAACAGTTGTTTTATCTAAACTTGCTTTAAATGGTTCATCTACTCTATTTTCATTGCTAATCCTATGCGCGTCTAATATTCTTTCTGCTGCTTCTGCGATTCTTGACCCATAAGAAATTACATTTTCGTGTTCCCACATATATATTGCTCCTAGTTCTCCTTGTAGCTGATACACAGATTTTGCTGGCGCGTAAATTTGTTTTAATCTTTCTGTTAACTGTTCTACTGTATTAAAATTATTTCCTATTATAATTCTTCTTGCTTCACCCGAAATTCGACTCCTAATCAATTTTACTAAATTTGTTTGTACTTGTGCATTATCAGGAAGCATAGATTTTGCTTCTAAACAACTTTCAATAAATATATATAGTGATATGTTTTTTCCGTCAAACATTGGTATTGTTTCTAAAGCATCGCGTAAAGACACTTGCTGATTATTTGGAAGAGCCATGTTTTCCTCAAAATTGTTACTATCTCTAGTGTTGTCAAGAGAATTATTTTCAGAGTTATCGTTTGTTTTAATTTCGTCAGTTAAAGACTTATTTAAGCTTTTATTTGAATTCTGATCCACTAAGGTTTTTTCAGTTATGGTATTTTCACTATCGTTACTGTCACTGTCGAATGAATTATCGTCAGTATCAAAAAGTTTAGAATTAATATAGCCTGAGTCAAACTGTTCCTGTAATTCTAAGGGATTAGGGTTTTCTTTAGAATATCTGGGTGTACTTGTCGATGGTTTTGTTTTATAATTAGGAATTCCTGAATTCAATGCTAATTCTGGATTATTCTTTATTTGTAAACGAGTTAAATGTGAGGAATCGGTAGTATTTTTATTCGAAGAAGACATTAAAAACTAGCATAGTGTTAATTGTAAAATTGTCAATCTTGTCTCTTGAATATAAAATACACTTTTCTTTTATAGTAAATATTTTGATCTTGCTTCAGTATAATAAAATATTTTTAAACATGTAATAATAATAACAAATCACAATTAAATAAACAAAACAAATTTTAATTTAGCATAAATTAATATGTCAAAAATGATTCATATACAAGACAAAAAATTCCATAAGTCTAGAGGACTTGAACCCCTATTCAGTAATATAACAAAGGATTTAATTTGATGAATGCACCTTGCAACTTTAAAAATTATAAGTTGAGAGGACTCGAACCTCTATTTATTAATACAGAATTGAATTAATAAATGCACCATGCACATTAAAGAAAAATTTATAAGTTAAGAGGACTCGAACCTCTATTCATCAATACCAATATAAGATGTATATTTATGAATGCACCTTGCGACTTAAATCTTGTATAATGTTATCAATTAGCATAAAATGTGTTAAATTAATAAAAATCCTTCCCTTTCAAATGTTACTGATTAATTTCAATACTATTTGTTATTATTATTCGTTAAAAAAAAAATTTCCCCTTTTTTTTTAACAATTGGTATACTCATTGATTTATTTATTTTTATTGAATTATTTCATTAATTTAAAAATTATATTCATTAAAATTTTTCGAATGTTATTAAAAATTTGACAAATTTATATGGCTGATCGACTTTATAATTTTCCCGGGCCGATGCACCAAAATTTAAAAGGGCTTCTGTTACGTCAAAACGAGAAACCTTTTTAAATATACCTAACGTTCCTCGTTTTAAATTGGTTTCATAAATGAATCCAATTTGGGATGAGGATAAGTCAATGAGCCTACTAAATGTGAGAGAATAATTTATTTAAAAACCAACAAGAAAGAAAAGAGATTGACAAAATTACAATGAGTACAAAATTATGAATCTTACTTAAAGAATAACGATGTATAGATGTGTGATGATAATCAGGTAATCCAATCTTGAATGGTGTTGGGGAGTAGACGTAAAGGAGCCGTCGACTGTTGTCCTTAGTGGTTCAGTTTAATTGCTGTTGTTTACACTAATGAGATAGTGTATTGTATTCCGAAAAATATCTGCTGGTTCCAGACGGTTGTCGCCTCTTGAGCAAATTTCGATGTAACGAAATTTGGAATGTGGTATTTCAATATTGACTTGTAGAAACTCGAATTTATTTCCAAGTTTATATTTTCTTTGGAAATTGTTGAAAATTGTATTTTGGAAATTGATATAAAATACAATGTTGAATTAAATTGATTTCAATTTTAACACTTGGGGAAATAGTTCACTTTTAACGATGTACGTTAAATTAATACTTGGGGATAATGTTCACTTGCAATACTGGGATAGTGTTAACTTGAAACACTGGGACTGTTCACTTGTAGACGACTGAATGTAGACTGTTGATTTCCAAAAAATTACTCTCTGTTCTAATCAGAAATGATACCCCTTTTTATACCAAATCTTCCTCATTGATTTGATGCTAGTTGGGTCATTAAGTCTGTTGCGCGTTCCAGAAACATTGTTGTTGGCAAGCGGGGTAGGCCTTCCACTCGATACTTCCGTACCTTGCTGTTTCCTGTCTCCCCCGTTGAAGGTCATCCAAAATTGTTTACCCGATTAAATATTATCTTTCTTCTTCCGTATAGCAGATTATCTAATTGATGCACGATCGTTATTCTTTTTACATGGTTCAAAATATTACTCTTCTTCCTTTTAATTTGTTATAATTTATAAATCAGATATATAATAATAATTACCATATTTATGGAATATACTGAATATAATGCAATAATATAAGAGAGTACAACAAATATAATATATTCAAAGGAATTAAACATGTAAATATTATAGGTTAAAGTAAGTATATGTGAAGAAGTTACGGACGTAACAATTATACCAATTACATTCAAAAATTTTGCTCACATCAATGATTTTCAATATCTACTATTTTAATAGACCTAAAAGAATTCAAATATTTAGAAAAAATTTGTATAAAATTGTACTCAAACATTTAATTATTTTCATAAATAATAAATATTTCACAGCAATTCAATTATTAACAAATTTTTTTTAAATTTCTTTGCAGTAATTCAATTAATTTCATAAATAATAAACTTTTTTTATAAATAAAAATTTTTTTTTATTAATAAATTATTTTGTTTTAGGAATTAAATTATTTTCCTAAATTAAAACTAGTCGCAGAATTTTAATTATTTTTAGTTTAATTTTGATCGAATTCCTATATAGAAAATGTAATTATTCTTAAAAATTGGATTAAAATTCGTCAAAAGAATTCAATTATTTAAAAATTTGTTGATAAAATTTTTTATAAGAATTATTATTCAAAAAATTGTTTACTTCTGTAGGTATTTAAATATGTGAATAATTTTGAAAAGGTTCCAAATTAAAATATATGAAAATTTGAATTTTGTACACTTTTAACTGACAAGTTGAAGAATTAATTTTTTTGATAAAATTTAATTTAATTTTTTAAAAAAATAATTTGAAGTTACATCCCGTGTGGAAAAAGCCACGTTCGAGCCCCACAGCTCCAGGGCCCCCGTCGGGGGCCCTCGTGGAATATCCATGAGGAGAAATCCACGAGGGCACCAGCAGGGGCCCCGTTCTTTGCCCTTACGGTTGCCCTGCTCAAAAATTTATCTAAGTTTTAAAAAAAAATTTTTTTGTTGAAAAAGTTTAGTTCAGAATGCATTAAATTACGTTTCAAAGCACCTGAAATAAACATTAAGTGACATTTTTCCAGAAATCCTATCACAAAGTTATGGAAATTTACGAGGGCACCAGCAGGGCCCCTGCTCTTAGCCATTATGAATGCCCTGCTCAACAATTTTTCTAAGTCCAAACGAAAAAATTTTTTTACAACAAAAAATTATTGTTTACCATCATTTTAAACAATGAAAAACACGTTTTTAACAAATATTTAATGTTACTTTTTTTGAAAATATTGAATTTACCTAAGGGCAAATCCATGAGGGCCCACGCGAGGGCCCTCATGGATTGCCCACATCATTAACTAGAAAAAATTTCTAAGTCCAAAAAAAAATTTTTTTTTGCATAAAAAAATTAATGTTTATAATGATTTTAAACTATGAAAAACGCGTTTTTAACACAAATGTTTTGACATTTTTTTTTTTGAAATTATAAAAATATTAATTTATGAATATTTATGGTCTATTATTATATTATTGATATTGTTATTATTATTATTAAACTATTTAATTATTTGTCATGGTGTATTAGTGTTGATAAATAATTTATTTAATCATCAAAAGCAAGTCAGCAAGTCACCTACATTAAAGCAATAATTTTCAAGTAGGTCCCGTAGCATAGTGGAAAGAGTGTTGTCTGGTAGTCAGTAGGTCGTAGGCTCAATTCCCACGTGCGTCAGATTTTTTTTTTTTTTTTTTTGGTCACGATTTAATTAAAAAAAGTAAAAATTGTTAAATAAGAATGTTATTTATCAATAATTGGACTAATTTGTTATTATTAAATAATTAATTTATTAATTTAATTGAAAATAAAGTCGAGGGCGTTTTATGAAATCCACGAGGGCACCGCGTGGAAAATCCATATGGAATCCATGAGGATTTTCCTCGAGGGCACCCATGAGGGAAAGCATGTCACGCCTTCGAGGGCTCCGCGTGGATTGCCCCTGCGGGTTCCACATGGCAAGAGGGCAATCCACGAGGGCCCCGCCGGGGGCCCTCACCATTTTTCTGCACGGGATGGAAGTTTTTGAAATTCAATCAATATTAATATAAATAATAATAATTTAACATTCGAAAATATAGAAATAGTTATTTATAAATTATTGTAGTTGAAAACTAATTAATATTAGTACAAGCTTGTATAAGAAAAAGTAATCTTATTTATTTTTATCTTTTATTAACTTTATATATTATTTAAAAATTAATTTTTAGAAAATTTGTATCACTTTTGTTTTAATTAGATTAAATTTTCACGAACTCTGTTTTGTGATAATATTGTTTAAAAAAAATTCATCTAAATTGACGAATTTTTCACTTTTTTGTAGAATGTGACATTTTTTCTTTATCAAATTTTTTTAACGAATTTAATTAAAATTGTATGTATTTTGTTTTATTATTATTATTAGAAATACACTACCGGTCAAAATTGAAAGACCACTCATTTTCAGGTGAATGAAAAAACTTTTAAAACAAAATTTTATGCAAATTAAATTTTTTTCTTTTTATTTTTTAAAAGATGATAAAATCGTGAAAAGAATAAGACCTTACAGAAGTCATCATTTTCAACGTTTCTCATAAATTTGAATAATTTCTAAAACTATGAACACTTTTTAATGCTCTTGAGCTTATTTAAAAGGTCATTTTCTACAGAATGAGAATTACTTAAAGATCAGTCAAGCGAAATTTGTTGTAAAAAAGCATATAAAAACAAAATTTATTTGTTAATCATAACTTTTTGTTTAAATTTTCTAATTTCAAATATTATTTTATTATAAATCTTAAAAAATATCTGCATATTTTCGATTTTTCAAACAATACACGGAAAAAATTAATTTAGTACATTTTACGAAACTAATTTTGGAATAGCGGATACGGAGAGGAGTTTAGTATAAGATAAAACAGAATCAATAGTAATATATGATGACTGCGTTTCTCGAAAACTCAAAAAAAATTCTATGGAATTCACAAATGATTGGTTGGACGTTCTAATTCAAGAGTTTTGTAAAATGTTTAGCCTGAAGCGCATGCGCTACGGAAAAAAATATTCACGGAGAAAAAAACGAATAAAGCAGAAAAAAGAATTTCTTAATGTACCAATGAGCTCTCAAGACCATTTTTTCTCGTCTTCTATAGGAGATAGATGATTGGTTCGACACATGTGACTGCACTCTACAACGCAATGGTTCGCTTGGATTGGCTTATTTTATTCTGACACTAACTTAACGGAAATACGCATACATATAAACGAATTCTGACGCAACGCACATACAATATAACTCGCACTTGTAGATGAAAGAATTGAGTTTCTTTATATACTAACTGAGGAGATTAAAACTGCACTTGTGAGAAATGTCAATATACTGAATATTAATTTTAAAAAAAATCATTTTTTTAAAAGTTATACAAACTATTTTATGGTTTTCAAAATAACATTTTTTGATTATAATTAGTTATAAAATCTCTATAAAATTTTTCAATTTTTAGAAAATAATTTTATTCTTAATTTTAAATTATAAATAAATTGACAAAAAATTTTCAAAATTAAATTCAAACTCAAAAAATGTTTATATTAAATTGTCTAAAATTTGAAGTAATAACAGTTAAAACTTGAGAAATTAATATATATATTGTCATCGGTAAATATTATGATAAACTATAAAATTTATTGGAATGTAAATTAAAAGAAATTAATAATAATTAAAAGTTTGGATTACAAAAGCACATAAAAAATGTTACGAATTTGGAACAATGAAATGTGAAATACGTAAAAGAAAACAATTATCCAAATGTTACCGGCAGGTAAAGCAGTTCTCTTTTTCCTTCCACATATTATCTCTATATACAGCAGACAAGTTAATACCGACGCGACGAGACAAGCTTCAACATATCTATTTATAACGCGACTTTTGGTACACCCCGTATAGAATTTTACGAAACTTTGTGTTCGAGAATTCACGATAGACAGCGAAGTGGAAACTCAAACCACGCGTTTTTAGATTGCACGAAACATTTTTACCATTTTCTGATAAAATGTTCACCAGAAAATACGAAACATTTCTACATTCAAGCTTGTTTTATAAATTACAACACTGGTTGCAGTTTCTCGACAACTTAAAGTAGTGAAAGTTTCTGGGTTTTTGAAAAACTTCGTCAAGGAATCTTAAATATCCGCTAGTGCGAAATTAGTTTCGTAAAATCTGCTGAACTTATTTTTTCCGTGTATTTTCCAATATTTTCCGAAGGAAAAAAAAGCAAAAGCATACACAACAACTATAACGTCAAACTGTGGCATGGATGAAAGAATGAAGTGCGAAGATAATTATAGTTAATAATTAATAATAGTAATTAATTAAAATTACAATATATATGTCCAGTAAATATTTACTTATCTCAAAATATACACTGAGAAAACTGGAGAGTCAAATTCAGAGGTTCAAAAAGTGTATGTTTCCTATGCTTATGAAGAGAGTTAAATAGTCCTTCTAAAATAAATTTTGAATTGATAATGGAAATCTACTTGTATATTCTCTCCCATTATAACTGAGGGTTAAAAGTTGCGCAGAAAATGTGTACGATCTGATGCGCGCGAAATTATTTTTCTGACATTTTATGTATTCAATTTAGGGGTTAGGTTGCCATATTTATTCATTTCGCGCCGGATAAGGAAGAGATTTCTCAAGATGGTTAATTTGTCCCTCTGTTATAAACTTATTTTCCCTCCAAGAGAAATGGCACGAATATCTGTCAATGGTGTATTTGAACATTTGGATTGTTATCCAATAGCTAACTCTCAAATATGAACGATTTGTCCCTCCAGATGTTTAGTCCAATACTCCAGTTTTCTCAGTGTAATAAAAACAAATTAATAAATAAAAACAAGTAACTTTAAATACAACCGAACGAACGTTAGCGCGAGTGAATTATAATAATAATATTATTATGATATATTATTTTTTAAATTTCTATTATTACAATTATTAATTATTATTAAAATAATAATAATATTAAATGCATTTATTAAAAATAAATGCATTTAATATTGATTTCAATTTCAATAGGCAGACTATTTCATAAAAAGAATTAATGCTGGTAAAGAAAACCTTGTATTTAATATATCTTAATTTCACGTATTAAAACTGCTTGTATTACTTGTTTAATTATTCTCATATGTATAAAATAATCAGTAATAAGCACTATTTAAAATTATTAATCTCCATAAAAATGAAATTCTAACAATTATATATAAGAAATATTTGAATTGTGAGAATAAAATTTGTAAATTATCCCGCCATTCATATTTACCAACCATTAAGATTACTTTTGTACCTTAAGAGAAAGATTTTTTTTCCTCTAGACACATGTTAGTTTAGCGTAGTTGGTTAGGTAGTTGCGTTGCGTCCGTCGAAACCCGCGTTCGGTCCCCCGTTCCCCCGTATTTATTTTCAAGTTTGTCTTCTTTAATATAAGGTTTCCAAAAACAAAAATAGTAGAAACAACTGCGGGAAAAGTATAAATAAGTTAATTAAATAATTTTTTTAATTTTATTTTTATGAAAAAACCCCACTTTGTATAAGTATTAAATATTTATTATTATTTTAAATAATAATTAATGTAAAATTAACAAATAAATTATACAAGAAACTTTCGTTTCTATTTTAGGGGAAATTTTCTAAAAAACATTTACTAAACAATTGTGAAATTAACAGAAATAATTTTAGAGAAACTTCCAAAAGAACTTCCTTAAATTTTTCAGGAAATTTCCAGTCCTTTTTCCAGGAAAATTCCATTGATAATTTCCTGGAAGTTAACAGTCGAAACTTTAAATCTTGAGACATATCAAGTTTCCTGGAAGTTTCCAGGAACTTAACACGTCAAATTTCCGAACTTAACGTGGGAAACTTCCTGAAAACTTCCCGGAAAAAACTGTGCTATGTGGGTGGAAATAAGTGAATATTTGTTATTTAACTTTAGGTATAAAAAATTCTAGATATCGGTGCAGATTTCTCACAATTTAAGATTGAAGACCAAGAAAATGCAATTTCCCATAAGACACAGTGTTAAATGTGAAAAGAGAAAATTATTTACATCTTTTGTCATGTAATCAACCTAGACCTCTAAAAAATTTAACTTCATCTTCTTGAAACCATTATATCTATCAGTATATCAAGTTTCATTATGAACTGCTTGTTATTTTTGTTTGAGAGAGAACCTCATTTAAATTAAAAAAATATAATTTATAATTATTTCCAGGTGGTCAAGTTGACAAAGTTTATGATCAACGATTGAAAAAGACATAGTGACCTTAAAATTAAACACATAATTTACGAAACCCAAAATGGTGGATTTAATATGGCGACTTTTTGATCCCCATATTAGAATTGCCATTTAAAATTTTTAAATCTGTCATTAAATTCTAAATTAGTGACACTAAAAACCCCTGAGTTAACACTTTTAGACAACTTTTAAAGTTGCCTCTATTAAACTTTTAATCGACTTTTAAAAATTTGGTCGCCAATTAAATCCAATAGGATTTAAAGTAATAAAATTTTAATAATTATTTTGCTGCCCAGGCGAGAACTGACGCTGGATTCAGGCTTTACGGAACCTTCGTTGAGGCTTGGTCAACATTGATCAAGCCTTGGTGGGACGGCGGAACGAAGGTTGCTTCTAGCTATAATGTAACACTTATTTAAGACTGTCGCTCCAGTCTTTGTTGTAGATTGGCGTTCAATGTTCAATCAATGCTGCGGAACCCTATAATGCAGGACTGAAACAAGGCTGCTTCCACTGTTCCCAAATTTACGCGTCTCTCGCGCTCATTCAATATAGTATGAATATATGAATTGTATATAATAATAATATTAATAATAATAATAATAATTATTATTATTATTATAATAGTAATGAATATTATTGATATTATTTTTATTCATGTTATATGCGTTTGTTTGGAAATAAGTTACTATTATAATAATTATATTATTTTCATATAAATAATATATTACTGACAATAAATGTCATTTGAAATAGTAATATTAAAAAAATAATTTTAGTAAAAAAAGACAATTTTTCTGTTAATCGATACATTTTTTTCTCGATTTTTTAGCAGAATTTTTAACATTATTTACAAACATGTTCACAAGTTTTTATTCACAACACAACACACAATTTTATTATTTTATATAACGCTTAAAACAAAGAATGAAAAATATTCGCTCGCATGTGGGATCGAACTCACGCACCCCGTCCCTAACGCATACCGGAAGTCCTAAACGCACGCATTTAAACCGCTCGGCCCCAGAAGGCTGGAAGGCACCTCGCCTAATCTACTATTTCAATGCCAGCGCAGTATATTCTGTATATACGGCGCGTCACTCAATATTTGTTCAGCATGGGACACCAATGTTCGTCCCATGCTCGATTAAAGACTCGGTCAATCTTGATACAATATTCACTTTCTTTATTACCGTGTGCACTGAACAATATTAAATATCAATATTTATAAATTATTTATTATTAAAATATTTTTTATGATAATTTTATAAGTTAAATTATATATATTATTTTTTTTCTTGTACAGTGTCAAATTATTATTTTCAAAGTTTAAGAGTTTCGTTTATCTGAAAAATTATTAGTAAAAAAAATGTTCATTAGGTAGTAATAAATATTTATGCTTAGTAGTTTTACACTAGGATTAACTGTTTAGTAAATATTATCAAAAAAAACTATTTTTTGTCAAACGCGCGCGACTAAACACAAAAATAACCTTGAAACTCCAGCATTACCAACTCAACACATACGTTAAACTCTTGAGTTGGCAATGCTAAAGTCTCAAGGTCATTTGTGTTTAATCGCACGCGTTTGACAAAAAATAGTTTTTTGATAATACATATTTACTAAACAGTTAATCCTAGTGTAAAACTACTAGGCATAAATATTTATTACACCCTAGTGAACATTTTTTTCACTAAAAATTTTTCAGACAAACGAAACTCTTGAACTTTGAAAACAATTATTTGACACTGTGCAAGAAAAAAATAATAATGTATAATTTAACTTTATTTATATAAATCTTATATAATTAATAATAATAATAATAATTATTATTATTATTATAATAAAAAAAAATAATATTTAATATTTATTTTTAATTTAATATTTTTTTATAATAATAATAATTATTATTATTATTATTATTAATAATAATAATTAATATAAATAATATACACTAAATAAATATTAATTTTTATTTACCAATTGATATCTTAATAATAATTAATAATAACTTTTAAGTTTTAAATAGTATACAAAATTATCATAAAAAATATTTTAATATTAATTAACTTATAAATATTTATATTTAATATTTTTAAGTGCACACGTCAATAAATAAACTGTCAAGATTGATTCAGGCTTGAATTAAGATCAGATGTTCGAGCTTCATTCACGAAGATTGACCGAGTCTTGAATCGAGCATGGAACGAACATTGGTGTCCAATGCTGAATCAACATTGAGTGACAGTGGTATAAAGACTGCTTCAACACTGGGTTACCCAGGCTGGGCGTTCAAGGCTCAATAAATCTTCAATCCATCGTCAGCATTGGTCTTTCGCGCCTGGGTGGTCTTCCAAAGCAAAATTCTCTGATTTTTAAAGACTTAAAAAAAATTATTACACCAGAGAAAGGTAGATTTATCTCACAGCGAAGTAGAAGTTTGTTTATTACAAATAAATTTTATTTAATTATTTGAAACGAATAAATTTATTTAATTTAAATACAAATTTTATTTCATCCTAAAAGGATTTTATTTGTGACAAATGAAGTTTTTTCTTATAACAAATAAATATGCCTGAGACATGAAAGATCCAAATTAATTTTTTTAATTATGAAAAACAATATTTTGTAAATATAAAGTTCAGATTAACACTGCAAAATTTGGTGTCTTAAAATTAGTTTCTGTTGTAAATCTGTTTCAAATATGATACACAAGACATCTCAAGAATTTTAAATAGGGGAGAGTAGGGCAAAATGGGGTAGGGGAGACTAGGTGCAGTTGTTACAATTTTGATAAAAACAATTACTATGATTAGAGTTAAACTCCAATTTGTTTGGTCACACGATTAAATCGAAGGTATATTATTTAGTTTTAATAAAAGGCCATAATTGATTTAGCTCTATATCTATTATTTAATTAACTAGAATCATTTAAGTGACAGCGTGTAAATTGTAACAACTGCACAAAGTGAATGTCGGTTGTTACAATACCAAACAAGTTGTAAATCCAGATGTTCATTACATGAACATTTTGCTTCCTCTTTACGATCAGCAAAAAAAATTTGCTTCCTCGTGAAGGAAGCATTAACGATAAATATATTTCATTTTTAAATCATTTTTAATACAATTTAACATTTATAAAATAAAGTTCATTCGTCTTAATAGAAAGAATAAAATTTTCTTATACAGTAATATGAATCTAAATAAACAAAAAAATTTTTAGTTAAAAAGTGAATTTTTCAACTTTAATTGTAATTAATTCTATAATTTTCAATAGAATATATACTTTATATACATCAATCGATTCGTCTTGATGCAAAGAATAAGATTTTTGATTTATTTTTTAATAAATAATAACATTCTATTGTACAGCAACATGATTTTTAAGAAAAAATGAATTTTTATTAAAAGTGCAAATTTTTTGTCTATAATTGGTTTTAATTCTATAAATTTAAGTAAAACATATACTTTATATATACCAATCGATCCGTCTTGGTGTAATGAATAAGATTTTAGAAATAAATGAGTAATATTTTCTTACACAGCAACATAATTTTGCGGAAAGAACTCATTTTTTGATAAAAATGCGATTTCTTCAGCTTTAATTGTGATTCACTCTATAAATTCTCATACAATTTATACTTCTTATATACCAATCGATTCGTCTTGATGCAAAGAATAAGATTTTATTATATATTAACTTCAATAAACAACTTAAAAAAATTTTTTTGAAAAAAAAAATTTTTTTAGAAAAAAGTCAAAAAAAAATTTTTTTTTGAGAATTTTTTAAAGTCTATCAATCCATTTCGAGATATTTTTATGATAAATATACCTGGTAAATTTTAGGCAAATTCGTTAAAACCTCTTCGAGTTATCGTGTTCACAAAAATCGGGATCCACACACACACACACACATACATACATCCGGACAATTGTTCAGGGTCTTATATAACATAGTCCCATATAGAAGAAAATTTGTTAAAAGGATTTTTAAAAATTTTGTAAATTAAACGACTACAAAGCTTCCTCACGAGGAAGCAAAATCATCTATAACATTTTTAAATTGAAGACAAATAATTTTTTATAACCATTTTTATTAATATTATTTATAATTTTTGGCTCAATGTAATAGTTCGTGACAGTTCCATAGAGATGGCAGCATTAATATTGTTTTGAAATGAAAGAAACTTAAAAAAGTTTATATTTCATTAATTTTGAAGACGAATTTAGAAAAACCATGAGATTTTTCATATAAAATGAGTGTGATTACATTTTTGACAAATATTTTACATTTCAAACGAATCTGCTGAATTTTTTTTCTGCCTATTTTTTTACTTGTAAAGCTTGCATATCATTTTTAAACATATTGCAGTAAGTTCGTACATAAAAAATAAACATTTTTCTCTTTGGAATCCCATCTCTATAACTAACTGTTTCTGAGATATTCCATTTGTTACAACTGCACAGCGTAACAACCGCACCTAGTCTCTCCTACCTTTTTGAAATTGGCTGTTTACAGAGAACTAAACAAATAAACCGATTCAATCGCGCCGTAAATAGCACTTTTACCCTATATTAAAATTGAATTGATTAAAATACTGAACTTATTAAACTTGATAAAAATAAAAATATTCTTACAGCAAATCGGATTTTAAAAAAATCATTATTTTTATAAGTTCTGCTTTTTAAGGAAAGAAAAATGAAATTCCAAAACAACTAATAAATGTAATAAAAAAAAGAAGAGTTTTAAAAATAAATTTTTATTTTCAGCGACGGCGGTGGAAGGTCAGGAGTTTATTTAGCGATTGATGCAAATATGGAACTATCTGAGGAAGAAGATACATTTGACGTATTTGGATATTTAAAGAAACTTAAGAAAAGTCGAAAAGGACTGATTGAAAATTTGGTATGTAACCTATTCGATAATTTTAATCACACTAAATAATCAAAGCAAGCATTTGTTTTTTAAAAAGTGGAAAAATAAATAACAAAAGAAAGTGTATAGCCTATTATTATATTTTTAAATTTAATGAAAATTTTACTCTAATTTTATATCGAAACATCCAACCTTCTTTATACTTCAAAAGGCCTTTATAACTCTATCATCCTCTCACTCTCCGTATCGTTTCAACATAACTAAAAGCTTTCTCTCATTTAATTTTAAATTTTTCGCGTATTAAAAAAATTTTTTTAGTGAAAAAGTTAGCTTATTCTACAACACGATTCTTAATATTTTCGCAATTCAAAATATTTTTATCACTTACCCTACTTTCATTAGAAACAAATAATCCTCAAATAATGTTTGATTCATTTATTCATATGAATATTTATTCTGATATTAGAAAATAAATAAATAATTAAAAAAAACATCTTATGATGGGATTTCGTTTATAATTTACAGGAACAGTACAAATTTATATACGACACCTTGGAGGAGTTTGTGATATGTGGTGCGTCGTGGTTTCCGGTCTCGGAACTGTCGCAACGTTTGAAGCAAAAGAGCATAAAAAATCCGATAACCAAGATGAATGAGTATCAGAGGGAATATCAGCAAATATGTAAGCAAACACCGCGATTTACAATAGGTGACTGTGCTGGGGGACATCGTGCCGACAATAGAGAGAAAAATAGAGATGTACTTGTCGTTCCACGTACGTTTAATGTTTTATTAATTATTTCATGGTCCCAAGTGCGAAAAACAACACGGCCCAATAATGGCCTAGTATTGGCAAAGTTGGCACCAAGTCTTGGCAGACAATATTGAGCCGTTTCTTGTGGTGACCCAATATTGTCCGCCATTGCTTCCCTAGTATTAGCAAAATGCAGAAAATAATACAAATAATTATGTTTTTCAATTAATTTATAATATTTATACGGCTTTATTCTTTAAATTAAACGCAATCTTACAAACATTTGAAAAATTTTTACTGCTTGTTGGGTTCGATACCTCAACCTGACGAAGCCTAACACTCTGTCTACTGTGCTACGTCCCAATATTATCAATTATAATTTACCGTGATAGATAAAAATTTTTAGCCATTAATGTGCCATTACTAGACCAAACTTCGTGCCATTATTGACAATTATAATTTTCCATCAAAGATACATAATTCTAGCCATTAATGTGCCATTACTGGTCCGAGCTACGTCCCAATATTGACAATTATAATTTGCCATCATAGATGGAAAATTCAAGCCATTATTGGGCTTTGCTACGTCGCATTACTGGCAATTAAAATTTAACTTCAATGATACAAAATTTTTGCCATTACCCAGGTGCGAATTATTGGTCGGCCCAACTTAGTTAGACAACCCGAGTCGAAATTTAAGCCCTACTTTCACCCTGAATTTTCAGGGTCTATTGAGTGTTAGGAGTAGTAAAGTAGGGTCTAATTCTAATACAATTAGACCCTACTTTGACTCCCAAAACAGGCGGAAATTTGCCAATCTTCCATTTGGAGCAGCAAAGGAGGGTCTACTTCTAAGAAACCTATACCGTACTTTTAAACCTCGTAGACCCTACTTTCATACTCCTAGACCCTACATTCTAAAAGAAAATTTTGAATTATTTTTTAATGCATTACTTGAAACACTGCAAATGCAAAAAGTACTCCAAATTCATAAATACTGATGTGTTTTATAGCGTCTATATACACTTCGTGTATATAGACGCTATAAAACACATAAAATTCCACTTTTACTCATCCCAAGTGCTTCAATTAAATCTGAGCAAATCTTCAAATTTTTCTTTTTCTAATTGTAGGGTCTAGGAGTATGAAAGTAGGGTCTACGAGGTTTAAAAGTACGGTATAGGTTTCTTAGAAGTAGACCCTACTTTGATTCTCCAAATGGAAGATTGGCAAATTTCAGCCTGTTTTGGGAGTCAAAGTAGGGTCTAATTGTATTAGAATTAGACCCTACTTTACGACTGCTAAACCTGAATAGACCCTGAAAATTCAGGGTGAAAGTAGGGCTTAAATTTCGACTCGGGAATGGTCGGGTTGATACAGTAGGACCAGCTGTTAGCACCTAAGTTGGGCCATCTATGGATGAACGTTTTGACGACCGTGGGCATGAATGGTCAGGCTGACTTTGGCAACCATAGTCGGCCCAACTGTGTCAGCCATTGATCGGCCGACTTGATTTATACGCAGGTCGGCCCGACCATTGTCAAACAAAGTTGGACCTTCTATGAATGCCAAAGTTTTGCCGGCCGTGAGAACTTTGTCATTGAAGATATAAAATTTTTAACATCAATGTGCTATTACTGGGCCGAGCTTCGTCCTATCACTGGCAATTATATTTTGTCATTAAAGATTCAACAACCTAGCTGTGAACGCGTCATTACTGGGCCGAGATTATGGATAATTTTGAAAAATTAGAATATCTGACAATCGGTGACATCATTGGTCCAGCCCGTGCAGAAAATGTCCCACTTTGCCCTATTTAAAACAGGGTTCTGGTCGGGGCCTCGACAGTTTTCCCTATTAAAATTTTTTTTTAATCAAGTTTTTAGAATTCTTTTTGTTGTAGAAGCTATTAACAATGAAAGGCAATCATTATTTTAATTATTTAATAACTTTTTTATTTTAGGGGTTTTACTAGAATTCCTAGCCAGAACCCCAGGTAGGGTGTTCATTAGATTTTAGATAGGGTACTGATCATGGCCTCGACAGTTTTCCTTGTTTAAATTAAGTGTAAAAAAATTAAATCTCTAAAATTACTTTTAATAAAAAATAATGAACAATTGAAGAAATTAATTAAACGGAGTAATTATACTACATTTTTAAGAATTTTTTTATCTTATGGGTTTGACCAGAAATTCTGGCCAAAACCCTAAGTGGGGTGTTCACTAGATATGAAATAGGGCTCTGATCAGGGCCTCGACAGTTTTCCTCGTTTTAAAAGCATGTAAATAAATTTAATTACTTGAAATTAACTTTTTTAAAACAGTTATTTAAGTTAAAAAAGCGTGTTCTTTTAAAACACTTTATAAAATAATTATGGTAATATATTTAAAAAACGAAAATACATATAATTTTTGTTTCTTTAAGTACAATATTATAATAAAGTTTATTTATTAATAATAACAACTAAATTATAAATAACGAATAATAATAGTTATTAAATAATTAATTATTATACATTTATTTAAAAATAAAAATTATTAATTTAAAAAATAATAATTAATAAACAATTATTAATAAATTATACTTAATGAATTTTAATAGTTATGAATTTATAGGATGAATTTATCATTTGGTTCGTATATATATATATTATATTATTTTAATAATAATAATTATTTTATATTATATTAGCTTAAAGTGAGAAAATGATTCGGAGAGATTGTTAAATTTAACACCTTTAATATTTAATAACTATTTTTTAAACATAATTAATAAATTTGAATAAAATATTTATTAAATAAATATTAATTATTACTTATACATTTGAAAACAAAAATTATAACCTTTATTAATATTATAAAATTAAGGAGGCACAAAGGAGCGACAACCTCCAAAAGAAAAATGAATTAATCATAAAACCAAAAATTATATTTTTCAAAAATTTTTAAGTTTTTCTATTCTTGAAATTATATTATTTTTATCATTTTCACTTTTAAATTAGTCAAAATGACTATAATACCTCATTATGTTATGTATAAATATATGTTGTATATATAATAATGAATATGATCATTATGTTTCTAATATAATAATATTTTTAATTACAGTAATTTTATTGTAATTTCTTTTGAATAAAATTAACCTCACAAAATAGGGCAATTTTAAGAAAAACTGAAGAGGCCCTGACCAGTTTTTCCCTAAGTAGGGCATTGGTCGGGAACAGCGTCACACACTAGTCGAGCCCTGGTCAGTTTCTCTACCCAGAGCCACACCAGAGATCGGGAAAACTGTCCAGTACCCTATCAGGCCCACATTTTAATTCCTGCACGGGAGTAATGGGACGTTTTGAACACCAGTACTGGCCCAGTAACTATTGCCAATTTTTGGCAGACATTACTGGACCGATAAAGGACAATAAAGGGCCGTTTTTGCAGTCTTGGCATTTCGCACTTGGGGTACTTGTTTATAAATAAATACAATATTTTTCAAAACAACTTGAATTAACTTTTTTTGCACATACTTCACAGCCGACAACTTCCGACCATATCTACAAAGTTTTCAGGGAAATATTTATACCGACTACATAAATGCCGTCTTCGTTGACGTGAGTATAATCTTGACCTATTTTATCATCTCAAGTCGCACCCTCCTTTTTATTATTGCTGACAAACAAATTTCTCTGCACATTTTATTTTGAATTTTTTTCACTCTCTTTACATAATCCTATACACATATATATATATATATATATATATATATATATATATATATATATATATATATATATATATATATATATATATATATATATATATATACACTGGGGTCAAAAAGTTTCAGTACATTTGTACTAATTATTGTTAAGTGCTCGCTTCACTTAAAATTCAAATATTTCTGTAAAAATAGATGTAAGAGCTATCAAAGTAGGATCATTTTAAAGTTCAATAAATTTAGAGTCAAGTAGGATAAGATATAACCAATTTAATAGTGTAAATATTAAAAATATAATTCTTTAAAGTTAGAGATTTTTTGTGAAAATTGCGATTTTGAAATCTGGAATTCAAGCGTACGCCAATTAAAGAAAAATTTTTTTTAAGTTTTGATAGTTGCACAGTAAAAAGTACAAATTTCATTCTTTAATTCTAGACCAAAATAATTCACATATATTAAGTATTTTCTTCAAATTCTATAAAAATAATATCTCTTGCTCTAAATTTTTCGAAGAATATAAATTGCAAATTCGTCGTTTTCATTCACTTGTTCTATCAAATACCCAATGGGAAATTAACCATTGGCGCAATAATGGTCCTATATTGGGAGCCAGCAGTACCAATGATGGTGCAATAATAGCAACCAATATTGGGCCACTATTGCCAGAGTCTTGGGATGATCACGACTTTGCCAAGCATTGGCAGCCAATATTGGATCACTATTGGCTGCCAAGACAAATGCCGGACTTTCCAAGCCTTGGATATTCATTGGCAACAAAGATTGGACCAATATTAATGACCAATTAATTACCAATGCTTTAAAATTAAATTAATGCTTGGTTATTTATTGGTTACCAATACTGAACCAACGTTTGAAATCAATATTTTACAAATACCAACACATAATAAAAATTTTTCAAAAAAAAAAAAAAAAAATTAAATTATTAATCTAAAGAAAAAAAAATTAATTTCATTAGAACACTCTGTTAAAAACAGAATGTGATAAAAATCAGACAAAGATAATATTTGTCTAAGTTTGAGAATGCAAGCGTCTCTCCTTATATAGAACTGGTAACACCACTTGCTAACGAGTGGAAGAAACTTTGGCGCACCCTGGTGGCACTTATGCAAAGTAATTTCGAGCATATACTTTGAAGCAGCGCGGGACATTTCAAAATCGAACACCAGGGTGCGCCAGAGCTTCTTTCACTCACTAGCAAGTGGTGTTACCAGTTCTATATAAGGAGAGACGCTTGCATTCTCAAACTTAGACAAATTTTGTCTTTGTCTGATTTTTATCACATTCTGTTTTTAACAGAGTGTTCTAATTAAATTAATTTTTTTTTTCTTTAGATTAATAATTTAATTTTTTTTTTTTTTTTTGAAAAATTTTTGCTATGTGTTGGTATTTGTAAAATATTGATTTCAAACGTTGGTTCAATATTGGTAACCAATAAATAACCAAGCATTAATTTAATTTTAAAGCATTGGTGAATAATTGGTCATTAATATTGGTCCAATCTTTGTTGCCAATGAATAACCAAGGCTTGGAAAGTCCGGCATTTGCCTTGGCAGCCAATAGTGATCCAATATTGGCTGCCAATGCTTGGCAAAGTCGTGATCATCCCAAGACTCTGGCAATAATAGTCCGATATTGGTTACCAATGTTTGACCAAGAAAAAACTGTTGGCAGCCAATATTGGTCCATTATTTAGCCAATGGTGAGCATTGGCAATTTCCCATTGGGTAACCACACTTTTGAAAAATATAGAACCTCTTCATCTTAGAAAATTTAAGATATTTACATGAAATTTATCTCTCTTCTTATTGTTTTACAAATTTTAACTCTATAATTATTCCTTATTTTCCTTCTAGGTGACTATTTTTTTATTTTACAATAACAAAAAGGTGCATATTTTTCAAAAGTGTGGTTAATTGATAAAACAAGTGAACGGAAACGACGAATTTGCAATTAATATTCTTTGGAAAATTTCGAGAGCAAGGGAAGTTATTTTTATAGAATTTGAAAAAATTACTTAATATTTGTGAATTATTTTGGTCTAGAATTAAAGAATGGAATTTATACTTGATATTGTGCAACTGTCAAATCTTAAAAAAAAATTTTGTTCAATTGGCGTACGCTTGAATTCCAAATTTCAAAATCGCAATTTTCACAAAAAATCTCTAACTTTAAAGAATTATATTTTTAATATTTACACTATTAAATTGGTTATGTCTTAGCCTATTTGACTCTAAATTTATTGAACTTCAAAATGATCCTAGTTTGATATCTCTAACACCAATTTTTACAGAAATATTTAAATTTGAAGTGAAGCGAGCATTTTAAAGTTATCAGTACAAGTGTACTGAAACTTTTTGACCCCAGTGTATATATATATATATGGGCAATTCCACGTGAGATTTCAGTCGACCTCTTAAAATCGGCCAAAAATATTTTTTTTCTATTCTGTATTGAAAAAAAACAGATACGTATTTTTTTATTATTTTTTTGGAGGCCAAATTTTTGAGTTATGAATTTTCAAAATTTTCGCTTTTTAAATGTAGGTATATTTTTAATGTCAGATAACTCAAAAAATATTGCTTCTTTTCATTTTTTGACAAGAAAAAAAAAGTTTTGTTTTTCTCTCTACTTTTGAATAATCACAACAAAAAAATTTTTTTTTCATTTTTTATTAAAAAAATAATAAAATTTTATAAACAAATTAATTTTTTTTAACTTTGGGTATGATAAATTTTTAATTTTCTTTTTTTAAAACATACCTGGAAATGATAAGAAGGTTTTGCAAAAAGTTTCAGAGTGGGCCTGACAAGTTTGATGGGTCCAAAAAAATAATTAAGCTGTCCGTGCAGGTCGCACGCACGTGGCACAATGGGATTTTTTTACATTTTATTATTAAAAATTGTCTAGAGCCTACAAACTTTATCGGATTTTGATTATTATTGAATTTTTAGGCTCTAAACAATTTTTAATAATAAATTGTAAAAAAATCCCATTGTGCCACGTGCGTGCGACCTGCACGGAGAGCTTAATTATTTTTTTGGACCCATCAAACTTGTCAGGCCCACTCTGAAACTTTTTGCAAAACCTTCTTATCATTTCCAGGTATGTTTTAAAAAAAGAAAATTAAAAATTTATCATACCCAAAGTTAAAAAAAATTAATTTGTTTATAAATTTTTTTTATTTTTTTAATAAAAAATGAAAAAAAATTTTTTTTGTTATGATTATTCAAAAGTAGAGAGAAAAACAAAACTTTTTTTTTCTTGTCGAAAAATGAAAAGAAGCAATATTTTTTGAGTTATCTGACATTAAAAATATACATACATTTAAAAAGCGAAAATTTTGAAAATTCATAACTCAAAAATTTGGCCTCTAAAAAAATAATAAAAAAATACGTATCTGTTTTTTTTCAATACAGAATAGAAAAAAAATATTTTTGGCCGATTTTAAGAGGTCGACTGAAATCTCACGTGGAATTGCCCATATATATATTTTTTTTCTTTTGTCGTCTCACAAGTATTTGAAAAAAATGCATATGAATAATGAATTTCTTGAAATATGTTAAAATATAGAAAATAAAAGTATATGAATGATTTTGATTTAATTAAAAGTTGCTCAATTTAAAGTGTTTATAAACTAGGTACAGGAAAATTTTTAAATATCTATACGGAATAAAAAAAATTTAATAAATAAAAATACCAGCAACAGTGATGGCACTAATGGTTGGAAACAAACATTTTACGTTTTATAAATTGGATATGAGAAAGACTATTATTCAGAATGATCATAATTTGTAGCATTTTCATTGATTTACCACTTTAAAATATTAATGAAAAATTACAGCAAAACCTTTCAAAAAGGATTATATTTTATAAAAAATAGAACTTGTATTTTTTTCGTTTTTTTGTCTTGTCAGCACACATGAATTTGACCCTGGTGGAATTTTTTAATTAAATACCTCTAAACTAGAATTTCTTTAAAAAACTATTTTTCATCTACACTGAGAAAACTGGAGTATTGGACTAAACATCTGGAGGGACAAATCGTTGATATTTGAGAGTTAGCTATTGGATAACAATCTAAATGTTCAAATACACCATTGACAGATATTCGTGCCATTTCTCTTGGAGGGAAAATGAGTTTATAACAGAGGGACAAATTAACCATCTTGAGAAATCCCTTCCTTATCCGGCGCGAAATGAATAAATATGGCAACCTAACCCCTAAATTAAATACATAAAATGTCAGAAAAATAATTTCGCGCGCATCAGATCGTACACATTTTCTGCGCAACTTTTAACCCTCAGATATAATGGGAGAGAATATACAAGTAGATTTCCATTACCAATTCAAAATTTATTTTAGAAGGACTATTTAACTCTCTTCATAAGCAAAGAAAACATACACTTTTTGAACCTCCGAATTTGACTCTCCAATTTTCTCAGTGTATTGATAGTTTGAATATTTGAATGTATTGTACGTCACAAAAAATAGATTTAAATCCAGGCAAATAAAAATCATTACTTTTTTCAAATATCTAATTTTTTGTTCAATAATTACATTTTTGGAGAATCCCGAAACGAATCTTTTTTTGGTTAGAACAATTCGGCAATTGTACTTTTTGTCAAGGTTGGCCCACCATTTATGATATGAATTTGACAGATACTTTTTAAATAAATATACAAATAAACATTGGCACACACACACACACACACATTTTGCCAAAGATATTAGAATAATAATAATAAATCCTATAAATTCTGTTCATTATTTCTTTAAGTTAATTTGAACCCGTCACTTTTTTGTAACAGTAACGTATTACTTCCTTGTTTTTTATTGTATTTGTAACTCTTTACAAGTTGTAAACAATAAAGGATAAATTTTTCGTAACGCTAAAAATGTTATTTTATTTTTTAACGCTAAGGCTCTTTGAAGTTCACACATGGGCCGACCTTGACTATAAGGGCCATCCTTGACTACATATTTTTTTGAAATCTTTATAACTTTTTCATTTTAAAACTAATAAATTTACTCTGTTCAGCAAAAGTGTTCCTATTAAATATAACTTTCTAACAATGCACTTCAATTAACCAAATTCATTTTAAAAAAAAGTTATAAACAAAAGTCAAAAGATGAGCCGACTTTGACTACGTTCCCTTACTATTTTTATAAACATTTTGTTAAACAAATTTAACCACCTTGTAACTGTTGTAACGAAGGCATATTGCATTTGCCGCGCCGAGTATAAGAGTAAGCGAGAGACGACGGCGCGCGCATAGTCGGATCTCTCTCTCTCCCTTTCCACGCTCGCCTCGCTGGCTCACGAAAACGAGATACCTCGTTGCACGGGACTTTCTAGTCAGATCGTCAACACATAGGCGAGACACTCCCGTTGAAAGAAAGGGAGACTATATAGGTTAGTTCCAGGGAAAAGGTGTAGATGGCATCGCTGCATACTTAAAATGAATGTTTCAATGCGCATGTGCCAATTTGAATTTTATTTTTAATTAGCATTTTGTTTTAAAAAATAAATGACAATAGGAAACTAATTAACATTTTCACAATTGTAAGTAATATTAATTAACAAAGTAAAATTAATTTTTTTACAAACCATTTTTGTCTTTAAATTAAAAACAAAATATTTTTACACATAATGAAAAACCGTAAATAAAATATACAATAGGTTTTGAATGTGTCAATAATAAATATCAATAATAAATTGCTTTAAAATTGCTTCAAAAGCAGAGTTACAGTAAGTTGCTTTAAAATTCCATAAAAAGCAGAATATATCTATAAGTTGCTTTTAAATTGCTTAAAAGCAGATAAATTTTGTGTCAATAATTAAAAAAAATCGAATTTTTTTAAAAATGTTTTTAAAAAAAGCAATAGGCAAAAATTGCAATTAATTAATAAAAATAACTTTGGTAAATTAAATATTTAAATATATAAAACATAACATATTTTATCTCTTGTTTTTTCACACCTGATATCCTCTTCTGAAAATAACAATTATATAATTATTAGTGTAAAATGTTATTTAGGTAAATTATAAGTTTTTTTATTTAGTTTACTAAATTACTTACTGCTTGTTTTTCCCGTGTGTGCTTGCAGTATGTTTAATATACTCTTGACGAGCATTATTTTCCACAATGCTTCCTCCGTGGTTTATTATGGATCCACTTAATATTTTATTTAAGTGGAAGCACCATTTATGAATGCAATGCACAATTAACATTCTTAAGAATTTTTCAGCCAATAATTCCTTGTGGTCTAAACAAGTTATCCACTCGAAATCAATTTTTGGCTTTAAAAATTCAAGCAATGTGTTGCATACATTTCTTCTGAAACACATTTGAGGCAACTTGCGAAAAATAAATGTTGTGCTTCTAAGATATCCCCTTTCGAAGTAATCCATAGCACGTTCATTTATTGTCGCAGAGACATCGTTGTTTAGGGTTCCAAAGAAAACAGTTTTACAACTTTTGCAATCCTCACAGTTTTTGTTCAGCAGCAACTTCCGCGCAAAAATTACTGCATGGGATTTTTGAATTGTAAAACTCCACTTTGTCACCCTTATCTGGTTCCGCTGTGGATGTTCTACTTCGTCATCTTCATTAAATTCTTCAGAATCACTACTACTTCCGAAGTTTAAAAATGTATTTAACCCAGCTAACATTTTTGATGAGTCTGCCTCACAATTAGCATGTTTGGAGTGATTGGACGTAAAGGTATTTATCAATACCGTTTTGAAAATGCCTTGTACTTGCATACAATTAAGTTTCACAAAACGGTAAGAAAATCCTCGTAAAATAGAGAAGAAATTCTCTAAAACGTCCTGATTCAGCAAGCCCAATTTCAAGTATGGAAAGCCAAGGTCTTGGACCTTATTCCATACTTTTTCCATAACATTCAGAATGTCTGGCCACGCTTTTAAACATGGTGGATTTGAATAAGGTGCTTTTGTTTTTTTATCAACAAATCGCATGTTTAAAAGTTTCTGTTTGGCTTGCTGCCAAAATGCTATGTGAGCACTACCATTTTTAATAACCTCTTGTAAAGGTTTAACTGTTGTTAATGATTGACCATTTACGGAATCAAATAATTGATCTTTAAATAATACGTAGTCTGATGTATTGATAGCATCTTGTGGCATCTTCAATATGGCTCCACCCATTTTAACTTCATCTGTTAAAAAAAATATTTTTAGCAATGTGCGAAAACAAATAATTGAATTACAAATATATCATTTAAACCATTAAAAATTTTTAACAAAATTCTTTGAGACAGTTGAATTATTTTTGAAAAAATTTTCAAAATCCAATTATTTCTACAAAAGATAGTCAAATTCCCCAAATGAATTGAATTATTTGAAGAAAATTTTGATGAAATGATTTGCAAACATTCAATTTATTATTTTCAAAAATATTAAAAATGTTCACATCAATTCAATTCACGAATTCAATTGTTTAAAAGAAGTTAATAAAGTTCTTTGTAAGAGATGAGAATTAAATTAATTTAAAAAATTTAAATAAAATCCGAACCAAGAATTCAATTATTTAAAATTTTTTTTTATAAAATTCTCGGCAAAAATTCAATTATTTTTAAATATTTTCCTCAATTAAATGACTTTCAATATCTACTATTTTAATAAAATTTTCACAAAGGATTTAATTATTTAAAAAAAAATTAATGAAATTCTGCGCAAACATTTAATTATATTCATAAAGTAATTAAAATTTCACAAGGAATTCAATTATTTACAAATTTGTTATAAATTTCTTCTAAATAATTCCATTATTTTCATAAATAGTAAAAGTCATCACAGAATTTCAAATATTTTAAATTTAATTTTAATAGGATTTTTTGAAAAATGTATTATAATTTGTCAAAAGAATTGAGTTATTTACAAATTTGTTGATAAAATTCCTTATAAGAATTTAATTTAATGAAACATTCAATTATTCAATAAGTTACCCACGTAAAAAAGTTCCCGGGAATTGGACCCAGAAATTCCCGGGAGTCACTCCCGAGAAATTCCCGGGTATTTCCCTGGAGTGAAAAAAACAAAAGAAAAATTTTTTTTTATTCATTTGTTTTTTTCACTCCCGGGAATTTCTCGGTCCAATTCCTGGGAACTTTTTTACGTGGGATTATTAATGTTTGTATTTAAATAATTGAATTTCTAGTTGACTTTTCTCATAAAAATTGATTTGAAAATGAATTTAAAAAATATTCTCTTATTTGACTTATTATTTATTTAAATTTTTCAATTACCATTATTTTGAATAACATGACGAATAAAATTTGCCATCGTTTCACTTTCCGTCTGAGTGCAATTCGATACCTTCATCTTTTTAATTTTCCCTGGTATTACATGGGCAGGAGTCAATTTCGGCATACATTTAAATAGCGAATCCCCATTTTGGTCCATTTCATAAGCTAATTCTATATGCTTCCAGGATGCGTACTTTTTATTTCCATCTCTGTAATTCAGCTCCAAATCTTTTTCAACAAAATTGTTGCGCATACTTTTCGCTGCATGCACTGGATCGAACATAACGAACAACTTAACATCATCTATTTCGATTTCTACTTCTGATCCTGTCATTTTAATAAATAATATTTATTAAGACGTGTGAATTTATTAAATTAAAAATTATTAGAGGTGTGCATTTTATCGAGTCGAACCGAACATTAATTGACTCGACAACAGAAAATTCGAATTGGCCGAATTATTTGAAACTCGAGTCGAGCAATTCGAATCGAGAGAAAATTTGATTAGAACTGCCAATTCGAAATTTGAACCTTCGAATTTCGAATTGGCCGGTTCAATTCGAAAGTTAACCGAGTCGAGTTGAGCAATTCGAGTCGAATTTTCTCTCGATTCGAATTTGCACACCTGTAAAAATTATGCTTTTCAAAAAAAAAAAAAAAAATTAATGTTACCTTTCGCAATTCCTTTCTTCAAACATTCAGCGTTATATTGAGCTTTTAGTTCTTTTATTGCCTTCACATTTGAAGATCCTTGGTCGCATATGCACAATATGAGATGAAGTCCAGTCTCCTTTATCGCTTTAACATTATCTTTAATGCAAACCGATAATTGTTCCCAAGTGGTCCCGGAATGACAATAATAGTAGGACAATGGCATTTTCCAGCCGCTTTGCAACCCCCTAATCATGAACACCAAAACATGATTTGCAAATTTGCTGGTTCTTCTGCTGCCATAATCTTCGAATCCTACTATTATATCGTCTTTGGCATCGTACCAAACATGGGGATCAACACTGAATTCATCCCACATCACTTCACAGACTTTTTCCTTACTGTCTTCCATACTTTGGACCACATTCTTCACCAGACTTACAACATTGTTGTTTATTCCAGTGCGTAAATGGACAGCTTTTGCATGGCGTCTCAAAGTTTTGACAGAAGGAAGAATGATTAAAGATCTCAAAAAAGCATACGCTTTTTGAGATTTTTTTAATAAAGTGAGAGCGATTGTCTTTTGCGAATCCGTGAATCGATGACCATTAGTAGATTTTCCAGCATTATTAAGCTGCATCTGGATGAAATCCTTTTGAACTTCAGTCAAATCCTCATTAAGGCAATTATGACTTTTGCGATCTTCCTTTAAACGATCCCTGCACCTAGAATTTAATTTTTATAAAAAAAGTCAAAGACTTTGAAAATAATTATTTTACTAAATTTATTTTCTTTCTGATCAAAAAATACTCAAATTTAGTAGAATTTATGTACAGGCCTTGGATATTATGACTTTTTCGATTTTTTTCGACTATTTTATAATAATACGACTATAACTATAGAGAAATCTTTGAAAATTTATTGTCGAATAATTTTTCTAATTAAATTTTTAAAATATACAATTTTCAAAAGTTAAAATACATACAAAAATAACATTAAAATGTTTTAGAGTCTTTTTCAATGTATTGGAAAAAAGTTAATTATAAATAAATTAATTAAATAAATAAATTAATTATAAATATAATTACAATTATTAAAAAAATTCATTTATTTTCGAAAAATTACATTACAATACATAATAATAAATAACTAATTATTCAAATTGTTTTAACATAATTTTTAAAGATTTAATTACCGTCAAACAAAGTAAATTAAAATTTACTTTTTTAAACATATTACAATTTCTGAGAAATCATTTATAATAAAAATTTTATTCAAAAATTTGATTTTCTAAATATTTTTAAAAACTAAAATATTTTGAAAAGATTTTATCAAATTTAAATTATTTTTCAAAGATCTTACCAATTTTCAATTATTAGAAAATTAAATTTTTGTCTTGAACTAATTGAATTTTAAAAGAACTTTCAGAAAATTTTTAAAAATTAATGTAGTTAATTGTTCTAGAGATGAAGTTCATTGAATTTTTGAAGGGTTATAGTTGTAATTTTTAGAAATAAATAAATTTCATAAGTTGTAATTTTTAGAAGTTAATAAATTTCATAAGTTGTAATTTTAAGAAATTAATAATTTCCATAAGTTAAAATTTTTTAAATTTTATTTCCCTTGAAAAGTATTTAAATATTTATTTAGCAAAATTATTAGAGTTTTGATTAATTGAATTTAGAAATTAGTTAATAATTAGGGAAATACAAAATAAATTTTTTGTGACAACATTTAATTAAATAGACGACTTTTTCGACTCTTTTTCTATTTTTAATCGACTAAATTGACTCTTTTGGCTCGTTAAAGTCGATCAGAGGCCTGCATGTAGAAATTCCATAGAAATTTTTTAGCTGGGGCACTAAATTTGTAATAACAAGAGGTTCATGTCTAGTTATATTATTTTAGTAGCATCTACTAAAGGCTTAAATAGAAGGGAATTAAAAAAATTAAATTAAATTCGATTTAATGCAAAAAATGAAATTTTCATCTCACAGAATATAATATAATTTTATCTTTTTTAATTCAAGCCTTTTTATCGAATAAATATAATGTCTATAATTATAAATATTAAATTTATATATTTTTTACTAAACCTTTTTAGGGCTGACTTCGTCTTGTAATGAGATCGCAAAGCTTTTCTCGCATTCGTATAAATTGTTTTTGCCATCGGAGTCAACATAGCATTCCTCGGCTTCACAAAAAGTCTCTTTCGAGCTTTTATCTTCAAACCTGAAGATATTTTTTCTTTTAAATGATTTGTTGAAGGAGTCAACGGTAATTCCTCATTAATTTTGTTTTCGAAAAAACTATTTATCGGTGTTGATGCTAACAATGATTTTAAATCATCACTATCTGATAAATTGTTGGAGAATGATCTAACATCCATAGAAGAGGTATTTGTTAATGAAAAATATAATGAGTCATCAGAATTAAAAATAGTTGAATCCATTTCTACGGTTTGTTTTTCTTTTTCAATTGGCAAATCGATTAAGTTTGTAAAATTTGACTCGATTACATTTTTTTGGCAACTAACATCCATCATTTCCACATCGTTTTCTAAGGAAGAAGACTCCAATGAAAGCGAAGGAATTGCATTTTTTTTAACATTAGTCGACTGTGGTTGACATCAACATATGCATCATCTGTGAAATGCTGACGACATACGACTAATTTTTTTTTTAAAATGTCCTTCAAGTCCAATGATCTAAGAATTGGATTATTTATAGCCTTCAACCATTTCAAACAAATAATTTTTTCCGATGGAAGTTGGTGTGTCTTTAACTTCCCTCTGGAATTGCATTTCGGCACTATGCACTTTTTCACCATTTTTTGCTATAAAAATCTGCCCAACTGTAATATAAAATTCATCATTTCCTTAAAAAAAAATAAAAATATGTTGGAAATAAATGAAAATATTTTAATCAAATATAACTAAAAAAAGTAAAAATTATTTTATAAATAAATTATAATATTAAACTTTTAAAATTTAATTAATTTATGGCAATTAATTTATCAAAATTTCTAGATGAAATTTATATAATATAATATAAATATATGAAATTATATTTGAATTAATACTGCCAAATAGAAAATAATTACTATTATTTAATTAATAATTATTAAATAAATAAATACAATTTTAGTTTGTTTAACAAAAAAAAAATAATAACGGATAAAATAATAATGTATAAATTTTAAACACACAATAATCAAGTATAGAATTAACGAGGAAAAGTAAACAATGGTTGAAAATATTTTGACAAGTGATTGTTTAGATCATTTATTAAGAGAAACTTAAACTTTATTTATAAAAATATTTCGATTTTAAATTTATTCTACTTATGTAAATTAGAAAACTAAGCAAACTTAAATGTTTTTTAAAAATATTTAAAACTGATAAATTTTATTAATTTAAATGTAAAAAAATATAATTAATTAATAATAATATAATTAAAAGATTAGCATGACTTTTTTGGAATAAAGATAAATAAGAATCTCATATAAGAATTTTTACAATCTTAAATATTTATCAAACAATTTAACATAAAAAAAATTGATTTTTATAGTAAAAATTTCAAAAATATTGAAATAATTTTACTTACCACAAGAATTCACATTAACTGTCATACGTTAAGCACAACACTAATTCACTTTCGTAATTATAATCAGATTCGCGAAAATAAATAAACAAAAATACAAATGTAATTGAGAAAGACGGTATACAATTCAAGTAATAATACGAGAAAATCAAAATCTGTGAAATTACCTTTAACAAAATGTAATTTACCAGAATTATAAATATCAATTTCAGTAAATTAAACATTTAAATATTTTATTAAAAAAATCTTTTTTTCTATATTTAATTTTTTTAGGTTTCTTAAGATAATAATTTCTACAAACATTATAAAAATAAAAAATTATTTATTTTAAGTATAGATTTTCATATTCATATTTTTCATATATATATATACATTATATATATTATATATTGTAATATATATTCTATTTATTCATTGCAATAATAATTATATGGAAAATATTATAATTATTATAATTCAAATTCAAATTGGCACATGCGCATTGAAACATTCATTTCAAGTATGCAGCGATGCCATCTACACCTTTTCCCTGGAACTAACCTATATGAAGGAGTTTACACCGTAAGCCTTAAATATAAGCCTCCGCGAGCATAAACGGATATGCCTCCATGAGGATATACTTGCGTCTGCGCAAAGTGTTTGCCTGCAGCTGTGTTGTGAAAGAGTTTGCCTTGACCACGTGTTCGCGCAGGCGCAAATATATGCTCCTGGAGGTATATCCGTTTATGCGCGCGGAGGCTTATATTTAAGGCTTACGGTGTAAACTCCTTCATAGTCTCCCTTTCATACAACGGGAGAGCCAGGGCTATGGATCGTCAACTGTCGTCAACCGACTCGGCTCGAGGTGCTCTTCGAGTCCAACAGGTACGATCTCACCTGAGGGGTATTAGGCTTATACAGAGGTGCTCTTCTGTTAAGTATAATGCTTTCCAGAGTCTGTACGTTCTACCCAGGTGCTCTTAGGTCGAACGAACATCCTCTCTAGTAATGTTAGGCAGCCGACCAGGGGTGCTCTCGTGGAAGGTGGCCGAGCTTATTCTGTTTGATACCTTGCTTTCCACCCCCGGTGAACCGAGATGCTCTTCTGTTCACCTGTGGTGAAGACAAGGGCGCAAATTCTTATCCCGGGTGCTCTCAGGAGTAGAAATTGCGCCTACTAGATTCACATTATTGTAATTCTCGCGTCGGCAAGAGTTTCAGAAACCTGCCGAAATTTATGAATTAACCCCTCGAGGTTCCTTGGTTAATTCCTAGTAGTGCGCGCCAAGGTAATCTTCGGTGTCGGGATTTACGGGAACCTATTCTAGAACGGTTTTGCAAATGTGTTTTAAAATACGCCCGGAAGGCAAGCAAGGGTTAATTTATCAATTATTATTTTATTCTTTCCACAGACATCCTGCGGTCGATAACCCTGTGGCAGAGTAAAGCGAGCGAGTGTTCTGGCATTCTTTTGTTATAAATCTTAAAATTCATTAATTATTATGTTGGTTAATTTTCTTTAGTTCATTGTAAATTTAAGTAGATTTTCCAGTATTCATTTTATAAATTACAGTATTCCATTGTATTATTTTTGTTTAGTTTTCTTACTTATACTATTATTTTATATTTTTATATTTTTACTTTTGTTATTAACTTCGAATATTTTTGTTACAATATACTTACTTTCGAAGGTTTAAATTTGGCCTCGTTAATGACTATACCTTTCCAAATTTATTCCAAGGCAATTCCTTACTAGCAAATAACTGTATTGATAAATAAAGATGGCGTTTTGCCACATAATGTTCTTTTTAAATTAAAAGTAAGGTACCCGGACTCCATCCGGCGAGCAAATTCCGGAGCAATAAAAATCATATCATTACACTGTCATTGTGGAAGATGAACTCTCTAAATTTGAATTAGTAGAATTTTTACTATTTAAATTAGTAGTTTAATATTTTACTAATGAAATAGTAGTTTTATGAACTATGACTAATGAATTAGTAGAATGTCGACGCAAAAATATAACTAATTCAAATTAGTAAGAATTTTTACTTTTTTGATTAGTAGTTTTTACTATTTGAATTAGTAAAAGTCAGGTGACGCGAAGGAGCGCTCTTAGCGTTAACTTTCGGTAACACTAAACGACCATTTGCTTCCTGTTGTGTAGTGTCAAAGGTTTTTCCTGAGCAAGCTGCAATCTTTTCCCAAGATTTTTAAAAAATATTTATACAAACAATAAGTGCGTGAAGTTATATTGAAATCATCATTCATCACTTTTTTAGAACTGGGAAAGTGTGTACACTACATTCTCTTCATTTTCTTTTTTTGTTTGTATATGAGGCATTTTACGTGAAATGTCCTAAGTTGAAATTTCAACTTCTTGAAAAAAATTGAAACTCGAGGAATTTGTTGTTCTATCAAGTAGAAATGTGCCCCAATAAATATTTTTGATTTTTTCGAAAAATTGGAGGGGGTAGAGGGGGGTCAATTTGACCAATTTTGCCAACATCGGCTACTTTGTGAATTTTTTCTGAACATGCTTGTAATGGGAAAAATTTTTTAGAATATGTTTCTGAAAGGTTTTTTCGTCCTCTTTCCAATGGTGTATTTTATTTTTTAATATTTTAAAAATTTACTCTAATTTTTAATAATTTATATTTAATTTTCAATTTCCCAAAAATCGGTCCGTTTTTTTGAAAATAAATTATTGCAAACGAAAGCTGAGGTTTTTTCCTATCGGCATGTAAATTTTCAGAATGCCCTTTTTTTGTTTTTGAGTTATTAAATTTCAAAGAATAAATCGCGGCGCGCTGCGTCGCGGTTGCTCTGAGCCGCGTGGCAACCGGCGTGAGTCGAGGCGCCTGGGACGCAATTTATTCTTTGAAATTTAATAACTCAAAAACAAAAAAAGGGCATTCTGAAAATTTACATGCCGATAGGAAAAAACCTCAGCTTTCGTTTGCAATAATTTATTTTCAAAAAAAACAGACCGATTTATGAGAAATTGAAAATTAAATATAAATTATCAAAAATTAGAGTAAATTTTTAAAATATTAAAAAATAAAATACACCATTGGAAAGAGGACGAAAAAACCTTTCAGAAACATATTCTAAAAAATTTTTCCCATTACAAGTATGTTCAGAAAAAATTCACAAAGTAGCCGATGTTGGCAAAATTGGTCAAATTGACACCCCTCTACCCCCTCCAATTTTTCAAAAAAATCAAAAGTATTTATTGGGTCACATTTCTACTTGATAGAACAACAAATTCCTCGAGTTTCAATTTTTTTCAAGAAGTTGAAATTTCAACTTAGGACATTTCACGTAAAATGCCTCATATATATCTTTAGACGCTGGTATTTTCATCATTGCATGCTGGAATGATGAAAACTTGCATACAAAATATGTGTATTAACTACATTTTTATGGTGTGAATTATTTATTGTATTATTATATATATACTGTCGATAAAATAGTTAACATATAATATTCAATTCTCTTTTTTAATAATTAAAAAATAGTATATAAACTCCTAACCTCAAACATTCTTTCCTTTTTTCAATTATAATTATAATTTGAATAAAAGTTAAAATCAATCAATATAATTAAATAGTTTTACAATTCTTTAGCTGGCATGTTTGTATAAAATCAATGAAGCAAAATTTATTTATATAATGATTGAGTAATAACAATAATTTTTATTTATTATTGTTTACTCAAAGAAAAATCATCCCATCATTTTTGAAGAATCTTTTGTTATTAAAGACGCTAATTATTCCTAATAATTGTTTTTATTGCAATCCATATAATGTGTTCAAACTATTTAAACTGCACGGAGAAAAATGGAAAAATGATTTATGCAGTCAGTCTAGTACTCCTTTATAGAATAATATGTGACAGGTACACACTATAGTATTAGAAGTTTCATAGCTGAACACTTTGGGACTCAACACAAGTTATCCCATTCATCAGCTTAAACAAGACTATTTATATTATAGTCTAAGAGGGAATAAGAGTATAAAAAATTGGAATGAGAAATTACTTTCTCATGTAATTGTTAAAAGAACGCGGCAGTGTACAAAACACAAGTCAATAATAGAAGCGAATATTGAACAACTAGTACTCAGTCCAGTTCTTTCGAAAAATGAACGCCGTGCACTTAAAGTAGATACCTACTCGAAAGCCACAAATTATTCTCTCTCTCTCTCTCTCTCTCTCTCTCTCTCTCTCTCTCTCTCTCTCTCTCTCTCTCTCTCTCTCTCTCTCTCTCTCTCTCTCTCTCTCTCTCTCTCTCACACACACACTAATGGTCGTTTACTTATTTTACCGTTTCACTTACTCTTACTACTGTAAACTATTATGCAGTGCAGTTAAGTTAATTAAATTATTAAATATTGCTTCGAGAATAATTAATTATACATTTCATTTTAGATCAATTCACTATTTTGTACACGAAAAAAAAGAATAATCAAATTTACCATGAGGAGTGTCAAACTTGAAAAAGGTTAGGAAAAAATTAATGTTTTTTATTTATTTATTATTAAATTCTAATAACCGTATCAAATTTAAACTAGTTGACAATATTATTTATTCAATATTATGAATATTGTTGACATCCATACTTACATTAATTACAAAGTAAAATCCACGCATGATCTAATTTATTTCATTGGTAAGGGATGTTTCTTAAATAGGAAATTTCCCCCATCGATTGCGTAGCCGAGAGGCTTAATATAAAAGCGTGCGATTTATAATTATGCGTATATTTAGTTGTATGGTTAGGTAGGTGTTCAATCCTGTATGATTGTAAGATTTTCCGATGTATTTAGTTGTTAATTGTAAGTATGAAGATGTGGGAAGAATAAAACTCGTGAATTAATGAATATGAATATATAAAGAGTGCATTTAACATATTTTTCTTTTTTTTAATGATTCGTTATTGTTTTTTTTTATATAAAATTGACGAAGTGAATAAAAGGAAACACTCGTTTCGCGTCGCGTCGGCCATTTATTTTGACAGGTTCCGCGTCTGCGTTCCCTTATTGTGAAAATTTCGAAGTAGGGGACTGAGTCCAGTTTCTCTACTATGCACACTGCAGCGCGCCTTATAATCTTCGCCTGTGTTTCAATGCTCTTTACAGTGACATTTAGAACTAAGGCCCTCTATACACTATACGCAATACCCTAAGATGCTTGATGGAAATGAATTAATGTACTTTTACTGGACTGAGTCCAGTTTTTTTTAATATTGACTCCTAGTTTTTCAAACTCCATTTTTCTCCCTGTGTATAAATCATTATATCTTTAATATCTTGTAAATAAACCAATGATTATTAAACATATATATTTTCTAGTAAATGTAAAATTCAAATTCTATCATAAAACATATTTAAATAAAAATTAAAGATACAAAAGTTAATAAAAATTTTGATCAAATTTAAATTACAAAGCTTTCATTTGGTCTTTATTTTCATTAGTTTATGTATCTTTTATTTTTTTAAATAAGTTTTTGAAAAATAAACACGATAGAAAATTTCAAATATTAGCGAGTAAAAAAGACGCACGCGGGAGCATGCGCATTGACATTGTACATTCTACTAATTCAATTAGTAGCGAAAAATAACTTTTGCAATTAGTAGTTTTTTACTAATTCTTAGTGGAAGACTTTTCCCCTTTTCAATTAGTAGAATTTGACTAAGAATTAGTAGAATTCTACTAATTCAAATTTAGAGAGTAACACTAAGTAACAAATGAATTATCTTATGTGAAGTTTATATGGCACTTAAATTAATAATTAAGAACAATTTTTTGAAATAATAAAATAGCTAATTATGATAATTATTTATTTAAAAATTTTCTTCACCAATATTGTTCATAGATGAGAAAAATCAAAAAACTAAAATAATCTGTGGAGAGATTTTCAAATAAATCCACTTTGAACATTTTTGCGCACGAAGTACGTTATTTTGGAAAATATGGCATTGTTTATTTATATCAATAGAAAGGAAAAAATTATATAATCATAATTTTTAAGTGGTAATTCTATTAAACTTTTATTATTTTAACACTTTAGTACTAATAAAATATAAAAATGTAACATAATTTAATTATAATTACATCAATTTAAACATGTGAAGCATTATATCTTCAAACAGCGCTGAAAAGGTGTTTAGGATAATCCTAGTGATTTTTTGATATGGGAGAAAAATAACTAAATTTTCTATTTTTTAAATAATGTTTATTTTTTATAGCAAAATTAATCATTTTCAAATAATTAATTTCTATAAACCCTCGTTCGGTTGTATTTCAACTTTTTTGTTTTTATTTATTTAAATATTTATTTATATCAAATATGCACTTATTTTTTATAATTAATTACTTTAAATTACTCTCTAAATCTGAATTTGTAGTTTTCTACTAATGAAATAGTGCGAATTCGTTTACCAATCAAATAAGTAACTGTTTTTCCAATTTTTAGTAGTTTTTTACTATTTGCTAGTAGAAAATTACTAATTCAATTAGTAGAACGTATTTTTTACTATTTTAAATTAGTAAATTTTTTTTACTAATAATTAGTTTAAAAAACTACTAAAAATTAGTAAAAACAGTTAGTAATTCAATTGGTCAACGAATTCGCACTATTTCATTAGTAGAAAAATACTAATTCAGATTTCGAGAGTAAATTAAAATAATTAATTATGAAAAATAATTGCATATTTGATATAAATAAATATTTAAATAAATGAAAACAAATAAGTTAAAATACAACCATACGAGGGTTTATAGAAATTAATTATTTGAAAATGTTTAATTTTGCCATAAAAAATAAACATTATTTAAAAAATAGAAAAATTTAGTTATTTCTCTCCCAATATAAAAAATCTTCATATGGAGTCCGTACATTTTGATTTCCTAAAGTCTTCCTGGAAAATAAATAACGTTGCTGCGAATCACCCGGATTATCCTAAACACCTTTTGAGCGCTGTTTGTAGATATAATGCTTCACATGTTTAAATTGATGTAATTATAATTAAATTATGTTAGAATTTTATATTTTATTAGTACTAAAATGTTAAAATAATAAAAGTTTAATAAAATTACCACTTAAAAATTATTATTATATAATTTTTTCCTTTCTATTCATATAAATAAACAATGCCATATTTTCCAAAATATCGTACTTCGTGCGCAAAAATGTTCAAAGTGGATTTATTTCAAAATCTCTCCACAGATTATTTTAGTTTTTTTATTTTTCTTATCTGTGAACATTGTAAATTCAGAAACTCTACTAATTTTCTAGGTGTAAGACCTTTTTATTTAATTTAAGTTAAGGCGCACCGTGTTGTGCGAGCATTATTGCAAAAAATCAGATGTCGCATAGCGCGCTGGTTGTCAAAAAAGAGGTTATGTTTAGTATGCGTTGCGCAGTAAACGTATTTAAAAATCGCAATAATACTAACATGCAGTAAAAATTCTGCTACTAATATAGTTTTAAGTATTATTAATTGAAAATCAATAATAGATGGGTAAATTAATATATTTTTCAAATAATAAAGTGTACTTCTTTGATTAGTAACACTCAAACGTGTATACTATAGTGAATATTGAAAATATCAACGGTTTTTAATATGTATTCATGACTGCCATATTTGATAATTTCACAGAATTCTGTCATAATATATTTCAAATTTAAATAAATAAATTAATAATTGTGGGAATGTACATTTTCATGAGCTATTCTATCAAGTAAGATTCAAAATAAATTTTGTAATTATTTTGAAAAAATTAGGCGTATATTTCAAAATGAAAATAATAATTTTTTAAAAATCGCAATAATTACACTTACCCTACGTGAAATTTTTATTGACTCAATACTTGACTTTTGGATACGACACAAAATACTAGAAACAGTCTAGTACTTTTGCATGAGAGTTTCAAAAGCAGTCAATGAAAATTTCTAGTACCTTCCCAGTAGCCCAATGGGAAATGCCAGTGTAGTGCCGATGTTCACCACTGGCTTAGTACTCAGACGATTGTTCGGCGTAGTCTAGCCGAGCCTCGACAATTAGTGCTGGCGCAGTACAGAATTTCTGTTTCGCCAAAGCTTGGACAAGCCACGGCGGCAAGTGCTGGCTGAGTATAGAAAAATTGTTCACAACGCTCTTTGCCAACATTGCTTTTTTGACATAAACTTGAAAAAAATTATAAAAAAAGTTTATGAATGTTTATAAATATAAATTTATTGAAAGAAATTAATATTTTACTTTTCAGTTGTTCATTTTTTATTCTTATTAAATTTAATAATAACAATTTAACACAATTGTCTAATTTTGTAAATATTAAATTATTTAAACAAATTAAAATTATAAACAAAATTTAAACTTTAATCTCAATAATAATTTGGTTCCTATAAAAATACTATTATACTTCTTACTATGAATAAAGTAATTTAATTTAATTATTAAAAATTTAGTTTAACTTATTTTACTTCAATTTATTATTTCTAACGTATCCCTATTTTTTTTCATCTTTGACTCAATAATTGTATGTCTAAATGATACTGAGATATTAATACTTTTCTGTACACATGTGTCGTTAGCATAGTGGTTAGAGCGTTAGTCTGTTAGTCCGTAGGTCGTAGGTTCGATTCCCCTCGTCAGCAATTTTGTTTATTTTCATAGGTTTGCGATATTTCTAGATTCCAATCGTTAGGTACTAAAATATGAAAATCTAATGCACACTTACTGTAATTGTTTATTATTTAATTTTTAAATGTTATAAACAATTTTTTTCTACTTCATTTACTATATCCATTGTTAGTCTCCATCTTTAATACAATTTCTTCAAGAAGATAAATATTTTATGAATAACTAGCTGTCGTACCCGTCTTCGACGGGTTTTATTTTCTACCAATACATTTAAGTGTGTCTACTAATCTGGAAAATCAGAAAATAGCAAGGGAATTTAATTTGACCGGAAAAAAATAATAATTAGTTACCATTATAGCTATTTTAGTAGGAAAATATTACTATTTGAATCAACTTAAATTTTGACTCGGGTCTGTTTTCATAAATATTATACATCAATAAAAATTAAAGTAAAAAGCAATTTTTTAAAAGCGAATTAATATAATGAAACTTTTTCTTAATTTCATAGGAAAATTCCCGGTTCGGCATATTCCCAGCTTTTTACAGTGTTTCCCGTTTGGTAGATACCCAGTTAAATGTATTAGTAGAAATAGAAAACTGTACGACAGCATACTAATATAATCTATATTTATAATTATGAACTTAAGAAACAGTATTTTCATAAAATATGTAAATTTTTATAGCCATTTGTAGATTTATTTATGGATAAAATCAAGTAAATTTAAATTTGACAAAAAAGAGATAAACCGTGAAAAATTTGGACAAAGCAGGAAATTTTGTTAAACAAAAATAGACACCGTGTTAACTTTTGTCCTTACATTGCTCAAAACATCTCTTAAAGTTAAATCTAGAGTTAAAATGAAAAAACGTTTTAACATATAAGTTTTTGCCTAGTGGCATAATATGCTTGTATTGTATCACAGGTGACTTACAATTCTTGACATCCTGCAAAATCATTTTAATCATAAAAAATTTGCATTTTCAATATTTCTGAACTTCTTGAAAATATTAGATTGATTTGATAAATAATTTTGAATTGCACTATTTTGACGTCAAAATATTAATCAGAGACTCCAAAAATACTACTGAATTAAACTTCATATAGTAATTAGTATCGATTTTTTGATATTGAAAATATTTTTATATTTCTTGTAGGATAGTATTTTTTGCAAAATTATGATAAAATCTGACTAAATAACATATAATATTCAATTTTAGAAAGTTTAAAAGCTATTCATTAAAAATTGCGAAATTTGGAAATTTTCCATTTTTGAAGTTTTTGAAAATATTTTTATATTTATATCTTAGTTGTAGACCCAATGGGAAATGCCAGTGTAGTGCCGATGTTCACCACTGGCTTAGTACTCAGACGATTGTTCGGCGTATTCTAGCCGAGCCTCGACAATTAGTGCTGGCGCAGTACAGAATTTTTGTTTCGCCAAAGCTTAGACAAGCCACGGCGGCAAGTGCTGGCTGAGTATAAAAAAATTGTTCACAACGCTCTTTGCCAACATTGCTTTTTTGACATAAACTTGAAAAAAATTATGAAAAAAGTTTATAAATATTTATAAATATAAATTTATTGAAAAAAATTAATATTTTACTTTTAAGTTGTTCATTTTTTATTCTTATTAAATTTAATAATAACAATTTAACACAATTGTCTAACTTTGTAAATAATAAATTATTTAAACAAATTAAAATTATAAACAAAATTTAAACTTTAATCTCAATAATAATTTGGTTCCTATTAAAATACTATTATACTTCTTACTATGAATAAAGTAATTTAATTTAATTATTAAAAATTTAGTTTAATTTATTATTTCTAACGTATCCCTATTTTTTTCTCATCTTTGACTCAATAATTGTATGTCTGAATGATACTGAGATGTTAATACTTTACTGTACACATGTGTCGTTAGCATATTGGTTAGAGCGTTAGTCTGTTAGTCCGTAGGTCGTAGGTTCGATTCCCCTCGTCAGCAATTTTGTTTATTTTCATAGGTTTGCGATATTTCAAGATTCCAATCGTTAGGTACTAAAATATGAAAATCTAATGCACACTTACTGTAATTGTTTATTATTTAATTTTTAAATGTTATAAACAATTTTTTTCTACTTTATTTACTATATCCATTGTTAGTCTCCATCTTTAATACAATTTCTTTAAGAAGAGAAATATTTTATGAATAATAACTATTTATTAATATTATTTACCATTTTGCTGTTAAATTATTTATAATTATGAATTTACGACTAATTAATAACAATACGGCATTTATTGCGTCAATATTCTCAGCCAGCACTGGTCCAGTGCTGCGCCAGCGCTGTCTGTCAGCACTGACAGACAGTACTTCGGCAGCGCCAGACGGCGTTATCATCCCAGTGCCATGCCAGTGCTGGCTCTCAGCCTTGCCGCCAGTGCTGCCAGTGCTGGCGCAGTACTACGCCAGTTGTAAATTTCCCATTGGGCGAATAGTATTTTTTGCAAAATTATGCTAAAATGTGACAAAATAACATGTAAAAACTCAAATATAGAAAGTTTAAAAGCAATCCATAAGAAATGTAAAATTTTGAAATTTTCGATTTTTTGAAAACATTTTTATACTTACATATTAGTTATAGGACTTTATTTTTTGCTAAGTTATGCTATAATGTGACTAAATAACATGTAATACTCAAGTATAGAAACTTTAAAAGCAATCCATGAAAAATAAAAAATTTTGAAATTTTCGATTTTTTGAATTTTTTGAAAAAATTGAATATCTGCCGTTCTAATTAATATTTTTTAAATCTGTAAATTTATAAACCTTCCTTGGGTCAATACCTAATAACCTACCAAGTTGGACTTAAATCGATTCACATGTTTTTGTGTAATTGGGGTACAAAGTTTTTGTGACAGACATACATACATACATACATACATACATACATTAAATTTTTTAAGAATATTTTTGGAATCTCTGATGTCCATAATAACTAATCATGTTAACATTTTTAAGTTTTAAGCAATGTACAGACAGACATCTGATTTTATTAATAAGGATAACTATTTATTAATATTATTTACCATTTTGTTGTTAAATTATTTATAATTATGAATTTACGACTAATTAATAACAATACGGCATTTATTGCGGCAATATTCTCAGCCAGCACTGGTCCAGTGCTGCGCCAGCGCTGTCTGGCAGCACTGACAGACAGTACTTCGGCAGCGCCAGACGGCGTTATCATCCCAGTGCCATGCCAGTGCTGGCTCTCAGCCTTGCCGCCAGTGCTGGCGCAGTACTACGCCAGTTGTAAATTTCCCATTGGGAAGAAGTAAGGAATTGAGAAGAATTGGACATTTTTAACTTTTTACAGAAAATGTTAAATTATCAATTTTTTTGAATTCCGTTTCTGTCCAATTCCTATGTATTCCTTTTTGAGGCAAAGATTTCTTTAAAGTGAATTCCAATCAATTCCATTTTAATATTTCTTTAATTTTTGTGAATTCCGAAATACTGTGTGATACTCGGTAAGTTCAATTCCTGTCTATTCCGTTTTAATATTTTGTAATTTTTTAATTCCTTTGAAGTTTGCAACACTATGAGATAAGTGCTTCTAAAATTCGGAAGTCATAGAACAGTTTAAATAGCTGAGCGGACAAGCTGTTTGTCTCCGACAATGAAGCTTGAGGGTTCAAATCTTCGAACAGTCAAATTTTTTTTCCGCTTAAAATATTAAAACGGTATTCAAAAGAATAAACTTAGCTTCTTTTCGGCTTCCCCAAATGAAAATGAAAAGAATTGGTCACAAACGGAATTCAAAAGAATTGAAAATTTCGAATTCTTATTAATTCCTTACTTTTTACTGGGTTGCTTGAGAATTTCATTGACTTTCAAAAAAATTGTAAAATAAAAAAAATAATTTCTACTTGTTCACACAGTTTTTCTGAAATTCACTCATTCATTCACATATTTGGATAATTAATCAAACAAAGAACAATTATTGTATCACTTTTCGACGTTCAACAACACTAATGAACTAACCTATAACACACATATATTCGCGTATAACTTAAATATAAGCACACACTTAACACTTAAAAGTACGTATCGAATTGTTCTTATATACCACCTGGTAAACTTTTTCACGACTTCTGAGACATGCTATTTCACTGAAAACTGAGACTTACATAACATTCTGTTTTGTGAGAAACACAAAATAAAAAATATTTTTTTGAAAGTCAATTCTTGAAGACAAATACACTACCGGCAGAAATTGTCGGTACGAACGACGGGCGAGCTACGAAAAGTTGCTACCGAAATTAAATTAACATATTTTATTATTGAAAAATGATAGAAACTTGGTTCTTGGATCGTTTAAAAGCCAATTAAATTCTGCGTCGTTTGATATATAAATGAAAATTATTTGATATTTTTGAGAGATTTTATCACCTAAAAGATTTTGAAAAAAAATGATTAATTTTTCTATTTTTGTGCACCATGTTTGTGTGGCTGCCCATTCTAGAAAAATTTAGAGAAAAATTTTAAACTCTAGCAACATAATGTTTAAAGTCTCAGCTTTTATTTGAGCCTTGAAAATTGAAAATCCGTTCAGTAGTTTTTGAAATATCTAAAAAAATGTCCAAGCATGTTGTTTTATAATTTAGGCGGTGATACACACTTATTGCACTCTCGCTGCTCACCTGGTTCGTTGCAGCAGGGCCGAATAAGCGGCATATAGAGTGGGGGTCATATTTGGAGCCCTTTTTAAGTTTTTTGTAATTTTAGATTTAATATTCATTAAAAATTTAATAATTGTTGAAGTTAATTATTATATATATAAATAAGTTATCATTTTACAAACTTTCATGATCAAATAGTCGTTTATTTCTACGTACAAATTTTCACTTTTCTAACTTTTTTTCTTAAATTAAACGACTATTTGATCATGAAAGTTTGTAAAATGATAACTTATTTATATATATAATAATTAACATTAACAATTATTAAATTTTTAATGAATATTAAATCTAAAATTACAAAAAACTTAAAAAGGGCTCCAAATATGACCCCCACTCTATATGCCGCTTATTCGGCCCTGCCGCAACGAATCGGGTGAGCAGCGAGAGTGCAATAAGTGTGTATCACCGCCTAAATTATAAAACAACATGCTTGGACATTTTTTTAGATATTTCAAAAACTACTGAACGGATTTTCAATTTTCAAGGCTCAAATAAAAGCTGAGACTTTAAACATTATGTTGCTAGAGTTTAAAATTTTTCTCTAAATTTTTCTAGAATGTGCAGCCACACAAACATGGTGCACAAAAATAGAAAAATAAATCAATTTTTTTTCAAAATCTTTTAGGTGATAAAATCTCTCAAAAATATCAAATAATTTTCATTTATATATCAAACGACGCAGAATTTAATTGGCTTTTAAACAATCCAAGAACCAAGTTTCTATCATTTTTCAATAATAAAATATGTTAATTTAATTTCGGTAGCAACTTTTCGTAGCTCGCCCATCGTTCGTACCGACAATTTCTGCCGGTAGTGTATATATTAACACTATTTGTTTTTCATAAAATAATAGTAAATTCACATCTGAAATTAACACAAATGGAAACAGACGATCAGCTGGCATTTACCTTTGGTAGAAACGCGCAACGCACACTGCGCATGCTCTACAGAATTTTCAAGCGCAGTCAACTAATCTTTCACGTACTTTATAAAACTGAACAAATGACTTTTCGTTAAAATTAAAAAAACACTGTTGCCCATACTAGTACTAGAATAACTCTAGGACTTTTTTATATTTTCTAATCAAAAGTATATGATACAGTCTTGTATTTTGTGTTCTATCCAAAAGTCAAGTACTTTCAAGGAAGGATTCACGTACTTTTTTTCCGTTTACAGGCGAAGATTCACCAAAAAAATCTAACGCATCTTTATCCGAACCTCGAAGGTGATGTGGAATACTGTTCACAAACAAAATTATTATTTTTTTCTTTGTTATTATGCCAGTATTGTCTGCATATTGTCAATTGGATATCAAACTCGTAATCAGCCATGTAAAAACCCTTTTACGGACATTTTTAAATAAACCAAATTACTTTCAATAAAATTGACAATTATATCAAATGCCAACTGTTAAATCATTAATTTGAGTTCAAATTCGGAATTTGCGACCCTAAAAACCTTTTTCGGTCACTTTTATTAAACAGAAATCAGTCTTATAAAAGCTGACAGTTGGTTTAACAGCTGTCAACTGTCAAATTGTAAATCTGACATCAAATTCGTAATCAGCGACCCCGAAAACTCTTTTGGAATCTTTTTTATACAAAATAAATCTGTTTTACAAAAGTTGACAGTTGTTTTGACAGCTGTCAACTGTCAAAATGTCAATCTGACATCAAATTCGTAATCAGCGACCCCGAAAACTCTTTTCAAGTTTATTTATAAAAAATAAATCAGTAATGTAAAAGTTGACAGTTCTTCTGACAGCTGTCAACTGTAAAAATGTCAATTTGACATCAAATTCGTAATCAGCGACCCCAAAAACTCTTTTGAAGTCTTTTTTATACAAAATAAATCTGTTTTACAAAAGTTGACAGTTGTTTTGACAGCTGTCAACTGTCAAAATGTCAATTTGACATCAAATTCATAATCAGCGACCCCGAAAACCCTTTACGGAGTCTTTTTTATAAAAAATAAATCAGTAATGTAAAAGTTGACAGTTCTTCTGACAGCTGTCAACTGTCAAAATGTCAATTTGACATCAAATTCGTAATCAGCGACCCCGAAAACCTTAAGGAACTTTTTCTTTCTTTTAATTAATTTTTTAATGTTCGGATAATGTAAGACAATTTTACTACGAAGTGTGCGCCATCTTGAATACGCCATTTTTAAATTTTTGCTAATTTTTCAAAATGGCGACGATATTTGTATTCAGTGGTTCAAAACACTTCATATGGTGAGCTTCAAAAAATTTTTTTCACTTCAGCGTCTGTACATGAGCTAACTGACTTTTTAAAACAATTTTTCCGATTTGCATAAACATTTTATTATTTTTTTATATTAAAAAAATTTTTTATTGTTTACTTTAATTTTTTTTGGATACCTGGACCGATTCTGAGGAAATCAAGTCCAACCTGGTTAAAAATATTAATATTTAAAAAAGTTACAGTGGTTTTTGTAAGGTAGACATATACACTACCGTCGGGAATTATCGGTACGGCTGCACACGCACGGCCCAAAAACATACCAACCTTTAAATCATGATTTTTTTGTAAATACAAATGTCAGAAAATTAACAAATATACCATTCGAAAGATTATTAAATTCTACGATTAATGGTACATAACTGAAAATTTTAACAATTTATACAAAGATTGCAGCAATCTACAAATTTGACAAAAAAATTTTTAAAATAAAATTTTTTTGGAAATTATTTCAACCCCTGCACATTTTTTAAAAATTTTAGAAAAAATTTGAAACTTATATAGGTGTGATCATTTAAGTCTTATCTTTAATTTAAGACCAAAAGAATTCAAAAAACTTATTCGGTTCGTGAGATATCATTATAAACGTCCGAGCATGTTTTTTGACAAATGCATTGAATTAGTCGATTTTGAACGGTTTTTGGCTGAAAATGCTCGTCCGTTTATAATGATATCTCACGAACCGAATAAGTTTTTTGAATTCTTTTGGTCTTAAATTAAAGATAAGACTTAAATGATCACACCTATATAAGTTTCAAATTTTTTCTAAAATTTTTAAAAAATGTGCAAGGGTTGAAATAATTTCCAAAAAAATTTTATTTTAAAAATTTTTTTGTCAAATTTGTAGATTGCTGCAATCTTTGTATAAATTATTAAAATTTTCAGTTATGTACCATTAATCGTAGAATTTAATAATCTTTCGAATGGTATATTTGTTAATTTTCTGACATTTGTATTTACAAAAAAATCGTGATTTAAAGATTGGTATGTTTTTGGGCCGTGCGTGTGCAGCCGTACCGATAATTCCCGACGGTAGTTTATGTCCCGCAGGCGTTAAAGGTGTAATGATTTTCTCTTTTATTTTATTAAAAGGGAAAATCATAAATTAAATTTAATTTTTACTTTTAATAATTTTCAATTTACTTGATCAGAAAAATTTAATATTCAATTAATAAATAAAAATATAACGATTTCAAAAAATAAACTACACAATAAAAATAATTTGAGGTCAAACAAAAATCAAAAAATGTGCCAAATAATGTGAATATAATTTCTCGAGATTTATTTTTATAATTAATAATTCCTAGATTAGTGGTACCACTTAAAAATACAATATGAATTACATACACACAAAATCAACACATTCATACAAACAAATAAAAATATAACATAAAGAAAAATTGCGATACGACAAAACGTCAATTATAAATGTCAAACAAATTTACAAATTAAAATATAAATCAGGATCGAATCATTTAATTACAATAAAATCATAATTGTCATATAATCTCTATTAAAAAGAAAAGTTACTTGATTAATTAAATTTTATATCGATATACAAAAGTAATAAAATTATATAAGGCTTGGCATTTTCACTCCAGATCATTCAATTTGTTTTCACCATACTTAGCTGGGAAAAATTGAGGCGTCGGTCTCTTCAATTTGGCGGGAGATCAATATGATAAGAAATTGTGAGGCTGATTGATCTTCGATGAGAAACTCGGATGAATTGTAACTCCCGATTCCTCCTTAACTATCAATTGATTATCAATCACATTAACGCTGATCTCCTCCTTTATATCAATTAAAGAAATTCCAATTCCCAGAATGAGACTTCCGTCCTTATTTTGTTTTAAAACCCGTCCACATCAAAACGCCATACTAAACAATGATTTTACTTATTATAAAAAAGATCACAATTATAAAAACCAAATTAAATTCAAAAAGAAACAATGACCGTTAATTCAAAAAAAAAAGAAATAATCAACAAAATTCCTACCTCTCAGTGTCCTCGGCCGGCACTCAGAAGCGTGGCGCGGATCCGTCCGTCGATCTGGAGTTACGATGACCAAGTAATTGGTCATACGCAAATTCTCCAGAATCGACGGCCGTCTTCCCAAAAACCAACGTCTTCCCCACCAACTCGACGATCACATGAGACGTCCCTGAATATTACCTTCCCAACGTACACAACTATATAGGAGGAGATCAACGTGAACTATTTAATTTAAATTTCTCCTGTTATCAAAAAGAAAAGACCGCCTCAAAGGGTCAACAGCATATGACTGTTACAGAAATCAATGTTACTTTTTTCGACCACTTTTCTCTTAAAATATTAAATAAATTAAGCTAGTTTTTTTGTGAATAACTCTGAAATATAATAAAGAAGAGCAGTGATGTGCAAAAGTTTTAATAATTCTAAAATAAATTATAAAAAAATACTTTGAAATCGGAAAAGACGAGAAATTGATTAAAAGTGATTTTGAGAACTGATAATTTTAAAGTTATTTTTTAATAAATAATTTTAAAAATATTAAAACTTTTTTACATCACTGCCCTTCTTTATGATATTTTAGAGTCATTCACAAAAAAACTAGCTTAATTTATTTAATATTTTAAGAGAAATGTAATCGAAAAAATTAACATTGAATTCTGTAACAATCACACGCTGTTACACGGAAAGAAAAAGTCTAAAGAATAGTTTAATATATTATAAAAAAGTTGGACAAGATGGACAATTTATAATATTTATTTGATTTCCTGAAAATTATTTCAAGATGTCTAAGAAACTTTATGTTGCGTATGATAAAACGATTGAAATGTATTAAAAAAATTATAGATTATAAATATTCTCATATTATAGGATAAATGTTTTTAATTGTCGTAAAATTATAATTATATTTTATGAAACTATCAATATACAGAAGTAAAATTATTTTAATACTTATAAGAAAGATGAGTTCAGATGTGTATTCTAGACAAGTTTAAAAAAATTACTATACTGTATATAATATTTTGAAGAATCGTGCACGCGTTAGTTGCGCAGTAGTCTGCTGCGCATACATTTGCACAGTGAGAATGTCCTCTACTATTGAGGCCTTTCTCCAATAGGTTTTGAAAAGTGTGCGAATGACTGCGTTGCGTTGATTTTAGCATGTGTTGCTATAGCAACCGACGCAGACGCAGTCATTCGCACACTTTTTAAAACCTATTGGAGAAAGGCCTTCAAAGGACCACCTGCAGCGTGCGTTGCGTAGCTAGTTGGTTAGAGTTGCGTTCTATTAATATTAGGGTTGTGCGTTCGATTCCAGTCGTTAGTAGATTTTCTGTTAGGTAGGCTATCATTAAGTATAAATAAATGTTTAGAGTTTATTGTGTATAGATTTCTGGGTGCAATATCAAGATACGTGGTGCTTTAAAAAATTTTTAAAACACGTTTTATTTTTTTACTCCGAATCCCTTTGAGATCCCAAGATAAAACTTACAGGACATGTAAAGCACATTTGCCCTAACATTTAGTAAAATTTTGAAAAAAATCAAAGATGATGTTTTTTCAAAAACGGATTTTTAATTTTTCAAAATTTCAAAAAAAAAAAATTTTTTTAATTTTTTTTTTTATTTTAATTTTAACTTAAAATATTCTTAAAACCAAAAAAATCCTTTTTTAAAAATCCAAAATCGGTTAATTAGAACCAAAGTTATAGCACTTTCAAAAAAAGAAGACAAAAATTTTGAAAATGCCATATTTTTGGTAATTTTCAAAATTTTGAAAAAATATTTGGTGGAGTTGTTTATCACTATAAAAGTAATGAATTTACAAAATTACAGCCAAATCCCAACAAGTCATGAAAATAAGTGTGTTGAACTGACGTGGAATCCACCTAAAATCGCAATATCTCGAGAACTATTAGAGTCTCCATAAATTTTTTTTTATGAGATGAAAGGTAAAATTACAAGGAATCAATATTTACTTATTAGAAAATTCAAAAATTAGTCCAACTGAACTAAAAATTAATTCAAAAAATTTTTTTGACTTTTTTTGACAAATTTTGGAAATTTTGTTTTGGTCATAATATAAAATTAAATTACGTATTTTTAACTATATCGCCTGTAAATTTTATTAAAATCGATTAAAAAGTTTCAGAGATATTAATTTTTGTAAAAAACGCAACACTCATTTTCAATATGGCGTAGCGGCCGCCATTTTAAAAATTTTTCAAAATCCTTTTAGGGTTAAATTTAACTCATATAAGACTTCTATTTCCCAAGCTTTCAAAGAAATCGGAAGACCACTTGCAAATCGCTTTTTTTCTGACGGAGTCTTACCCATTATATATTATTTTTTTCTTGCAATGTCAAATTATTATTTTCGAAGTTCAAGAGTTTCGTTTATCTGAAAAATTTTCAGTAAAAAAAATGTTCATTAGGTAGCAATAAATATTTATGCCTAGTAGTTTTACACTAGGTTTAACTGTTTACTGAATATTATCAAAAATATATTTTTCGTCAAACGCGCGCGACTAAACACAAATAACCTTAATTGAGACTTTACAGCGCGACGTTGCGATTGTCGTGCTCCCACCATCCCATCTACTTAATGCTTTCCCCTCATGACGTCACAGGCGGGGAGTGCATCGAGTAGATGGGATGGTGGGAGCACGACAATCGCAACGTCTCAAGGTTATTTGTGTTTAGTCGCGCGCGTTTGACGAAAAATATATTTTTGATAATATTCAGTAAACAGTTAATCCTAATGTAAGACTACTAGGCATAAATATTTATTACTACCTAATAAACATTTTTTTCACTGAAAATTTTTCAGATAAACGAAACTCTTGAACTTTGAAAATAATAATTTGACACTGTGCGAGAAAAAAATAATATATAATTTAACTTATAAAATTATCAGAAAAAATATTTTAATATTAAATAATTTATAAATATTTATAGATAATATTGTACAGTGCACACGGTAATAAAGAAACTGAATATTGTATCAAGATTGACCGAGTCTTGAATCGAGCATGGGACGAACATTGGTGTCCCATGCTGAACCAATATTGAGTGACGGCACTGGTATTGATATAGTAGATTAGGCGAGAAGCCTTCCAGCCTTCTGTGGCCGAGCGGTTTAAATGCGTGCGTTGAGAACTTCCGGTATGCGTTAGGGGGCGGGGTGCGTGAGTTTCGATCCCACATGCGAGCGAATATTTTTTATTCTTTGTTATAAGCGTTTATATAAAATAATAAAATTGTGTGTTGTGTCGTGAATAAAAAATGTTAACATGTTTATAAATAATGTTAAAAGTCTGTTAAAAATCAAGAAAAAAATGTAACGATTAACAGAAAAATTGTCTTTTTTTTACTAAAATTATTTTTTTAAAATTACTATTCAAATGATATTTATTGTTAGTAATATATTCTTATTTAAATGAAAATAATAACTTATTGTCATTAAATGTATATATATACACACATGCATGAATTAAAATAATAACTATAATATTTATTATTATTATTAATAATTCATATATTCACATTATATTGAATAAACGTGAGAAACGAGTAAATTTGGGAACAGTAGAAGCAGTCTTGTTTCAGTCCTGTATTAGGCGTCCGCAGCATTGATTGAGCATTGGTGCCAATGCTGAATCAAGGCTCGCGCTGCAGTCTGGAATCGGTGTTACATTAAAGCTTCGATCATTCCTGCTCTCGCTGATTCACTCATGCTCAATCAATGTTGACCAATGCTCGGCAAATCTTTATAAAGCCTGAACTCGGCGTCACTTCGCGCCTAGGAAACTATATCAATTTTTTTGAAATAAATATTCTGTATGACAAGTTATTATACATTTCATTGTAAGGTTTTACATTTATATACAGTATAGTAATTTACTTTATATTGATTCAACATATTTACTAGACTGTATTAAAAATCTTTCAATGAATGTGAGGATTAAATATTTCACAGAAAGGCTTTGTATTTTAAAACAGTATTGTAATTTATTTCACATTGATCCAAATTTTATTCATATTTGTCTTTATTTTCTTTAAACTTTATTGTAATTGTTATGATTATTAATTAGAGATACAGTATTAAAACATTTTAAAAAGTGACTCTTGTCCAACTTTTTAATACAAACATTAAAATATTCTTTAGACTTTTTCTTTCTGTGTAAGATATTTTGGTAGTCATTTCTAAGATGTTTTGGTAGACACTTTTTAGTTACTTGAAACATCTTAATTTAAGATGTTAAAAGTATCTTTATTTTTCTGTGGTATTTTTGGGGCAAAAAGTTTTGAGGTTAACTATGGACTCTTATGGAAATCACTTTATGTATCTAAGTTTTTAGTAACTTACCCTGCTGGAAGTAAAGGGATAGAAATCCTATCTCTTTGAATATTTTTTTATCTCTGAGATAGAAAGAGATAAAGTTTCTCTATTTTAGTCTATTCCCACTTTATCACTTCAATCACTTTTTATCTCTCCTTCTGTATAAATCTTTTTCAATAACCTTTATTTCATCTCTGTTAATACTTTCAATATCCACACCTATCTCTTTCTATCCCTAATTTTATCTAAGAATATACTTATCTTTTTTAATAATCTTGTTTTTATCCTAGGCTATCCCTTTTTTATTCCCCTCAATCTCTTTCTATCTTCCCTTTTTATTCAATCTCTTTTAATAACCCTTACTTTATCGCCTTTTATCCTCTTACTATTCACTTTTTTCCCTTTCTATCCCTATTTAAATCTCATTTTTTGTTTTTTCTTAATCTTTTTCAATAACCTTTATTATATCTCATTGAATCCTTTTTCAATTCCCAAAGATAACTTTTTATACGCTTTTGAATGTGGCGATTTCATGATAAATAAAGAGAAATTAAAACTTTAAAAAGGAGATCAACTGAGAGATAAAGAGTGATAGAGTAAGAGATAAAAAGAGATCAATACAGTCCCAAAATTTAAAAGGTAGTTCAAGAAAAATATCTTCCAAGCTAGCGTGGCTGAGTGACATGTGTATTCGACTTGCGTCCCTAAGGTTCAGAGTTCGAGCCCTTCTGCGTGCAAGATTTTTCAAATTTGGTTTTAAGTGTTATGTGTATAATGTTGGTTAATAATGTGAAATGAAATATAGATTTAAACAATAAATAATAATTTAATAACAAATAAATAACTTGATTTGTTAAAAATAGGTAATAAATCGAAGTACGAAAACTCTAAAAATATTTTTTTAAAAAAGTAAATTCAATTGAAATTGTAATACTTCATAAAGTCTTTAATATTGTTAATAATATTGGTTAATTAATTCTTTATATATTAAAAAGGATAAAAACTTGCAGCAAAGAGAAATAAAAAGAGATAAAAGTACATAGGTATAAAAATAGATAGATAGGGGATAATAGGGTATAAAGAGAGATAGAAATTTGGAGATAAAAAGGTATAATATTTCGGGTATGCAAAGTGGCTATTTCAAAGGGATAGAAAAAACTTTATCTCTTTCTATCTTTTTACTTTCAGTAGGGTACACTTATGGCGCATCTTACGATTCTCAAGTAACTTATC